>JARGYA010000157.1:0-306373 GCA_029204335.1 Mycena vulgaris
TTGCCCGACGTCGTACCCCCGTCAACGGGGAAAATGACACCTGTGATCCATCGCGCCTCACGCGACGCCAGGAATAGGATCGCTGCGAAGACGAGGTGCAATTAATGTTGATTCGGCGAATATATAAAAGCACCACCATAACCGACGTCCCACCCCGTCCCCTCTTGTCGGAGGAGGTTCTGTTCGATACGCCGTTGGCGCATCTCGTCCGTCATCCCGCGTCCACGAACCATCGGTGTCTGGGCGGCGAATGTAAACTACGGAGGCAGAGGTAAACAGCTCGGAGTGCGCACGTAGACCATTCCTGGAGCAACGCAATTGACGCTGATATAGACAGTAGTTGAGCGTCGAGCGGAATTGTTCAACTCGGGCACCAACCGAATATTGTCGGGCCCATGATGCGCTGCCATCGCGCGCGTGAGCTGGATGATAGCCCCTTTGCTGACGGGGTACAGCACGCCAGGATTTCCGCCCAGAACTGGTGAAGGATTAAGCAACCAGGGAATACCATGATTCGTTGAGCGGGAGCATACGGCCAGACACGGACGACCTGTGGAATATATGAGGGTATTGCGGGACTGAGAGTGAATTCTGACGCACATGTTGACGATTGCACCCCGTCCCACTTTCTTCATTTCGGGGATCGCGAACCGGGACATGATGACCATCGAGGTAACCTGCGATGAAGGTGAGCACTTGTCCGGTTTAACATATTCAAGAAGCCTCGCATTTGTTCGAAAGTCTCGGTCCCAAGCGTCCAAATCGACCTCTGTGACATTGCCATGTGGACCACCCATCCCCGACTACAGATAATGTCAGCCTAATTTTCAGTAAAGCGAATCAAAGTCACCGATATTGATGAGAATGTGCACGGCGCCAAACAACTCAACTGTCTTCTTGACGGCGTTCTCGCATGATGCTTCCTGAGTTACGTCGCACTGGATGACCTCAGATATGCCGCCCTCATCGTCGATCATGCGCTTTGTCTCCTGCGCCCATTCGACATTGTAATCGAGAAGCGCTACTTTCGCGCCCTGGCGGGCAAGGAGGATCGCCGTCGCACGACCGTTGCCGATTTCGCCTGCGTGTGCGTCAATAAAGACCACACACTCAGAACTACGACACCTGACCACATACCATCTAAACGCGAGCCCGCGCCCGTCACAATCGCGACCTATGCAAAACGTTAGCCCTGGCGAGACTAAAAACATGGATTCTCGTTACATCTCCGTCGAACGAGAAAGCCGGGGGAGGGGGAGGCATTATGTCAGTAGGAGAGTGCAGGATAATGTGAGAGAATGTGAGGGAATGTGAGAGATATCGATGTCTAATTCGATGATGTGTGTGAGCGAGCTGTGGATTATCGCGTGCCAGGGCCCGTGGTCATGGGGCTAGGGCCTTTGTGATGCGGTCAAGTGCCATTGAGCGGAGGAATGGCCCGTTCGATGGCGTGTCCTTCTCTAATATTACATGTAGTTGTCCAGAAACGCGTTAGGGAAATTGAACCTTGATGAAATCAAGAAAGATAGACGCGTTCTTTACACATGTTTGGTTACTATTCATTGACCGCGACGCCACACGTGACGTGCAGCTCTTGCCGCTCGATTTATCTTTTGGATTCCCTTTTGGATTCTCTCTCCTGGACAGTCTCCTTGGTTTGGTTCTCTATTTTTCCTTGTGTTAGATCTATTTCTGAGGCATGCTCCATGTCCGCTCCCTGGTTGTCTTCTGTCCGAAATCCCGAGGCGAAGGCGACATCCAAAGAAATCGTGATTCCTCTTGGATTTTTGCTCCCCAAGTTCTGTCCACTCCAGAACCCAACATTTTACCCCATAGGGCGGTGATGTCTCGAATCTGGGATGCGACCACTCTTGCCTGCATCCGACTTGAGGCGCAATCCGGGATCGATGGCAGATGCCACCCAAACATGGAAAATCGCACTGGCGAAACCCCAGAAGCATGTTCTACGCTTGACAAGAACGAAAATATAGGGAGACTTTGGTCCTCATTCAATTTAATGATCAACTACGGGTTATTCCAGCTATCGGTTCTTCAAGCTTGTCATTCCTGGCATGACCTGCTCAGACCTGAATTCCCGGCTCAAAACACACCTGTAGTCCTCCCGATGTCGCAGATCTCATTGTCCACATGCACACCAGCCATTGGGCTCATATATCTCGAAGAAACCTTGGCGACCAGCATCGATGTCTCAGACCTCCTCCGCGGAACCAAATTTTTCTCCTGACGCCAGCATATACTCCCGCGGGGGCTTTTGTCTTACTCTAACATCTTGTTCTTCTACCCCCACGTTGACCGTCGGTTTTCTTCCATCCACTCTCTATTCATTGCTTTCTCTACTTTTTATCCATTCTCGTCTTCATTCTCTTCTCATTCCACTATCCTTCAATGTCCACCTTGACTCTTCCCGACTTCACCGGCCAGCTCGTTGACGAAGGCCGTCTTCATCTTACAGCAGTCCTCGGCGCTGGGAATTATGGCGTCGTCTACATGGCTCTCGACACCAGCTCTCCCCTCGACACTCCTGCACACTTCGCCGTCAAGTGCCTCGGGCCTGTCGCGCCTAACACCACTCAGGGGTCACGCCATGACGAACGCGAAATCAAGCTACACACACAGTGTAGCCAGCATCCGAACGTCGCCACCCTCCACCGTCGCTTCTGTTACCAGGGCTTCCTCTTCATCGTCCTTGAATTGTCCGCCGGCGGAAATCTCTTCGACGCTATCGACGGCGGTGTCTTCCGCAACAACGACGCGCTGGTCCGCGACGTTTTCCTTCAGCTCATCGACACCGTGCGCTTCTGCCACGAGCGCGGCATTTATCACCGCGACATCAAGCCCGAGAACATCTTGTGCAGCGCCGAGGGAGGGGACATCCGCCTTGCCGATTTCGGGCTCGCCATCGACTGCGGGCTTCCCAGCTCTTCTGCCGGGGGAAGTTTCTCGTATATGACTCCCGGTGCGTCGCTGCCCCTGTCTCACCTATGAAACCTATCTCATTGGTTTTATTTTTTATTCAGAATCTGTTACTTTGGGCTCCGAGAGCGAGTCGTATGACCCATCGCAGAGCGACGTCTGGGCGCTGTGTATAACCCTAATCAACATCATGTCGGCCCTTTATCCCTGGCGCAAGGCCATCGATTCCGACACGGGCTTCGAGGCGTTCCTCACCGACGGCGACTACCTGCGCCGTCTCGCTCCCATCTCCGACCCCCTCAACGACCTTCTCGAGCGTTGCTTCCGCCCTGTTCCCCAAACACGCCCCACACTCCTTCAGCTCCGCACCGAAATCGCGAACATCCCCGCCATCTTCTCCTCCGACGGGGTCCCCATCGAGCTCCTCATGCCCCCGCTCCTCGGCGCCTGCCACTCCGCCCCCCACACGCCGGGCGCCTCGTTCGAGTTCAGCCGCTCACTGTGCCCGTCCACCGCACCTTCGAGCGCACCCTCCAAAGCCCCCTCCGCATCCTTCGACCCCACCATTCTCCGCCCCACGCTGATCGCTGGTCGATTCAGCTCGTCGCTCCTCTGCCCGCATACCCTCAGCAGCGCGCCGTCCTCCACGCGCAACCCCTCCCCCGCGCACTGGCAAGACGTCATCGCGCACTTCCGCGCAGCTCCTCCTAGTGCGCCGAAACCCGCCGCAGCGTCACCTCCCGCCCCCAAGATGCCGTCTCGGAACCCGCTCAAGCGGCTGGCTCGCTGGATCAAGAAGGGACGGCGGGGCTCCTCGTACGTCCATCCCCTCACCTTTCCCCGCCCTAGAACTGATTCCGCCTCCTTCCACAGGATCAAGAAGAACTGGATTGACGATGAAGATCGCAGACGCGCTGGACGCGTATGCGGCGGCGATTGATTTGGTTTCCAGGTGCCCATCCCATTCCGCTGCTCGACGTCCGCTGATCACGTCTAGAATTGATATAAACTCGAAAACCCAAAAACATCTTATACGCGAAATCCCCGCGCTTGGAGCTGGCCTTGAAGGACGGGATAGAAAAACAGTATTTTGGTTCCGAATCATGTTATGTTGGTGCAATTGTGCAACGGACATTTCAGCTACATACCATGGGCGCTTCAGCTATCTACCACGGGCATTTTAGCTACATACCACGGGCACTCTAGCTACACACCACGGGCACTGTAGGTACACCACGGGCACTGTAGTACAACACGGGCACTATAGCACCACGGGCACTCTACCTACCATTTCCGTTTGTATTCTTCTCATGGGCACGCAACAATGTATTCGGCGCGGTTGGACTCTGGAGCACTCGTTCCGCAAACGCCTTGAGCTCACGCCCTCAAGGCCTGTGACCTATAAGTTATGTATTACCCATCTATCCTTACAATACTACTGCTCTACTACCCCCTACTGCCAAGATCCAACTGTCCAAGGCCAAGCCAAAGTCCAAGATCACCCCGCCGCTCACAGCAATGTCCACAGCGCGCTCGCAAGCACACACCCCAGCACCACGCCGAGCCCCGCCCACGCGCCGCGGCCCCCGGCAAGCGCCATCGCACCCCCCTTCGAGCCGCCTCCGGTGGAGTTCGCGCTCGAATTGGCGCTGGCAGTTGGGGGCGCGACGGGGAGCAGCACGGGTGGCGCGGGCGGCGTGAAGACCGCGGACGGGTTGGCGATGCACGACGTCGCGGCGGCGGCCGCGCCGCTGCTCGGCGCCGCGCTGTTGATCGTCGCGTTCCCCGAGAACGAGCACGCGACCGTCACGCGGTGATTGAGCTCGTAGTACTGGCTGAACACGTACGACAGCTTGATTGCTGTTGGGTTTGAAGCGCATCAGAATTCAGGAGTGAGATTATTGGGAAGTAGGCGACGTACTGGGATCGCACATGGCGAGGCGACCGTAGACGCCGGTCTGGCCGTTGGACGTTATGTCGTCGCACGTCCCGCCGGCAGTTGATGACGAGCCCGCAGGCGACGCCGATGAGGTTCCCCACGAGGACCATGTAGTCTGGAGTAGGCGGCTGGAAGACGCAGCTCAGCGCACTCGCGAGGCAGCCACACGCGCTTGTCGTCTGGCGTCGGCGGCAGCGTGTCGGACACGGGCCACAGCGTCCGCGTCGGTCGTGGGGCACGCGGTCGGTGCGGGCACCGTCAGCGGACGCCTTTGTCGGGCTGTTGACGAACGTGACCGCGTTGTACTTGGCCGCGAGATTGTCAAAGTCCGCGTTGGTCGTGATGCTCGAGTTGTCCGCGGAGACCACCGCCATCCCGAATTCGTGCCCTTGCTTATAGCCCCGAAATAGCTGAAAGCGAGCCCGCCGGACCAAACGTCTGTCATGGGGGCGCTGGGTGTAGATTAGTATCAGTACGTAAGGATGGTTCAAAACTTTCACACACCTGAACATGGTAGGAGATTTCTGTCCACAGCCGTGGGGTTGGGTTACAATTCTCGCTCCCAAATTCTGAGCTACAAGACAGCTCAGCTTTAAGGTTACGGATCTTAATGTGACAACATACAAGTATGCAGCGACATCATAGTCTGCGAATCGAGTATTAAGCCCGTTGAATGTGGTGTTCGCCATGTCCCCGCACCATTCGCTGAGTTGGAAATAATCAAGGCCATAATCAGCGACTCGGTCGGAAGACGCACTAATTGTTGAGCCCAAAAATATCGATCGACGCTGTAGCAGAGTTGGCTGAACGATCACATGCCAGGAAATCGGCAGTGCTGTCGACGAAATGGGCCGGTCCATCGATGGCAGCGTAACCCACAAGCGCGGAGGAAGATATGGAATTGCTGCAAGGGCCGGTGAGCACGGGATAGATGGCTGGTGGTGAGAACTCACAGGTATGCCCGAATGTCTCGCGCAGCCGCCATGATGAAGGGCGCTGCCTGAGTGGCGATGGGCGACATGACCTCATTCCCAATATTGTATGCGAGAATGTTGTCATATTTCTCAAATGCGTCAATCGTTCTGAGATACTAAAACAAAAGTGTTAGTTATGTTCCGGGGGTTTGGCGGACAGCTGACCTGGTCGAGGGTATTTGTACTCCAGGCCGGGAGACTGGTGTCGACAGATCCGTTCAGTGCTGCGAAATGAGTGGAGATCATACGCGACATAGCAGTAACTCACGCAGAGTTAAATCCAGGCTGAGATCATAAGTCAGAAGTAAGGCTCGAGGAAACAAATACTTACATGACATAAATTCCAGCGCCGCTCAACATACTCATACACGCGTCGTGGCTCAGAGAGGAGTTCACGGAATAGGCTCGGATTGCATTTATCCCGAGTTTCTGAAAAAACGGAAGATCTCGGGTGCACGCAGCATTATCCGCGAGGTTGTCGACGTCTACACAAAGTTAGATGGATAGAAATTAAGTGAAAGAGGAGACGCACAGGTCGAGGGCTGGTTTAGGGGATTGTCGGGCCCAGGAACAACAATACCTAGACACGATAAGGGAGGAGTCCAGATACAAGGAAGAAAAAGTCCCTGCCTTGCGTCTGGTACGCAATGCCCTTGATGAAAAAGCGATTTCCATCCTCCGTGAAGAGATACTTCCCTGTTCGGGAAACCTTCGACAGCGCGCGTACCGATACGGAGGCGAGGAGGGCCGTCGTCGCGAGTCCCAGAAAGTTGACCATGGGGGGGAGTGGCAGGAAGGGAACGGGGTTTGATCGACGTCGGGCCCGGGCAGCGTTTAGCGAGAGGCGGCCAGGGGATGCCGGCGAGCTTATGTATACATCGGTAGATTATGCTCGGCTAACCGCCTCGCATGGAAAAAGATTGCAATCATGATCCGAATCGGCTCCAGCGTGGCTTTACAGGGCTTTACCTGGGTCCGGTCTGGAGCCCGTGGCTGCCCGTGGCGAGAACGGTAAGTTTGGACACCATTAGGGTAGAGACAATCAAGGCAAGGCAAGGCAAGAGCAAAGCAACGACCCGCGATTCCATCTTGCAAGGAGCAAAGTAATCCCAAAATGGAGATTTGATGAGCCATCAAAGTGGCGGCGCCACGATCACCTGACAAGGTCGCGACGGGCCGCAACCCAACCCTTGGCAACCTGGCTTGGCTTGGCAGTTTGGGCCAGACGCGAGGCAGGAGGAATGAGCTCTCGGACTGTGAATTGGACTTCTGAGAAGCCAGACTCTTGTGACTGCAAAACACGTCGGGGTTAGATCAATAGCGGGACGCCCCGTCGTGATGTCCTTCATCGCGGTTTCGACACATTGCTTTTCAGCGCTTGTACGAGCCGAAAAAATGGCGCAAGTTGACAAGGAGACAAGCTATGTGCATTTTTTGACAAGCCCGCCAGAAGAAAAAAAATCCGAGTATGCACGTTGGCATGTAGCCATCATTTGTGCGACTTTATTTTTTTCATCACAAGGAAAAAAGTGCTCAGGTGTGCAAGCAAAATCCCATTTTACTGATGTTGCCGTGGCCCATGGGTGGGTGAGTAGTATACTCAGAAGGAGACTCAAACGTGAACAAGACTCGTTTTCGTAAGCTACGAAGCGCTTCCGAATCCAACGCGCTTACTTGCCGACTTCGACGAGACACTCCACACCAGTGACCAGAGGGCGGAGTGTCTCCCAACTCGTGATCACCAGGGATAAATACTCTGCCAACTACAACGAGAACGAAACATCGGGCGGGCCAGTCAATAAATCAATCACTCGTGCTTCGGCTTCAGGCGCTCGACGACGATGGGAAGCCGCGCTTGATTATCGACATGCGGCGCAGGGAATAACGCCGGGCATCCTCCACTTGATACGCGGGTCCGGCTCGGAGAATTTGAGGGCGCGTGACAGCACACCTCTGCGGGAAGACGTTGATCATTATGTTGGCTGAACCTGATCATGAGGGGAGCGACGCACTGATCTCGAGCTGCGAAAATTTGAATCCACTTCGAATCATCCAGTTAGCCGCCGGCATAGCATGGTGACAAAGAGAGGGATGGACAAACGCACATGCAGCCGCGCCCCCCGTCCGAGGAACGTCACGGTGTTTCCGTAGATCCCGCACAGCTTCGTCGTGATGCCCTCCACCCTCCCATTCGCCCACCGCTCGGGCCTGAACTCCCCCGCGTCCGCGCCCCATATCCGCTTGTTCGTGTTCGCGGACCGCGACGTATATCGACGTGCCCTTCGGGACGCTGAGCGCGTGCATGGGCGTGCCACTGTCAAACATTATTGTGAGTCATCAACGATATTCATTACATACGAGGGTCGTCGTTCAGCGTAGCACTTTGTAGGATATCTGTCATATATAGTCTTGTTCAGCTCGGCGTTGAGATAGCGGCATCTAAAGCCACCCTACGAAACACATACCTCCTACGATGCTGGACTAGAATGGGCGTCCCGGTTCAGATTCAAAGAATGAATAAAAGGAGGAACCATACACCCCCATTGCCAGCACTTCATCTGCAAGTTCTTCTGTTCCGATGATATTTTCTGCCAGCGTCTTTTCTGTCCTTGCTTTGAGCGTTGGTCAGGCTATGAGCTATGATCCTACTTGTTCAGATAATGTTTGTTATTTCTTGTTTCTCGCCGTGAACTTAACATGGACTTACCTCTTCCCAGTTGGCCGTCTACTGGGGTTCGGCTCTCTTTGTTTATCCACCACCTTTGGCAAATAGCAAGTCTGTTTCTAGGCCAGAACTCCGGCGGTTCGCAGCAGACTCTTTCTGCTTACTGCCAGGTACCAACTCAAAATATTCGTCTGACTTACAACTAACCATCTGGCAAGGACACCGTGATTGATGTCTTCCAGATTGCATTTGTAAAAAGTTTTTTTCTACAGGCGGAATGCCGGAACTGGATCTGTCAAATGCAAGTATTTCCATACCTTTCTAGATCATTTTCTTGATTTTTGGCCAGATATGCGGTACCTGGAGCGGTGTTTTCTCGGAAACCAATTTGGCCAATTGCCAATTTCTGGCTGCTGATATCCAGACCTGCCAAGAGAAGGGGAAATTGGTCACAATCTCTCTCGGCAAGCATGGACCTCTATCGCTTTAATTGTATTCTAAACCTGATCATCAGGTGGTGAGACCAGCTCAGTTTTGAACTCGGACGCCGACGGAGTTACCTTGGCAAACAACATTTGGAACTTGTTCCTCGGCGGCTCAAGCTCTAAGCGTCCCTTTGGTTCAGCCGTGCTCGATGGTGTTGACCTGGACATTGAAGTTGGCGCTCCCACTGGCTACGCTGCGTTTGTGAACCAAATCCGCATGCTTTCAGCTGGTGCTAGCAAACAGTGTGTTTTCACTTCCATTTTTAAGTCATAATCTCTTAGTACATTTTCTAGTTATTACGTTACGGCAGCCCCCCAGTGCCCTTTCCCAGACGCGCACATCGGAGGCGCCCTCGATGCGGCGCCGTTCGATGCCGTTTACGTCCAAGTAAAGTCGTTCACTTTCTCGATGACTCCATTAAAATTCACATGGCTGAATTAACCAGTTCTACAACAACAAATGGTAATATTTCTCGCAGAGATTGTGGAATGCACTTCTCAATGATCCAAAATCAACAGTGGGGTCATTAATGCAGCTACCTCAGTAAGCCCATCTGATATGTAAAAACTGAATTCACCCAACCTTTCTTCTAGGATTGGAATTTCGACCAATGGGACACCTGGGCGAAGGGTTCTCTCAATCCGAACGCCAAAGTCTTCATAGGTTGTCATGTTCACCTTAATCAAGCCCTGGCATATTCTCAATCGATGGCTTCTAGGAGCCCCCGCATCATCAGCCGCAGGTGGAGGTTATGTCAATGCCGCTACTTTGGGTTCAATTGTGACTGCCACCCGCGCGCAGTACTCGAGCTTGGGAGGAGTTATGCTTTGGTGGGCCTACACAAGCTTTTACTTTCATGGAGTAACACTAACCAACTCCGCTTTTCTCAGGGACGCTTCGGCGGCATACGGTACGTCTGCGTTGGATATATTAAGTAGATTTACATTGATGATGGTATGAAATGCAGCAAATGCAAGATTCGATCAGCAAGTCAAGAATCTCATAGCCGCCAATGGTTGCAGTGCTGGCACAAATCCCGGCGGACCCGGCGGATGTGCCCAGACATATACTGTCGTGTCTGGAGATACGTGCTCGCACATCGAGTCGACTCATGGTATCTCCGACGCCCAGCTGCACATACTGAATCCATCGATTAACAGTGGTTGCACAAGTATGTTCCCCTTTACCTTTTATGCCAATATGTGCCGAGTGTTTTCGCCATATTTGAGTGTCGGCCAAGCACTCTGTCTCCAGGCAAGCACCGGGAGTGGTGGCACATGCACCTCGACATATACTGTGGTGTCTGGGGATACGTGCTCGCACATCGAGTCGACTCATGGTATCTCCGACGCCCAGCTGCACGCACTGAATCCAGCAATTGACAGTGGTTGCACAAGTATGCTTCACTATCACCTTTATGTTAATATGTGCTGAGTGTATTTGTCAGATCTGAGTATCGGCCAAAAGCTCTGCCTCAACGGAGGCAGCGGAGGTAGCGGATGCACGCAGTATACCGTCGTGTCTGGAGACACGTGCTCGCACATCGAGTCAACTCATGGTATCTCCGATGCTCAACTGCACGCACAGAATCCGTCGATTAACAGTGGTTGCACAAGTATGTTCCCCTTCCAAATTTTCAATCTTAATATGAGCTGAGTGTTTTTCCTAGACCTTCAAATCGGCCAAAAGCTTTGCGTTTGAATTTCGCGCCACCGAGCTAACACGTAGATAACACGTTCTACCTAATTTTTCCTAAAACTACTTGTCGATTGGGAATGTGGTTCAATATATATATAGTATAGTATACTGCCAAAAAAGGCAGCTTAACCTCACTGAACCAGACCTGTGAACTCATATGGTCAAACAGAGAGAGAACCCAGAGTCAGAGGTGCAAGGGAGGGCAGCCTTTTTTTCGTACTGCGCAGCGGAGTCGATGTGGACTCCTTGATCGGCAAGCTTTTTTCGAACCCCTCCTCACCCCCGCATCGGCTAGTCTTTGGATAGATACCGAATATATTCAATGAAAACAGCATGTGCACACTCATTGAACATGTACGAAGCTGATGATATCCATCTAGCTGAATGATTGTCCTTGAATCCATAACTATCCAACTTCAACGCAGTTAGGTGGGATCGTTACACCACTTATTACGAATAATGAACACCGGTTACCAGGGGTAATCCCAATAAACAAAGTAAGCCATATTGCATCTTTCCGCCCTTCGCGTCCCAATTGAACGCTCTGTCGTTTATTTTTGGTTTATTGAGAGAAGGCTAGTGCGCGGGGTGATATAAATACGCACTCGCGGAACAGCGCGGGGGCAACGGGCGGGTACCTGGTTCGGAATCAGCGCACATCAAGCGGTACATGGCGTGTATTGACAGCCGCAGGGACTCGTGAATGACCGCATCAAGGTATGGGAGCGCCACGAGCGCATCGTGATCCAAGTGCTCGGGAGCAGCAAGGATCTCAGCGCGCAACTTGTCTTGCACGCTGGGATACAGCGCTAGGACGTGGAGTCGGGTCAACGCGGCGGAGGTGTGCCGGTCACGGCGAAGACGATCATTCTGCCCGTGCGCAATTTTGAATCAGCGTAGGTAGTGGTATTCAGTGGATGCATGAAGCGTACGAAGTGGAGGCCACCAGCTCGTCGTCCGTAAGACGCATCCCCGCCTCCGCGGACATGTTGCTTTTCACTGGGGCAGACAACAAGTGAGCGTCCCTCGAGGACGTGTTTGATTTATATACGCACTCAGGAGGCTCATAAGGTCCTTCGCATCGTCCTTGACATCCAATTCCCCGCTCTTGATCGCGGTTTTGCGCTCCCTCACCAACTGTGCTGCGGTCGCTCGTTGAAATCGACGAGGTCGCGCAGGTGGTGCAGTGCCGGCAGAGGAGTCAGGTTGATCATGAAGCGCAGGAAAGACGGGAAGGGGATTTTGAGGATGAGGGGCAGGAGAGGGATCCCGAGTGAAAGTTTGAATGCGGTGACGCTGGGATGTTCAGTGGTTGAAAAATGTGTGGGTTGAAATGGTGCGAACGCACAGTAATTACCGCAAAGACTGTGCATATTGGTTGGTCTGCTCTTGTCCGGGCATCATTGGGTCGAAGGAATATCCGATTCCGGTGCGGCCGATGAGCTCCAGAGAGGTCCGAGGCATAATTGAGCTGAGGTCGATCTGACGGAGATGAGCATAACCGCGAACGTGCAGGATTCCTTGGACAAGACCTTCTGTGAACCCTCGAGGATATTCGGGGAAATGAGCCTATCTCGAACCTGTTGAATTGATCAAATTGGAATCACATCCCATTTGTGTGCACTCATTCCCTGGACTATTCTTTGCATTTGGGCAGGCAGCATTCACTCAGGCTTGACGGACTTGCGTACAACCCCACACCTTCTCTGCGACCTCGTGAAAGAGCGGGAGCATTCTCCGGAGGTGATTGTTTGAGAACGCAGGCAGCAGAATCTTGCGATGCTTGTCGCGGATACAAGAGAATATGCCCTTCCGAAGAAGAGGCTGTTCATGCTAAAACAATGGGTTAGTACGTACAGTGTACGTCGAGATTGATTTATATAGCACCTTATGTTCATCGGCATCTGTTCGTATCGGTCATGGCCATGAACAAGAATGCTTTCCAGTGCCGCTGGGTCGAAAACGAACAGGCCGCGGTCCTGTCGAACACCTCTGAGGCCGCGTATGACGGGACGGTGGTTGACTCACTCCGCAGAGTCCGTGAATTTTGACGACCTCGGCATAATCTTCTTCAATTTCCCTTTGGAATTCCCAGCCATCTGGATCGTGGTATTGGGTGAGGTTTCCTGGAGTGAGATCAGCTACCCAAGTGCCTCCAGAGTGAGTGGATATACCCGTGAGCAAGGACTTCCGTGGAGGACCTGGGACGTTGTCGAGGGGGGAAAATGTGCGCCGCCAGAGGATCCGTCCTCCGTAGTAACGCAAGACGAGGAGGATAGCGCAGATAATGGTGGTGGGCGCCATCAAGAAGGTAGACCATGCCAGGCTATTTATCACCGCCTCAGACTATTATCTATTTTAGACGTCAATATGCATCCTGCGCTCCGGCGCAACCCAATCTTGAGTCCTATGGGCCCATAGGTGAGGTAAATATTTTGGATTGGGACAACTCACTGAGCCACAGAGAACTATGCCCAGCGCAGTTTGGAAGGCTATTAACCTTTTGTTGTCCAATTGAGTTTTGACACGATACTGGACACTAGGGAGTTCCGACTACGTCGGAAAATACCTTGCTTGGCAAAGGTTTTTGACTCGGATATACGCATGTACAAATTGATGTAAAAACCAAGAAATGAAAATAGCCCGCCCACCGTCACCGAAGCGCCGTGCACTGCTAAACACTCGACACGCAACGAAATGATGTCTGCGGCGTATGAGTCCCTCTTGTTGGCACCGATGCTCCAATGGGCCAACGAGACGGCCGCGCGCACAATGGCGCCCGAGAGTGCCGATGCATGCAGCATATCGAGCCGGCGGGATGATATCGCCGTTCACGCCGTTCACGTCGTACGCCGGGATTCGGATGACTCGATAGCTTGCATCCATTTCATCGAGCGCGTTGAGCGCCGCCTGGCTTCTAACCGGCCAGTCACGCAGTTTAAAGTCGTCGAGATCTACTTGCTCGGTTACCCCTGAGGTGCTGGACCTTGATAACTTCACTGTCCAAGCCCAATATCCCGAATTTATCATACCCCTTCGTCTCAATACACGCCATCAAACTCGTAACATTTTTCAGAACGAGTCCGACATCCTCCCCCACAACGGGCTGCGTTGGGGTGACCAGCCGGCAGCCTGTCAGCTTCAAGTCCGCAAAGGTGAGTATATACTTTGTCGGCCCCTTCTAGAAGCCGTATGGTGTGAGCCAAAAATCGTTGGGGGAAACCAGCGCTATCAGGGACAACACGGCTGGATCGAGCTCGGGCGGTCCAGATTCATCGTCACCATCCGGGTCAGCGGTGGACGCTGCAGCCTCACACGCTTCCCCAGCTTCTACAGTGACGAGGCTGTTCTGGCGCCCGATCCTCTTCCACACGACACCCTCAGTGAGCTCCGCTGTGCCCAAGTAGATGGTGTTTTGGCGAAGGTTGTCCCGGACTCCTAAAAGGTCGCTCATAGCAAATGGACTGAGACTGCGGTGAGGGGAATGAGCAAAAAAAAAAAAAAAAGGCAGCAGAAGCACAATGTAGGAGTTGGCTTGATCTGCTATGCTACATCCGGGCGAGAAACAATTCGGTTATTGCGGGATTTCGACGACGAAATGTTCCAGAAAGCGCACGATCCGGCACTGCTAGCAGAGGATGACCGACTGGAGGAATTGAATGCACGGACCGAGGAATGGTGGGGGCGAATGAGTCGGGGTGCATAGATGAAGAGAACAAAAAGATGTAGTTTGCGACGGGATAAAAGGATACGTGTTGGTGTCGCAGTACAAAAGAGAGGGGTTCCACGTGACAGGAGGCAAACGGAAGTGAAGGCGAGAACGAGGGCTCTGTTCCGAAATGAGGAGAAAAAACGGGGACATTGGAAATATTAAAGAGTGAAGGTTGGGAGGGAGGTATAGAAGGGCGAGCGAAGGGTGAGATTAAGGCGCAAACGAGAGCTTATCACGTGGCAGGAGGGTGAACGCGGGAGAACGGATCAATACGGGTGACAGGAAAAGTGGTGCAATTATGAGGGTGGAGAGACCTTGACAAGCAAGGTAACTCACAACGAAACCAAAGGCTTCTAGATGAGGATGAATGTCACGATCACTGGGCTATGCGTCGTTGGTACTTGGTGTAGAAATATCCGCCATCGGTTCGCCATGGTCTCAGAATTAAACCAGAACAAATAGGGGAAATCGTTGGAAAAATGCGGACCACATTGAACAAGGGTCGACCTTCTGAGCCGTCCTGGAATTAAAGCCAATAAGCAGCCGCGGGCCATCCGCCTTGGATCTTGATATTCCTACAACAAACCCAAGTCCGAGTCAGAGTCGCAATTCATCCGAGATCGATATGGAAAACATGGGCGGGCCTCGATCTTCTATTGAATGAGACGACCCGGCTCCTTTCTGCGATAGATTAACTTGCATCGAGGGAGTGAAAAGAGGGACTCGTCATACACTACGTACCCAACTCCGACTCAAACAAATGTCTTACTGCATCAAGATACGTGAAGCGCAGTGGCGGGACCTCCGCTGTTAGGTCTTCATGGATTTAGCGTAGCGCACATTCCGCCGACGAGAGTCACTCGGCGGTGAGGACGTAGGGAAAGCTGGGCAAGTGCCAAGAGGTGGGATTCAAAGAAGAGGAAATCACCTTGTCTGTTCTTTTTGAGTTCATTTTGACCTGCGAGCGCCAGATTAAAGGGTTCGTTGACCTTGACCGTCCTGGAGTCGACAGAAAGCGGAAGAGGATCATGATGCCAATCATTGATGCGTGCGTGACCGGCATTTCCCGAGTGCCGTGGCAGCTGCCAGTGGCCCGAGCTTCCCATGCGCCACTCGCCTTCATAACTACTTCCGGCGGACTGAATATTCTGGATTGCGGCATTATCGGATAGGCCATGGGCTGCTTGCAAGACGTTGCTTCCAGTCACAAACTCCCGTGCTACGCCTGAGGCCTGAGGCCTGAGTGTCGGTCTTGTTTCGGTCTTCATCTTGATTAGCAATACAGTGCCAGCCTTTTCTATGATCCGACAATAACACTTTATGGGGAGTCAATTCTGACGGTTCGCCGCTTACTGAGGCGCTGAAAGGCTGTAGTCCCAAAATACAGCCTGTCTGACGTGAGAGCAATACAGCCTGTTACATAGACATCCGGAAAGCCTTTCTCCCTACCATGCTCGTCCTATTACTCCTCGTACAGCTGCTTCCCCAAAGATCCAATGCGTCACTGGCACATCTACTGCATTCCCGAGCACCGACTAACTCCTGCGATGACATCAACAGCTGCCGGAAGCTGTTCGACATCGTCTGGGGGTGTATTACCCCCATTTTCGCGTGCACTTGGGTGTCGGTACACCCGAACCTGCCTCCCCCGGCCTAGGCTGGCTAGCCCTTTTTTGGCGAAGGCTGTGGATGATGATTTTCGCAGTCATTGCTCCAGAATTCATGGTAGCATTTGCCGCCAGACAGTTTTTTGTTTCCTGGCGAATTTCTAAGGATTAGTAACCTAGTCACCTTTCAATATCGTACTCATTGAGGTAGAATTCGATGTCTCAATCATCCACTGTTTTTTCTTCTCCATGGGAGGATTTATGTCGCGAATCGGCCATCCGATCACAACTCTCAAACAACTCGAGGACCCTCTCCTCGGCTAGGAATATGTTTCTGGAATGCGTAAAGTCAAGGTGGCAGAGATCATGGACAAAAGCAAAGGCGACCTATTTTCCAAAGGTGTGGCCTTCGTGCAGAGCCTGTGGTTTATCGCACAGTGTCTGGCCCATATTTCCCAAGACTTTCCTATCACCGAACTCGAGGTTGCCACCCTCGTGTTTGCCATCGTCGATATATTCACTTGGCTGCTTTGGTTGGCGTGTACCTTTTACGACCCCCAGATAACGTGTTGAACTCCTCATCGGCTTGGACCCAGAAATTGGCAGCACGTGATGTGTTCAACTTTAATTCAACTCAAATCATCGGATATCTGTGAGTACAATGCTTTGTCCTACGCCATAAGTCGTAGCTAGGTAAATAGCGGCTCAAATCACTAGTTCTACTCGGGTCACTATAAGAACAGTACAGGTGACGGGGTGGTAAGTAGGACAATGCGAAAGTGTAGATAAACCGGGCAAGTATGACAATAAATGCAGACTAGTCGCACTTGATAAGTATTACGAGGCCAGAATCATAGCCCAAAGCCAGTATAGATCCATACCAACTTGAAACTCTATAGTCCCCATACGCGCTTGGAATCTGGCAGCAAACCGTCCCAGCTGGATTGATGATGGAACGTCCATCATCCGACAGGCTGTAGAGGGATGCAGCATGAGATATAGTTCCAGCAGGTGGGTCCACTCGTATAGGTCGTTTGATCCCACCGTCGTGCAACTGACTGCCGTCGGGAAGAGTCAAGCCGGGCAGTGTGGTGGAACTTCTCTCTTCGATATTCCATGCCCGGACGACTGCATCGTCAGAGGCCGTCAACAGTCTTGAGCCAGAAAAGGCAACTTTCCATACGGGGAACTCCAATTTCACTTCATGGCTGAAGGTGCGAGTCCCCAATAACCAAAATCGAACTGTGCCATCCTCGGACCCAGTAGCAACATATTGCCCGTCTGGCGAAAATGCGACGGACCAGCAATGGGATCCACTTGTACCGTCTTCCACCATAACTGCCTCCCAGTTCTCCGTGGTCCAGAGGACGATGCGCATGCCATCCGACACAATAGCAACAGAGGCGCCGTCCGGCGAGAAACGGACAGAGTTGATTGCGGTCTCGTGAGCGGTCAACTTGCGGAGGATTGATTTCTCCTGGAGATTCCAGACCAAGATCTCTCCGTCGTCATCTCCGGATATGACGAGAACATCATCGTGGGATATATCAACAGAATTGACCCTTCCGCTGTGGCCCCAGAGGGTGTCGTGGTTCTCCTGAGCCAGGTTCCAGACCCTGACTGAGTAATCGCTTGAGCCGGACACGACGCTATGCCCTTTGTTAGAAAAGGTAGCATCGCGAACCCAGTCGGTGTGGCCAATAAGTTCGTGTTTCAAAGATCCGTCGATCATACTCCAGATCTTCAGTTTGTGATCGTATGACCCAGAAACGACATGTGTCCCGTCCGCAGAGAAGGCAAGGGTGTTAATTCCCAGCTCATGCGCTCTAAATGAGTACTGGACTTGACCGTTCGTAGTATCGTAGATCTGAATCTGGCCATCTTGAGAACCTGAAGCCGCACGACAACCATCTCGAGAGGCTGCAACGGACCATTGCGGCTTGGAATTTCCCTGCAAACTGATCACTAGATTGCCTGCTGCGAGGTCCCACCCTCGAATTTCGTGGCCATAGCTCTCCGCGACAACAAGGGAAGCGTTCCACGAAAAGCTAGCAGAGCTGATCGGAGACTCCTGTTCGTAAATCGCCGTGCAATGTCCCGTGCTGGTATCCCAGACACGAACAGTACAGTCATCCGAAGCGGAAACAAGGAGGTTTCCTTCATAGGAGAAGGAAAGGGAATTGATGGTGGCGCTATGTCGAGCAGTATAGTGCTCAGTAGACGGAAGCCTTAAATCCCATCTCCGCAATGTCCGGTCGCCCGAGGCGGAGACGATATGATGGCTGCCTGGAAGGAATAACAGGGTGTTGATGTTGTCGACATGGCCCGAAAACGTCTTTTCGCAACGCATGTGAACCAAGTTCAGAATGTGCATCTGATTTTTGGATCCCACAGCGAGATTTAGGTTGTCCGGCGAAAGGGAGATAGAGTCGATCGGTGACGACGCGTGCAAAGGGTCCCCAAAAATCGTTTCGAGCAATTTGCCAGATGAAATGTTCCATAGTCGAACCGACCCATCGTCGGATGCCGAAATTGTCCTAATGTTGTCGGCAAGTAGTAACAGAGATGTAACAGGATGCGAATGGCCTCGCAAAATGTGGACGCTTTGGGTGGTCGTTGTGTTCCAAACACGAACAGTTGAGTCATGGGAGGCCGAGACAAGGAGGCTATCGTCTGAGGTCAGACGGACGGAATGCACAGAACCATCATGGCCGCAGAAGGATTTTTCTAGGCTTCCAGTAGACATATTCCACCAATGGATAGTCTTGTCCGCAGAACCAGTGATGATAGCCCCCGAGTCTGATGAAAATACCGAACATAGGACCGCGTCGGTATGCCCCGCTAGCTTGTGACGTTTATCGAGGCCAATATCCCACACGATAGCGGTTGTATCATCAGATGCTGAAACGAGCAATAGCCCGTCGTGGGAGAATTCCAAGGACCGAACATAGTCGTCATGAGCATGGACTGATTGAGACACCTGCAATGTTCTGGGATCCAAAATCTGGATCATTCCCATCGTATGAGCCGCACGCCACCATTTTTCCATCGGGAGAGGATGCCAGGGCGAGGATACTGTTTGTTGGTACGACTATCTCGCATGGCCCCCAATGCTTGGGTAGACCAGAGAGAATAACCGGTGGGGGGACGTAGTGGTTTTTTCGAAGCAGTGAGTCTGTCGGACTCCACCGCAAGGCACCGGATACGTAACGAAGAAAGAGGAAGAGAGCTGGTCGAAGTTCGCCATTGTAAAACGCCGCGCATCGACGAAGGATGGTAGTAAATCCATATTGTGGGCCTATATAAATTTAAACTCGAGAGGAGTGATATCATCGTGAATCTTACCACGGCCCATCGCTCGGCATCTTCAAGTATCTTTTCTACATGCGCAAGTTCCTCTAAGCGACTCATGCATGCAAGCCAAAGCAGTAAATGATGTTGCACAAATGTGTCCAGGAGGGTAAGAGTGGATGTTCCGGGATGTTCGATAATAGACAGGTGGGAAGCCCAGTGACGACACGCATAGCGTAGGGCGACAGGTATCTGTGGAAGATCCTTCACAGCCGATGTTACAGAATTGTTACGTTGAAGACGGGCAAAAAGGTCAAAGCAGCGGGTAAGGATTTCTTCGTGGCATGCTTGCCGATCCAGCCAGTGTTGTTTAGAGCGGGAGGAATCCGAAATAAACTCTCGGAAAGCTTCGTGACCGATCCCCACAAGTGGATCGCTGCCAGATCCAATGCGAAGGATGGAGTGAAATGAGGATATATACGATCGCACTTCTTCGATGTCCAGAAGCTGATCAAGTGTAGCAACAGAAAGCGAGTCGAATGCATTCGTGATTGCTGCCTAAAATCTAAGGGATGAGTTTAGTCTCGGAAATAATGCAGAAAAATGAAGTGAACTACCTTTCTAGCGGCGGGACGTTCGTTATCGGCAAGTAAAATAAACGCATTCTCTAGAATATCCCTGTATATGCGATCCAGACGCTCTAGAACACGGGTCGATGTGGGACCCGCGATGATAACTTCCCGAAGCCTCTTAGGAATGCTACCCCCACGTCCACAAATGTATTCACAAGTGGCGGAAGCCACAAGGAACATGCCGTGAGCCAAGTCCGCCACTTTGGATACGTCGCTGTCTGAAGGCCAAGGATCCGGCTCATCAAAGTCACTGCGACCTTCCACAAGGTGGACCAGCTGTTCTCTGACGAAAATTGCGATATCTCTGGTGACAGTGGGCGTCCCAGAGTCATGCAGGTCGAGTGTACGGGATCTTGAGAGACTTGGACTTAATCAATTGGCGGATCATCTGCTCCGGCCTGCAGGTAATAAGGACCTTGAACCGCATGTGCAGTTTCGCATCGTGAAGAAGTCGGACAAGCATGGCGATTTCCTTGTGGTCCGCACACTCGTCCAGTCCCTCCACGACAACGATCGGGCGTCGCTTCTCCGGAATGAGTCCCCCTGCAACGGGCAAAACCAACTTGGTGAATTGCTCTCGGCAATGACTTCAGCCCGATATCAGGCTCTTCGAGAAGCACACGGCGAATAATTGTAGTGATGAGTCGGTTGTTTTTGGCGAAATTATAACAGATAGGAAGGAAGAATGTTGGACACTCTGGTAGTGCTCTCTGCGGTCCGAGAACAGAAAAAGGAGGCCCCTAAGCGTTCCTGTTCCTCCAGCTTTTGACAAAAGGAGTATGCGATGGAGGTTTTTCCGTAGCCGGCTCTGCCCAGTAGCATAAGAACCCCAGTGGCATTGTCATCCTCGACCCATTGGCCCAGTTTCTCGAGAACAATTTCCCGAGTCCCTTCGGCGCATGGACCTCGCTGAGAGACGGTATTTGAGTTATAAAAAGCGTCCGGGCAGCGCAACCGTGACAATGCCCCATCCTAGTATAGTGTTTTAGCGGCTAGTTATAGGATTTAAAAACGCTTACCGAGATAAGGTGGTCGGTGTTTTGTTCCAAAATAAGGAGGGCCTGAAGCTGAAAAAATATTAGTTAAGGCTTCCAGTCTTAGGCGAGTCGCCAACTTACGTTGAGATCCCGAATAATATCATTCAGAGTATTTGAGGATCCGGCAAGGATCTTTTCGAGGTGATCACTCAGAATGATCTTTGCGAATTTCGATCGCTTTGAGAGTGCCTCTAGATCTGCTTTGGTTTTTTGAATAAATCTACATTGGTCAGCATCATGGAATCATGATTATGACGAAATAGACCCACCCAACAAGACCTTGAAGAGATTTTTCGAAGTTCACGTCACTCTTGCCCCGATATGTGTCGACGATCTGTGCGATAGCGCCAATACGCTCCCCAAGTTGCTTCATGGCTTCGTTGTTTTCCGCGTTTTTCTAGGGTCCAGTCAGAATGGGTCCGGACTACGCGCGAGGACATGGATCACCCCGATAGCCAGCAGAACTGCATGAAGTCCCCCTGCTGCTGCCTTCAGGGGCCCAAACCAGTCGGAGGACTCTCTGAGCAACTGAATGCTAGCCAGAAGAATGCTAAAGCCTTCACCGCTCATTGTTGATATGCAAATATGGGAGGCGGAAGTGGGCGGAAGTGGGCGGAAGTGGGTCCCCGATCGTTACTTCCAGACTGACAGTGATCATCATGTCAATCATTGCAGCCGTTCTCCGTCGCGGACGCGATGGTTTGCCTGATGTAAATTTAGCATGGCTTTCGATCGCGTTACGGATCCGCCCAAGATCCGCCCGACCGTCGGCACAGCTCGGCAGCTCGGCGGATGGGCTGGATATCAGCAAAGAGGGTGTAGCTCATAACTCACAAATGTAAAACTCGAGCCTCGTTTATACGAAAACATGATGAACTGAAATTTCCAAAACGCCTGAATTAAATACATCAAGTCCGTATCGCCCTGCCTAATATCTCGGTACACTCTAAAGTACATATCCTCAGAACTTGAACCCGCCAGCCAAGCCCATAACGTTCTGGGGGTCCACGGCCTTCTTGATACTCTGGAGCCTCGGCACATTCTGGCCGTATATATCGCTCAACGGCGTGTCGTACATCGCGTAATTCGTGTATTTGTTACTTCCGAGCACCCCTTCCGCGACGGCCAGCGCTTTGATCTGTGCGATGCTCTGGTGCATCGCGGCGCGGAAGATGTCGTCGAATGCCGCAGACACCCATAAGAAGAAGAAGTTGGTTGGGCACAGTGAGACGCCTGCGGTGCGGGTGCCAGGGGAATGCGGTGGCGGGATGCGTCGTCGAGACAGCTGCGGGGAGGAACGGTTCGATATTGTATGAGACAGCAAGTCCGCCGAATGGCGCAAGGTGTGCGCTCCAGAACTGGATAGAACATTCAAGTACCGGGAAGAATCTCAGTGAGAACTCGACTCACGATTGTCTCGTTCAATATAGCGTCTACGAGCGCCGGGGTATAGCCAGTGACCGGGACAGTATCAAATATAGATCTGTAAATGAAAATTTAGCAAGCGATCGGCGTGTATCGCTGGAACGTACCTCGAGCCAGTGGTAACGTTGGTCGGGAACAGTCTCACAAGCGAAGAAAGCGATCGTGTACCAACGTCCCTTGTGACGAACGGGATCGCCAAGAATTCATCGAAGATTCCGGGAGGTGGGGTAGGCGCGTCGTAGAAGAGCAATTGGCCCATAATAGGCTACTTTGAGTAAGCATGAAGAATATTTTAGACTGCAACACAACGTACAATTCCCGCTGCACCATTATAGGCAGAGAATATTTGGGCTTTGGGGTCGGTAACCAAAGCGGAGAAATCTGCAACTGCTTTGTTAACTGCAGACAGAGTTGGCACCGTGTAAATTATGAGGCCGCCCTGGTGGAAATCAGCGTGTGTACTGGACTTCGCAGCGGTATTTACCCAGATTTGAGTCTGAGGATATGCCTTGAAGATGAATCGAGTCACGATGCCCTTTGTAGAGATGTCAATTATTTGTGTGGAGCAGATTTACCGTTGGTGTGCGCTTACGAAGTTGTTCAATCCTCCCTGCATTGTATAGATCAGCAGACATTTGGGTCAGCGAGGTAATTCGACCTCACCTTGAGCCCGAAGTACAAATCCGGATTCTTGGAGGCGGTGACTTCGGTCAAGGTCCCATTTGGCAGGACCAATTCATAGCCAACAATATTATCGACCGTTAAGCCAACTTGATTGCTCTTATAGGAGTATCCTACCGCCGATGTCAATCTCGCGGTGAGTAGCGAAGGGCAATAAAAGTACCTCCTCCAAGTGAGTATCCGGCGACTCCAACTCCGGAGAAACGACCTCCAACCACGGTGACACCGAGAGGATCGAGAACAGAGTAGACATCATCCCACACCAGGCCTGCCCCGATTACAACCGTCTGGGCGGTTGCATTGTAAGTTACCTCGGAGAAGCGATACATGGCAATATGGACGCCCGGGGTGGACGAGAAGCCAGGATTGGCGGTGTGTCCTCCGCCCTTGACCTAGGGAATGAATTAGTCTGGGTGGTGCGGCACAGAGCAGAGCAGGGTTTCCATACAGCAAACGGGGTTCTGGATGCGGCAACAATCTGCAGCTGTGCGAAACCTCAGCGCCCCAGAATGGGATATTGAATGCTCGGACGACGTACTATCTTCCCGACATCAGCTGCTGTTCCCGGTTCAACGGAGCACGCGGACAGGTCAGAACTCGATGAAGCCCAATGGAAGATATCCTTCGCATAAGAGAGAGATCCTGCTCGGTTATATAAGTTCATAGGCATAAGAAATGCACCAGCGGTACTTACCTGGAAGAAAGACGGTGGATGCGCTGGAGATAGCAGCTGCAATTTGGAGGCACGCTACGGAAGCGGCTTGTGCATTGGAGATGGAGATGAAAGACAACAGGACGAGGGGGAAAAAAAACATGATAGTGTCGCCGCGCATGGATCGCAACAATTTCGTATCACTGCCGTAGAGGCTTGTTATAAGGCGTGGCGGAGAAAAATGTGGTCAGGACTGTCAGGGCTACGTCCTCGTCCCATGATGTGAAACCACCGACAACCGGAGGCCGTTGGAAGATGGGTATGGTTTCAGTGGCGTACCTGCCAAAACTCCAAGTATCTGCTGACCGAGAGAATAGCATCGACGGGCGCCGCTGTGCCTCTTTCCACCAATCGCATCGTGGTTTTACAAGATGACCAGCGGGTCGTGACTGTGATCTGATCTGATATTTATCATTAGCCCACAACTCGTGACATTTTGAACGGCACTGGGACTTGCCTGTCCCAAGAGTGAATTCACATGTCAGACGGCAGCGATGTACCGGCGTACTGACTTGACTACCGTGTGGGTTCCTCGTATCCGAACGACGAATAGGTCGATGGATTAATGTCGGGATAATGAGACGCTACCGATGTATTGGGATTCGTTCCAATCAGATTTTATGCTGCATTGCAAGAAATGTGACTGGTTTTTCGAGGTTTCTGACGGCCTGCGGATGACCTCAACGAAGTAGGTGCGGTGTTTTCAGTCCGACAGTATCCATCGAGCTCACACACGCATGTCCAGCACGAGAAGGCTCGAATACTTTGTTAGAAAAACATCCCCCGCGGATAGAATTTCGGGCGCCGGGCAGCTTGAAGTTGGGCGAAGAGCTGTTTCCACAAGACCGGTTCATTTGCCGAGCGGCCAATTGCAGGCCGAATTCGAAGGCCAGTGCAGATCCACAGTTCGGTCCAGTTACAATACAACGGCCAAGCAGGGTCAGGCCCGTATAAACTAGACCGGGACCGGTGGAACCGTTGAACGTTACGTTCGCGCGTCGGCGTGATCGTTCAGGACAAAGAAGAGGAAATGATCCCTCGGCAACTTCCATGGTTGATTTGTAATCCGTCTCACATCAGTGGTGTAATATGATCGACGGGAAGTTCCGCGCCCGGCTGTCAACCCGGTCCAGCGAACATCCTCATCCCCATCGCAGCCTGAAGAATTTAGCTGAATTATGCAAACAATCTAGAAGCTCACAGGTTCCTCGATTAACATCGGAACATACAGTCACTAACGAAACGCTCAAGGAAGGCGGCGGTTACGTGAGCGTCACAACGTCAATTGGGTCGAAAATCTAGCTGGAATTGTAGAGCCGCGTCTTGGCTACCTTTGTAAACAGATGATTGTGTGATTTCATGGTGTCGTCGTCGAGAACGAGCGCATTCTTTCTGAGAGGCCAAATTTGGCCAAATAACGTAAGAGCGAAACACTACAAAATAATCGATTGAGCCTCGATCTTGGACATCCCGGGTGTTGATATTCATATTCACAGACCTAAAACACCCGCTTATACTTTTCTTCGCGCACAGATGATGTTGACATGTTTGCACGGCGTCATGCAGATCGCGTCCGACAACTGCGGCAAATAACAGCGCAACAAAAATTGAATCGTGGGAGCGCTATACGAGCTTTTTCCGTAATTCCTCAGGTGGATGGGAGTTTTATATAGTGCACACCCCCTTCCTGAAATTTCAGCGTCAACGGAGGCCATTAAGTAATTAAACAAGCTAGTGTTTCGCTCTCACGTATCGTTTCGTTAGTGGGTTAGCGACTGTATCCGAATCTTACTCAAGTCGCTGCAAATTCCTCCGGAGTGCTCGGCTTGCCGAGTTTCGATGGAATGCCCGGTTCCTCAGTACCTCAGTACTTCTGATGCCCTGGCGGACAGTAAATCACTATTTGTTTGGAGATGTGAAAAAAGAGAGACTAGATTTCCACCCCCTCGGACCTCGGTTTCTGATACGAGCTTGATTGATCAGAAGATTCTGTTAACACGGTGCGTGCGCGAGGACGTGCCACGGACGGATAAAGACATGGTTTTATAAAGAGGGTGAGAATCATACTCAATGAACTACATTTATGTGAGAAGCAGACGTGCCGATGTAGAAATCAAAGCAAAAAAATCGTCCGAAGAGTGATAAACAGCCTCGGGCCCTTCGTCTGCAAAAACCAGGTAAAACAATTTGTCTTGGTTTTCTGTGCTCAAGATGGAAGACACCCTGAAGGCCTCTAACCTTTCCGGGCTCTCCGAGACGAATGTTTCCTCAGGGAGACGGTCGGGGTATCGCCGGTACTCCGCAATGGCAGCTCCGGTAACTTGAACGCGCGCGGCGTTGCCAATCTCGTCGAACGTGAAACTGCGACCAGGAAGTCCGATGGGATATTGAAGCGGATGGTCGTTTGCTGCGGGCGTGGATACTGATCGACGAGGAGGGGCGAGGGCATTGGCGAGAAGGGGATGGAGCTGAGAAGGGAGAGTGGTTTGGGAGGTATCATAGGAATGTTGGTTGCTACGACAGAGGTTAGCCTGGGACAGAAAACGTGACTTAGACAGCATACTGTAAGGCGGAACGTTTCGCCTTCATTTCGAGATAGAATGCATAGTCGTCCTCAGCAGCTAACATCATCGTGGCTCGACAAAGAAAGAGGCAGTTACTGATGGCCTTCAGACGTCTGTGAGGAACCGACTCAGTGCTGTATCAAACATTCCTAAGAATCCCGTACTCAGGAAAGGTGGTAGCCGTTGATTGCAGCTCGAGCTCGGCTACGGCGATGCAGCTGGCGAGCTGGTCACGAGGAGGGAAGGAGCCGATGGGTGGCGTGTTGACCTCGCACTGAGCATAGACCTCTGCCAGCTGGTTGGGGTCGGATCGTAGAACAGCTGCGTGCTCCTCAGAGATTATTTCCCATTTGAGGATCTTTTGGGCGAGTTCTTCGGCAGCATTTCGCTGAGCGAGGCGAAGAGGCATGACGGCGGGAGAGGGACGACTCGTGTATGTACTTGTTGATAAATGTTGAACTGTACTTTACTTTGTGTTTCCCATGTTAACATTGAGTCCTCAGACGCAATCTAACTTGCGAGGTACGAGCTTCACGTTAGAGCGTCTGTCTACGAGAGACTACAGACGCGAGGGCTGCAGCAGGTTGAAGCCATGGTAAACACAGGGGTTGAACGATGATGTCAGCGCAATTACTTAAGTAGGGACCGGCACGCGTCATTGATCATCCACGTGTGCAGATGACGGATCATCCGCGGATGGTGTTTGCTCATGTTGATTTTACCTATATTCTGCTTTATAGAAAGTGTTCTTGAAATGCACTCATAAATCCTTGAGATTTTTTCTGGGATCTGAATGCAAACACCAACGACTTTTCACACCAAAGCTGGCCGTAAATCTCAGAATCCTGTCTCATCAACGGCAGGGCTAAATTAAACGGGTTAAAGCGGTCCAGTTTCCTAGTTGATGGATAGATTCATGATGGTGAGGGTTTAAAAATCAGGGAACCAGAGGGGAAGCCAGACCGCGAAATGCCATCCGTGGCTCATCCGTGGTAAAGTCTATCCGCGGATTGCCATCCGTACGGATAAGGGGCGATCACGGATGACATCCGGATATCATCCGGATGTGGCTCATCCGTGCCCGGTGCTTGCGCAAAAAGGATGACGAAAATTTGACGAAAATGTGATCGACGCGGAAATTTTGGCGGGAATTTCATCCAGACTTGCCGAATTTCGATGGAAATCCCGGTTCTTCAGTACTTCTGATGCCTTGGCGGACAGCAAATCACTCCCAGTGAGAAGTCCGTATTGGGAGATCGAGCCACAGAGAGGGAGATCTAACACATTGATGGAAATCGTGGTAGATAGATGAATGATCAAATCGATCAATTACATCAGCACGAGTCCACCTTGTACTGCTCTCGTCTCTCCCGCATGTATATCCTAGAATCTACCGTGCTCTATGTCATTTTTTTGAGATTAGAATCATCTCGAATGCATCTCGAAGCCAAATTGAATTCCTTCCCATCAAACTGGCCGACAAGTCGACTCACAATCATTCTGATTTATCGCCGTCGCACACATTCTCGATGTCTGCCAGTGATCTGGGCTCCGCCAACGCCATTCTTGCCGCCACTACTGCTCTCAAGGTCATCTGTAAATGCCATCGTAAATGCGGTGGCCCAGATGGTCCAGGTGTTCTTGTGGCTTATTCTACGAGTACCCTGCATCGGCGGAACGATGTCACGCAGACTACACCGGCCTTCACTCAATTTCTAGCATCCCATTCCACCCATATGGCAGGAATTAATCTGACTTCCGCCCCTGGGCATGGAACTGCAACCAAGAGTTTAAAGCGGCGTCATCCGGTCCACGAAGACCAAACCATTCCGAAGCGGCGTCGTGCTCCCGCTGAGATGGTAATCTCATCCCCACTTTGGAATGTACAAAATTTGATCTTGTGGGTCCAGCCTGGCGATGCCCCCGACGAAGATCACCCCCCAGATGCCGATCCCCCGCCTAATCCGGAGTCACCAAATCATGAGCCCGAGATTCAAGCAGATCCAGGATGTATTCATGACATGGAACAGGCGGAACAAGCTGAACAGGAGAGAAATCAGCCCTGCCCCCCTTCCCCGTGTCCTCCGGGTCCCACAAATATTCCACCCGGCTCACCCACTTCTGTCATTGAAGACATAAATATTGCCCTAAAATTCATCACAGCTCTGAAGGCAGCCTCCTTGGACAGCACCAGCGAACGACTGGACCCGGATCTCCTGCATCAAATTCGGAATCCTCCAACCGAGCGCCTCAGCGTCGATGATCCGGATGATCGTCTCTCCATCGACATTTTTCTGGCCATAGGGAACGCCTCAGAAGCGTCATATTCTTCTGTTCGCACTGCCATCCTTCGCCGAAATCCGGATTACAAAATTCTGTCATATTACAAGGTCAAACGGCTCGTCGCAGATCTTACCGGAGTCACCGCCCTCGTCCATGACATGTGTTTCAACGTCTGCGTTGGGTATACAGGGCCGTTTTCGGCCCTCGAGAATTGCCCGCACTGTGGGGAGCCTCGGTATGAACCCGGGCGTGCAGCGGGGGTGAAAATCCCTCGAAAACAATTCTCTACATTCCCGTTGGCGCCCCAGCTGCAAGCTCTTTGGCGGACAGCCGAGGGTGCTGAGAGCATGAAATACCGCCAGCGATGCACCTCCAAGATTATGCAGGAGCTTGCGACGAACGACGGTGTGCGGACGTCCCCCTACATCGATTTCTTCGACGGAAGTGATTATCTCACTGCTGTCGCGGAAGGTCGCATCTCGACTGACGACATGGTTCTTGTCTTCTCAATTGACGGGGCTCAGCTGTACCGAAACAAAGTCTCAGATTGCTGGATATACATCTGGATAGTCCTCGACCATGCACCGGGTGTTCGCTACAAGAAAAAGCATGTCCTCCCTGGAGGTATCATCGGGGGGAAGCCGAAGAACGCCGACAGCTTTCTCTTTCCTGGCTTCCATCATGTCGCGGCACTGCAGAAGGAAGGCCTTCGAATTTGGGACGCCTCGCTTGACCGTTTGTTCACCTCCAGACCGTTCATTGCGTTGGGCACTGCAGAT
Source organism: Mycena vulgaris (assembly GCA_029204335.1). Taxonomy (NCBI): domain Eukaryota; kingdom Fungi; phylum Basidiomycota; class Agaricomycetes; order Agaricales; family Mycenaceae; genus Mycena; species Mycena vulgaris. Next base: position 29,420 of record JARGYA010000157.1, read on the forward strand.
GGTCCCGGGATGGCTGCGATAAACGGCTGTGTCGGCCATCATGGGAAAAATGCGTGCCGAGTTTACTGTCGCCTCCAAGGACGCAGGAAGCCGGGAGGGACGCATTACTATCCCGCTCGTCTCATTCCGACTTCCTATCATGAAGAGGGCTGTAATCACCCTGACGTCAATCTCAAAACGCTGCTGCAGACCCACAATTCCACGGAAACATCCCTTCGATACCAGGAAAATCTTCAGTATGTCATTGAATCCCCCAATAAAACCCAGTACGAAAAGCGGAGATTGGAGACTGGCATATCAAAGCCCACCCTTTTCAGCGGCTTTCCCGAGAATCATATTCTCGGTGTTCCAGGCTGCTTTGCGTTGGATATAATGCACCTCCCAGCTCTGAATATTCCCGACCTCTTCATTCCTCTCTGGCGCGGCACATTCGACTGCGACGCAACAGATAGTAGGGACCTCTGGGACTGGGCTGTTTTGAAACGGCCGGCAGTGTGGAAAGCGCATGGGAAAATGGTTGCTGATGCGACACCATACATTCCTGGGTCATTCGATCGTCCTCCGCGCAATCCTGCAGAAAAAATTTCCAGTGGATACAAAGCCTGGGAATTCCTGCTCTATTTCTATGGACTGGGCCCCGCATTACTTCACGGAGTCCTTCCGGATAAATACTGGCGGCATTACTGCAAATTTGTCCGCGGTAATCGCATTCTGATGCAAGAGGAGATCCTACCTAGTGAGCTTCGCGAGGCGGACCAACGGCTGACCGAATTTTCCGACGAATTTGAGGCAATGTACTGCCAGCGCCGTGTCGATCGCCTCCATTTTGTCAGACCAAGTATCCACACCCCTTCGCACATGGCCCCAGAAACGGCCCGCGTCGGTCCCGGAATTATTTATTCACAATGGGCCCTAGAGCGTACCATTGGGAATCTCGGTGAAGAGATTAAACAACATTCTAATGCTTTCGCAAACTTGGCGGAGAGAGCACTTCGACGCTGTCAGGTAAATTCACTGAAGGCTATGATTCCGGACCTGGAACCGCCCGAGAATCCATTCCCGAGAGGTTCCCGGGACCTAGGGAGTGGCTATGTTTTGCTTACGGCCATGGATCTCACATCCCGGGTGGTTGACGACGTCGAGGCGCAGGCTTTCCGGCAATACCTGGCTACTATGGGGCAGAATATGGACGACAACTGGGTTCCTCACGTAACACGATGGTCGCGTGTGCGTTTACCTAATGGACAAGTTGCTCGTTCGCGTTGGAAGGAGACCACCAAGCCTCTTAACAAACTGCGAAGTGCCCGTAATGTCAAGGTCCGATTGAGTATTTTGAATCATTGTTGCTGCCGTATCGACTCACTGAAAACCAGGTGAACTGCGAGGGCAAGTCTCGGTTCGCAGAGGTCCATTTCTACGCAATTTTCATGGTTGGATCGGTTCAGAAACCTCTAGCCGTGGTCTCGTTCTATGGCGAGCACCATGAGGAACTCTATCAAGCCTCTTCAAAAACATATGTGACAATGCAGCATCTAGGAAACTCGGATGTTCGTGTTATTGACATTGAGTGCATCCAGTTGGCTGTAATGCTCGCACCCGACCAACAATATGCCAATTCATACCATGACGGATCCGAGTTGAACAGATTTTATTTGATGGAGAAGCCGGGTTTAAAACTCATGGAGATGGGAGTAGGGCAGGAGGCTCTTGTCCACGAAGACTAATTCATGTCATCTTTCATTTTTTGCATTCCAGTACTCGCAATTTCAATAAGAATGTTGCATCTGCCGTTTAGATATCCCTGGAGCACGGAATTAAGCTCGCCGTACATATGGGCTTCGAATAAGCCGAATGTATATACAGTTAGAAGTGTAAGATTTTATGCAGGCACATGCGATGGGAGCAGGTATAAATCGAATCGGGGATTCATTGTATCTAAACTATCGCATCCGCATCCGCATTCTCCTGTCCCGCTCCAAGACCTAGGTTACACAGTAATTTTGCGTGCTGCCTCCTCCGTTTTGCAAGAGCGGCCTCAAGAGCATGAATCTCCTTGAGAATATGTATTGCCAGACGTTCTTTCCGCATTCTCCTCTTCAGCATAGTCATCGCATGAGCAGGAGATTAAGAACGCGCAAAGGTAGACTCACCTCGATGAGTTGCTTCTGAATCGGGCTGAGAAATGTGACCCTCCTGACGAGTCGAAAACGGGCCATGCGATCCACCGGAGCGTATAATTTGACAGGTAAGGTTTCGAATTTCTAGTAGTGATACACAAATCAATGCAAGCGTAGGATGAAGTGGATGGACTGACAGTTGGAGGTGCCCGTCGAATCAGCCGAGGCCTGTACATCGAAGTGCGACAAGCTACGGTGGTGCTCAATACCGCTGACATGCCACAAGTGCCACGAGTACACGTCATATCAGGAGAGCAGGCCGGAGGAAACGACTCCTCTTCGTCTTGCAGTGGTTGTGACGAAGGCACTGATTCATCGTTGCAGGCACAGGGATAGTTTTCGTCTTGCATTGAGTGCGCAGATGAGTGTACGGATGAAGATATGTGATAGGCACACATTTTCGGTGATTACCCGCACGCATGCAGTGAGCTAGAGGCAGAGCGAGGGAGAGAGATCAGAGATCATGTGACCGTGATCGTACCATCTTTTTCTCCAAGATGTGCCTCTCTTGCCAGCTCTCTCTCTTTCTCTCGCTGCATGGACGACAGCGATGATGGGGGGCTCACGGGGTACTCCAGCGGATCCTCGACCCCAGCCAGCTCAAACTTCGATCCCTACTTTCCGTCCTCCAGTGGACACTTCGGTGATCGCAGTAGTAGCCCGGACTCGCATTCCTCATTATCGTTCACTGGTTTGCAGCACTTTCAATCCTCCGACGATTGGAACTCCCAAGGCTCGAGCTTCATGGGCTCTACTGGGTCCATCTCCCCGCATCCTTTCGGTCGATTCAATCACACCTCTGGCAGAACCGCACCATCACTTCAGCGCCAAGTGGTTTCACCAGCACCCAGCCACCGTGTGCAGCAGTTGGAGCAAGTCTGCAGTACCTTGAGACAGCAGAACTGCGCGTTAGTGGCGGAAAACCAGTCTATCAAGTGCGTCTTTCACCTCCTCCAGCCATGGACACAATTGACGCTTATCTGACAGAGATATGTATTCCATACTGGTTAATCGAATCCCAGCCCTTCTCTCAGCATCTGGCCACGCTCTCGACGCAACCCATGGGCCTCGGGCTCTGGTGCTCTCTCGGAACGATGCACCGCCGCTCATCCGGACGGACTACCCAAAAGTCACCTGGTGGACCGCCAATGATTGGTCGGGACATAAGGAGGCAACGAAGGGGACGTCAGACGGTCAGGCGCCTGGACCCCGTGGAGCGACCCGCATCTCGAAGGGTATCAATGTCTCGCTCCTATTCGTCCAAAATGCGAACGGTGTCGTGATAGATGGATATCGGGTCAGCCATATCAAAGGCTACACCTCAGCGCTATTGATTGAGCTGGGACGGAACGGACTAGCCCCCTGCTCGTGGCAGAAAGGTGGTCGCGATGTCCAGCAGCATGTCTTTCACGAGATTGGGGTTAAATACCCCGAGATGCGCCTCTGCGAGGACAATTGGAAGTGTCAACGCATGATAACCGACATGTACTCATCGTGGTACAGAGGTTTCAAGCGGGCACACCCCCTGACAGACTCCGCTTCATCCAAGCGCGTGAAGATCGACCAAGAGGACACAGTATGTCTCCCACTCTTTCCTTTGTGCATACACTCAATCTCAATTTAGGAGGATTGCACCTTCGAAGATATGTACACTATTGATGTGAGTTTTCCGCCGGTTCCCTCGAAAAGTCAATCATATCTTCTCAGACTCCGCAAAGCCATGTCGCCGGTACGGTGATTGTAAGGATTCTTTTTTCTCTTTCTCTCCATATGAGATTTATTGAACTACTTGTAGGCTGCTGCTTCACTGGAACAGGATGAAAATAGCAACGCTCGAAAGATTCCCCTTAAAGTGCGTGCGCACGCCCCATTCATTTTACTTTTCTTATTTTCCCTGTATCGGATATATTTCTCAGATCGTCAATCCATTGTATGTACCAATTACCTCTTACTCTGTCCCGCGCTCACAATCGTCTGTGGTAGGTACTCGGAGGGGGAGCCACTTCAAGGCAGTGGCGTCTCTTCGTCGACGTCGACACCACTGGATACGCCACCAGTAAGGATGCCGGCTATCGCTGCTGATGGGGCCATCCCCACAGCTTCCCCTCTCGTCCCGCTCCCTGTGCCGCAGGCCATTCGACCTCCGCCCTCGATACTCGACCCCGTCGACACACTCGCCCAATCGGGACCGGGTGTGACACAAGTCACAGTGCCTAATCCGGGCGTCGCTGGCGGCAGCGTGCAGCCGCCTCTCGCGCCTAGCATTGTCGACGCGCTCGGATCTAGGGCACAATCCCCAGCACAACCTCCAAGTCCCGTCGAATCCCATGCAGTCGGGATGAATGCCACGAGACCTCCAAAAGGCGCGAAAATGGCGCCGTCAAAAACAACGAAGACTCCGAGGTCAGCTACCATGCCAACTGGATGATTACATGTCACTGACATTGCACCTTTCAAGGAACTTCTGCGCCATCGAATGGTGTGCAAAGCATCAAGGTGGTTTGACATCGCAATTTAAGGTATATTGGGAGAGCATACGAAACACTCCGGGGGCCAAGGTATGTGTTTCCTTTTATTTACACGGACGCACCTGAAAGATACCGCCAGAAATACGCTGACATGGCGAAAGCGGCTAATGCTGCATGCACCCAGGTATGTATGTTCTCCGTGCTCATGTGCTCTATTGTCCGGATACTGACTTGTCTATAGGCCGCAAGTTGATGTTCTTGTCTGAATATTCTGATTTGAGCGGTCGTTCGTCGGCGTGCGTGGTAGTCCCGGTAGTCAATATTCGGCATTCAAATATTTGAATATCCGCCATTAGGATGTAGATAATGGCTGAATTTATCCCGCTCTTTCTGGCACGATTTTGCATGTTAACGATCAATCTGTGTGCCTCTATGGCCCTCGATTCAGCACAACTATCTAAAACATGTACCGATCAATTGATATTTATCTCCCTCGATATGAAAAGTTCCTGCTCGATTAAATAGATGTATGCTAAGTTTATCGAGGAAGATCGAGGCAGATAATTGAGTTTGATCTCCCTCTCTGTGGCTCGATCTCCCAATACGGACTTCTCACTGGGAATCACTACTTGTTTGGAGATGTAGAACAAATCAGGCGGTGAAACGTTATTGGTGTCACCAGCCAAGACGAGGTTCAATTGCATCGTCTACATACCTACCTACCTACCTGTACAACGCTCAAGTCAGCCCCATTTGTTCACCGAACAGCAGCTGCAATATAAATTCTTCCACCAAGGCTGAGACTACATACCAATTCCCCTCTTATAACACACTTCTAATTCAAACAATGTCTACCGTCACGGTCAACGGAACGACTATCAACCTTCCCGATAACGGTGAGACTTAATCCACGTATTGCCATGGCTCGATAATTGACATGTACCGCGATTTAGGCTGCTGGGCAAATAGCGAATCCGCCGTTGCACTCTGCTGTTCGCAGCTCGGTGGCTCCCGTCTCCCCGTCCAAAACAATCCCATCCCCGCCTGCACAGGCTTCACAGTCGATCCTACCGCAGCGACAGACTCAGCGACGTTTTTGCGCTGGAACGCCTGCATCAAGGCTCACTTCACTACGGGCGATGTTCTGGGCACGGGACAGACCAGCAACTGTGAATTCGGCGATGCAACCTCGAGCGGCACACCTTCGAGCAGCGCACCTTCGAGTAGCGCATCTTCGAGTAGCGCACCTTCAGGATCCAGTAGTGCATCTGCCCCGACGCCCTCGAATTCGAGCCCACGGATAGCAGCCAGGATAGATGAGCAATTCAGTAGAACTCTGATAGCGGGAATACTGCTCGGGGGCAGCCTGCTTCATGTTCTGAGTTCCATGATCTAGAATTCGCTTCGTCCATACTCTATATATATTGATTAACATGAATCAAGTCCACGAGCTTGTTTGGGAAAATACCGAGACCGACCATGATTGGGAGATGGCCGGGATCATGAAAGAGCAGACTTCCTAATCCCAAATTGAAGGGGCTCTCTGTTCAGAATTGCCAGCAAATTTATCCAGTGCAGGTGCGGACCATCCGCCATCGGGTCATCCATAACCTACAATCAGGGATGAACAAATCAAATATAGCTCCCCGAATAAAAAATATTTGCATGGACGCACAACAACAACAAAAGACATTATCGCAGAGCTATAACCCGTCCCTGAATCGAACGAGGGCCTCCTGCATAGATAGGTACTGGGTACCGTTTAACTGAATGCAAGGACGGACCATCCGCCACCGGGTCGTCCACACATTACCTTACGCCCAGTAGATCTCCCCCCTCCCCTCCCGAGGAACGTCATGGTGTTTCCGTAGATCCCGCACAGCCTCATCATGACGCCCTCCACCCTCCCATTCGCCCACCGCTCGGGCCTGAACTCCCCCGCGTCCGCGCCCCATATCTGCTTGTTCGTGTTCGCGGCGCGAACCGCGACGTATATCGACGTGCCCTTCGGGACGTTGAGCGCGTGCATGGGCGTGCCGTCGACGCTGATGATGGGGGTGTTGAGGGGGAGGACCGTGTCCTTGAACGCTCTGTCGTCTATTTTTGGTTTATTGAGAGAAGGCTAGCGTGCAGGGGGGGATAAATACGCACTCGCGGAACAGCGCAGGGGCAACTGGCGGGTACCTGGTTTGAATCAGCGCACATCAAGCGGTATATAACGTGTACTGACAGCCGCAGGGATTCGTGAATGACGGCGTCGAGGTATGGGAGCGCCACGAGCGCATCGTGATCCAGGTGCTCGGGGGCAGCAAGGATCTCAGCGCGCAACTTGTCTTGCACGCCGGGATACAGCGCTAGGACGTGGAGGAGTCGGGTCAGCGCGGCGGAGGTCGTGTCGGTTGCCGTGAAGACGATCATTCTGCCCGCGCGCAATTTTGAATCAGCGTAAGTAGTGGTATTCAGCGGATGCATGAAGCGTACGAAGTGGAGGCCACCAGCTCGTCGTCCGTAAGACGCATCCCCGCCTCCGCGGTCATGTTGCTTTTCACTGTGGCAGACGACGAGTGAGCGTCCCCCGAGGACGTGTTTAATTTATATACGCACTCAGGAGGCTCATAAGGCCCTTCGCATCGTCCTTGACCTCCAATTCCCCGCTCTTGATCGCGGTTTTGCGCTCCCTCACCAACTGTGCCGCGGTCAACTCGTTGAAATCGACGAGGTCGCGCAGATGGTGCAGTGCCGGCAGCGGAGTCAGGTTGATCATGAAGCGCGAAAGACGGGAAGGGGATTTTGAGAATGAGGGGCAGGAGGGGGATCCCGAGGGAGAGTTTGAATGCGGTGACGATGTGTATGTTCAGTGGCTGAAGAATGGGTGGGTTGAAATGGAGCGAACACACAGTAATTGCCGTAGAGATTGTGCATATTGGTCGGTCTGCTCTTGTCCGGGCACCATTGGGTCGAAGGAATATCCGATTCCGGTGCGGCCGATAAGCTCCAGAGAGGTCCGAGGCATAATTGCGCTGAGGTCGATCTGACGCAGATGAGCATAACCGCAATACGTTCAGGATTCCTTGGACAATACCTTCTGCGGACTCTCGAGGATATTCGGGGCAATGAGCCCATCTCGAACCTGTTGAATTGGCAAGATCGAATCAAATCCGATTTCGTGTGCACACCTTCTCTGCGACCTCGTAACAGAGCGGGACCATTCATTTATCACCGCCCCAGACTGTTATCAATTTTTAGACGTCAATATGCATCCGGCGCTCCGGTGCGACCTAATCTTGAGTCCTGGTTGGCATGGCTGTTCCAACTGACTGTGGGCCCACAGGTGGGGTAAGTATTCTGGATTGGGAGAACTCAGAACAAAAGCAAACTCACTGAGCCATGGAGAACTACACCCTACGCAGCTTGGGAAGCCGTTAACCTTTCGTTGTCCAATTGAGCTTTGACACGACACTGGGCAATCACAATGGAATCAAAGCCTTCTAGATGAGGATGAATATCATGCTATGTGCGACCAACCTTACCGAAAATAGGCAGGGAGCCGCGTGCATTAGATTCACTCAACGGTCCAATTTGAGTGCGTACTATTCAGGCAGGGGGATGAAGGTATGGTTTTCAGAAGCAGTCCTGAATGTAAGCCGCGTATCGGATGAGATGCTCCGAGCCCCAGAAGGAATACACATGTCCATGGATGACGCTCTGAGAATCAATGAGGAATTCGAAAAAACAAGGATTGTTTAAAAAGGATCAACTTCACAATTTATCGCACGGCCTTGGGTTGAATTGCGCGAGCCCTCTAGCTCTTAGCGTCGTTGGCACTGGGGGGAGAGATATCCGCCATCGGTTCGTCATGGTCTCAAAATTAACCAGACCAAATGGGCGAAATCGTTGGAAAGATGCGGACCACATTGAACAAGGGTCGACCTTCTGAGCCGTCCTGAATTAAGCCCATAAGCAGCGACGGATCATCCGCCATTGGATCTTGATATTCCTACAACCTAGGTCAGAATCCCAATTCGTCCGAGATCGACATGGAAAACATGCCCAGGCCTTGATGTACTATTGAACGAGACGATCCGTCGAATTTCTGTGATAGATTAAAGCTTTGCATCGAGGGTGAAGAGAGGGACTCGACGCACCCAACTCCGACTCAAAAAGGTGTCCCAATGCATCAAAATACGTGAAGTGCAGCGGCGGGACATCCGCTATTAGATCTTCATGGATTTAGAGTATCATACATTCCGCCGACGATAGTCACTCGGCGGTGAGGATGTGGGGACTCAAGAGTCAAAGCTGGGCAAGTGCCAAGAGGTGGATTCAAAGAGGAGGAAATCGCATTTGTTCGTTCTTTGTGAGTTCATTTTGACCTGCGAGCGCCAGATTAAAGGGTTCGTTGACCTTGACCGTCCTGGAGTCGACAGAAAGCGGAAGAGGATCATGGTGCCAATCATTGATGCGCGCGTGACCGGCATTTCCCGAGTGCCGACTCGGCGGGCCGCTGGCCTGTGCTTCTCCTTCGCGCATGCATGCGCCACTCGCCTTTATGACCCTTTATGACTACTTCCGGCGGACTGAATATTCCGGATCTGCGACACTATCGGATGGGTCATGGTCTGCTTGCAAGACGTTGCTTCCAGCCACAACCTCCCGTGCTACGCATGACTCGTCGAGCGTCGAGCGAGCATTGCAGGCCGAATTCGAAAGCTGGTGGTCCTGGCCGGCGCAGATCTACAGTTCGCCGGTTACAAAATGACGGCCAGGCAGGGCCAGCCCGTATAAACTAGGCCGGTGGTCGGTATGACCATTCAGGACAAAGAAAAGATGTATTGATCCCTCGGCAACTTCCATAGTTGATCTGTACTCGTTGGGACTTATTTCAAATTTGCAAAATACGCATCAGTGGCAGTGAAAGTTGATCGACGGGAAATTCCTGGCAGACCTTCAGAACGAGGAACAAGAGAGGAAGTTTGTCAAGAGACTAGATTCCCACCCCCTCGGACCTCGGTTTCTGATATGAGCTTGATTGATCAGAAGATTCTGTTAACACGATGCGTGCGATGGCATGCCACGGACGGACAAAGACATGGGTTTTATAAAGAGGGTGAGAATCATACTCAAGGAACTACATTTATGCGAGAAGCAGACGTGCCGATGTGGAAATCAAAGCAAAAAAATCGTCCGAAGAGTGATAAACAGTCTCGGGCCCTTCGTTTGCAAAAACCAGGTAAAACAATTTGTCTTGGTTTTCCGTGCTCAAGATGGAAGATACCCTGAAAGCTTCTAACCCTTCCGGGCTCTCCGAGACGAATGTTTCTTCAGGGAGGCGGTCGGGGTTTCGTCGGTACTCCGCAATGGCAGCTCCGGTAACTTGAACGCGCGCGGCGTTGCCAATCTCGTCGAACGTGAAACTGCGACCAGGAAGTCCGATGGGATATTGAAGCGGATGATCGTTTGCTGCGGGCGTGGATACTGATCGACGAGGAGGGGCGAGGGCATTGGCGAGAAGGGGATGGAGCTGAGAAGGGAGAGTGGTTTGGGAGGTATCATAGGAATGTTGGTTGCTACGACAGAGGTTAGCCTGGGACAGAAAACGTGACTTAGACAGCATACTGTAAGGCGGAACGTTTCGCCTTCATTTCGAGATAGAATGCATAGTCGTCCTCAGCAGCTAACATCATCGTGGCTCGACAAAGAAAGAGGCAGCTACTGATGGCCTTCAGACGTCTGCAGTGAGGAACCGACTCAGTGCTGTATCAAACATTCCTAAGAATCCCGTACTCAGGAAAGGTGGTAGCCGTTGATTGCAGCTCGAGCTCGGCTACGGCGATGCAGCTGGCGAGCTGGTCACGAGGAGGGAAGGAGCCGATGGGTGGCGTGTTGACCTCGCACTGAGCATAGACCTCTGCCAGCTGGTTGGGGTCGGATCGTAGAACAGCTGCGTGCTCCTCAGAGATTATTTCCCATTTGAAGATCTTTTGGGCGAGTTCTTCGGCAGCATTTCGCTGAGCGAGGCGAAGAGGCATGACGGCGGGAGAGAGGCGACTCGTGTATGTACTTGTTGATAAATGTTGAACTGTACTTTACTTTGTGTTTCCCATGTTAACAATTCCTTCCATGTATTAAGTTACACCGATTGTTTGAGTCCTCAGACGTGAGCCTTTCTTGGGCTGCAGCAGGTTGAAGCCATGGTAAACATAGGGGTTGAACTATGATATCAGCGGAATTACTGTACTATTATGACCGAATGTTCAGGTGACGACGTTGGAGGCCCAAATAGGCTCAAAAATGACAAAATCTCCGCGCCGCGCCGCCGCCATTCGCCGGCTGTCCATTTATGTTAATTTCTGATGACATTTGTCAGAATGACCACCCAAGAAAATGAACACCTTGTGTGACGGGTGACATGGTGTGAACATTTGGTCGAAATAGTACAGTACTGAAGATCAAGCGGCTCTTGAGTCGGCGTGTCTCTCAGCCCGATAGATTTTGGCGGGCAAGGAGAGTGCTTGCGCAAAAAGGATGACGAAAATGTGATCGTCTGCGAGTTCTCGTACTATAAGACCTAGTAACTAAAGTTACCGGGAATTGAATCGGGGTGTCCGAGTCAACAGAATCAAGTGGCAACCTCGGCACACGGGAAATTTTGGCGGATAGGAAAGGTGCTTACAAAAGGGGATGACGGACGAAAATGTGATGGTCTGCGAGTCCTAAAAATAGGGCGCCCCGTCAGACCCAGTCACTAAAGTTACCGGGAATTTCAAGGGAATTTCATCCACAGGGACTTGCCGAATTTCGATGGAATACCCGGTTCTTCGGTACTTCTGATGCCTTGGCAGACAGCAATTCACTACTTGTTTGGAGATGTAGAAAAAAGCAGGCGCGGTGAAACGTTATCGGACTCGGTGGCAAAGCAGTGTCACCAGTCAAGACGAAGTTCAATTGTATCGCCTGTACAGCGCCCAAGTCAGCCCCATTTGTTCACCGAACAGCAGCTGCAATATAAATTCTTCCACTAAGGCTGAGACTACATACCAATTCCCCTCTTATAACACACTTCTAATTCAAACAATGTCTACCGTCACGGTCAACGGAACAACTATCAACCTTCCCGATAACGGTGAGACTTAATCCACGTAATTGCCATGGCTCGATAATTGACATGTACCGCGATTTAGGCTGCTGGGCAAATAGCGAATCCGCCGTTGCACTCTGCTGTTCGCAGCTCGGTGGCTCCCGTCTCCCCGTCCAAAACAATCCCATCCCCGCCTGCACAGGCTTCACAGTCGACCCTACCGCAGCGAAAAACTCAACGGCGTTTTCGCGCTGGGAGGACTGCATTAAGGCTCACTTCACTACGGGCGATGTTCTGGGCCCGGGACAGACCAGCAACTGTGAATTCAGCAATTCAACCTCGAGCGGCACACCTTCGAGCAGCGCACCTTCAGGATCCCGCACTGTATCTGCCCCGACACCCTCGAAATCGGGCGCACGGATAGCAGCCAGGATAGATGGGCAATTCGGTAGAACTCTGATAGCAGGAATACTGCTTGGGGGCAGCCTGCTTCATGTTCTGAGTTCCATGATCTAGAATCCGCTTCTTCCATACCCTATATATGTTAATCAACATGAATAAAGTTCACGAGCTTCTTTGGGAAAATACAAAGACCGACCATGATTGGGAGATGGCCGGGATCATGAAAGAGCAGACTTCCTAATGCCGAATCGAACGGGCTCCCTGCTCAGAACGTCGGCCGAAAGTATTTATCCAGTGCAGGTGCGGACCATCCGCCATCGGATCGTCCATAACCTACAATCAGAGATGAACAAGTCAGATATAGCTCCCCAAATAAAAAATATTTGCATGGACGCACAACAACAAAAAATGACATTATCGCAGAGCTATGACCTGTCCCCGAATCGAATGAGGGCCTCCTGCATGCTGAGGTACTGGGCACCGTTTAATTGAATGCAAGGACGGACCGTCCGCCACCGGGTCGTCCACACATTACCTTACGCCCAGTACATCTGCCCCTCCCCTCCGATGAACGTCATAGTGTTTCCGTAGGTCCCGCACAGCCTCATCGTGACGCCCTCCACCCTCCCATTCGTTCTGAGCCGTCCTGGAATTAAGCCCATAAGCAGCCACGGGTCATCCGCCGTTGGATCTTGATATTCCTACAACCTAGGTCAGAATCCCAATTCGTCCGAGATCAACATGGAAAACATGCCCAGGCCTCGATGTACTATTGAACGAGACGATCCGTCAAATTTCTGTGATAGATTAAATCTTTGCATCGAGAGTGAAGATATGGACTCGTCATACACTGCGCACCCAACTCCGACTCAAAAAGGTGTCCTAATGCATCAAAATACGTGAAGTGCAGCGGCGGGACATCCGCTATTAGATCTTCGTGGATTTAGTATCACACATTCCGCCGACGATAGTCACTCGGCGGTAAGGACGCGGGGACTCAAGAGTCAAAGCTGTTCAAGTGCCAAGAGGTGGGATTCAAAGAAGAGGAAATCACATTTGTCCATTTTTTTGAGTTCATTTTGACCTGCGAGCGCCAGATTAAGGGTTCATTGACCTTGACCGTCCTGGAGTCGACAGAAAGCGGAGAAGAGGATCACGATGCCAATCATTGATGCGCGCGTGACCGGCATTCCCGAGTGCCGACTCGGCTGGCCGCTGGCCTGTGCCTCCCCATGCATGCGCCACTCCCGTTTATAACTACTTCCGGCGGACTGAATATTCTGGATTTGCGACATTATCGGATGAACCATGGACTGCTTGCAAGACGTTGCTTCCAGTCACAAACTCCCGTGCTACGCATGACTCGCCGAGCGGGCATTGCAGGCCGAATTCGAAAGCCGGTGGTCCTGGCCGGCGCAGATCTACAGTTCGCCGGTTACAAAATGACGGGCCAGGCAGGGCCAGCCCGTATAAACTAGGCCGGTGGTCGGTATGACCATTCAGGACAAGGAAAGGGGCCCAACTTCAAAGGGGAATGTATTGATCCCTCGGCAACTTCCATGGTTGATCTGGGAGTTATTTACAAAATATGCATCAGTGGCAGTGAAAGTTGATCGAGGGGAAATTCCGGGGGTTTCGACTCTGGCACTGCATGGAGACCAGGAACAAGAGAGAAGTTTGTCAAGAGAGACTAGATTCCTACCCCCTCGGACCTCGGTTTCTGATACGAGCTTGATTGATCAGAAGATTCTGTTAACACGGTGCGTGCGCGATGGCATGCCACGGACGGACGAAGACATGGTTTTATAATTATAAAGAGGGTGAGAGTCACACTCAAGGAACTACACTTATGTGAGAAGCAGACGTGCCGATGTGGAAAGCAAAGCAAAAAAATTGTCCGAGGAGTGATAAAAGCCTCGGGCCCTTCGTCTGTACAAACCAGGTAAAAAAAATTATCTTGGTTTTCCGTGCTCAAGATGGAAGACACCTTGAAAGCCTCTAGCCCTTCCGGGCTCTCCGAGACGAATTTTTCCTCAGGGAGACGGTCGGGGTTTCGTCGGTACTCCGCAATGGCAGCTCCGGTAACTTGAACGCGCGCGGCATTGCCAATCTCGTCGAACGTGAAACTCACTGGTTGAACATTTCAAGTTTTTCGGTGAAAAAACTAGTGAAAAATGTTTTGAATTTTACAGCAATTTTTCAGTGAAAAACCAAGTGAAAAAATTGAAACTTCTTCATGATTTTCTTGAACTTCAAAACTTTTTCAGCACCTTTTCAGAAGTTTTTCACAAGGTTCAAAAAAATCACAAAAAAGATTCAAGCTTTTCACCTACTTTTCGAGCGAAAAATTGTTGTAAAATTCAAAACATTTTGCACCAAAATTTTCAGCAAAAAACTTGAAATGTTCAACCAGTGACTGCGACCAAGAAGTCCGATGGGGTATTGAAGCGGATGGTCATTTGCTGCGGGCGTGGATATTGGTCGACGAGGAGGGGCGAGGGAATTGGCGAGAAGAGGATGGAGTTGAGAAGGGAGAGTGGTTTGGGAGGTATCATAGGGGTGTTGGTTGCTGCGACAGAGCTTAGCCTGGGACAGCATACTGCAAGGCGGAACGTTTCGCCTTCATTTCGAGATAGACTGCATAGTCGTCCTCAGCAGCCAACATCATTGTGGGTCGACAAAGAAAAAGGCAGCTGCTGATGGCCTTCAGACGTCTGCGAGGAACCGGCTCAGTGCTGCATCAAACATTCCTAGGAATCCCGTACTCAGGAAAGGTGGTAGCCGTTGATTGCAGCCCGAGCTCGGCTGTGGCAATGCAGCTGGCGAGCTGGTCGCGAGGAGGGAAGGAGCCAATGGGTGGCGTGTTGACCTCGCACCGAGCATAGACCTCTGCCAGCTGGTTGGGGTCGGATCGTAGAACAGCTGCGTGCTCCTCAGAGATTATTTCCCATTTGAAGATCTTTTGTGCGAGTTCTTCGGCAGCATTTCGCTGAACGAGGCGAAGAGGCATGACGGCGGGAGAGAGACGACTCGTGTATGTACTTGTGGATAAATGTTGAACTGTACTTTACTTTGTGTTTCCATCATCAGACTTTTGACAAATAACTTGTGACCTTGTACAAGGCCAAACAAGGTCACAAGCTTCACCAAAAACGTCGCAAGCTCGCAAGGCCACAAACTATGTCCCAATTTCCACAAGGTCAAAATTTTCTTCAATTTTTTTTTTTTCAAGGATCGTCATGGCATCAATTGCCGATTTCACGAAGGGTGTTTTTTCACTTCTGACCCTTTTTGACCTTGTGAACTTGTCAGCAAGCTCACAAGCCCAAAAAGGTCACAAGTTTTTTGTCAAAAGCCTGATGATGTTAACAAAACTTCCTTCCATGTATTAAGTTACACCTATTGTTTGAGTCCTCAGACGTGAGCCTTTGTTGGGCTGCAGCAGGTTGAAGCCATGGTAAACATAGGGGTTGAACTATGATGTCACCGGAATTACTGAAGATCAAGCGGCGAGTCGGCATGTCTCTCAGCCCGATAGATTTTGGCTGGCAAGGAGAGTGCTTGCGCAAAAAGGATGACGAAAATGTGATCGTCTGCGAGTTCTCGCACTATAAGACCCAGTAACTAAAGCTACCGGGAATTGAATCGGGGTGTCAGCAGAATCAAGCGGCAACCTCGGCACGCGGAAATTTTGGCGGGTAGGAAAGGTGCTTACAAAAGGGGATGACGGACGAAAATGTGATGGTCTGTGAGTCCTAAAAAAAAGGGCGCCCTCAGACCCAGTAACTAAAGTTAAGTACCGGGAATTTCATCCAGAGCAAGTGGACTTGCCGAATTTCGATGGAATACCCGGTTCTTCGGTACTTCTGATGCCTCGGCGGACAGCAAATCACTACTTGTTTGGAGATGTAGAAAAAAGCAGGCGCGGTGAAACGTTATCGGACTCGGTGGCAAAGCAGTGTCCCCGGCCGAGACGAAGTTCAATTGTATCGTCTGTACAGCGCCCAAGTCAGCCCCATTTGTTCACCGAACAGCAGCTGCAATATAAATTCTTCCACTAAAGCTGAGACTACATACCAATTCCCCTCTGATAACACACTTCTAATTCAAACAATGTTCAACGTCACGGTCAACGGAACGACTATCAGCCTTCCCGATAACGGTGAGACCTAATCCACGTATTGCCATGGCTCGATAATTGACATGTACCGCGATTTAGGCTGCTGGGCAAATAGCGAATCCGCCGTTGCACTCTGCTGTTCGCAGTTCGGTGGCTCCCGTCTCCCCATCCAAAACAACCCCATCCCCGCCTGCACAGGCTTCGCAGTCGACCGTACCGCAGCAACAAATGAAGCGACGTCTTTGCGCTGGAACGACTGCATCAAAGCTCACTTCACTACCGGCGATGTTCTGGGCCCGGAACGGACCAGTAACTGTGAATCGAACAATGCAACCTCGAGCAGCACACCGTCGAGCAGCGCACCTTCAGGATCCCGCACTGTATCTGCCCCGACACCCTCGAAGTCGGGCGCACGGATAGCAGCCAGGATAGATGGGCAATTCGGTAGAACTCTGATAGCGGGAATACTACTCGGGGGCAGCCTGCTTCATGTTCTGAGTTCCATGATCTAGGATCCTCTTCGTCCATACCCTATATATATTAATCAGCCTAAATAAAGTCCACGAGCTTGTTTGGGAAAATACTGAGACCGACCATGATTGGGAGATGGCCGGGATCATGAAAGAGCAGACTTCCTAATCCCGAATCGAATGGGCTCCCTGCTCAGAACGTCGGCCGAAAGGATTTATCCAGCGCAAGTGCGGACCATCCGCCATCGGATCGTCCATCACCTACAATCAGGGGTGAACAAGCTCCCCAAATAAAAAATATTAGCATGGACGCACAACAACAAAAAAGACATCCAAAATATGTTTGCGGCCCTAAAATAGTCCTGACCTAGCCCACACCAAAACCCCTGACCTGGCCTACCACGAAAAGCCCTGACTAAGCCTGCCTTCCAACTGCTGACCGACCCCGAGGCCAACTCTTGACCTAGCCCAATTTAACTCCCGGACTGAGCCCGACTTTTGTGTCTTGACCGAGCCTGGCTTTTAGATTTTTGTACTCCTGACTTAGCCCGACTTTTGTAAATTTCAACTGCAGACTTAGCCCGACTTTTGTTATTTTCAGCTGCGAACCTAGCCCGACTTTCACCAATTTCAACCCCTGACCGAGCCTGACTTTTGGGTTGAGACTCCAGCTGAACCCGGTGCATGTTTTATTTGATCTATGCTTCACCGAGGTCTCTATCACCAGATTGGGGTGTGTTGGGACCAATATGAGTCGATGGGATGTGCATTCCAAGCCCTTTCAAATCCAGAGAAGAGACTTGTATATTTAGGGCAAACTATAATAACAATACAATATAACTCTGTGGGTATGATTCTGGGTATGGCGGCAATGAGGGAACAAAAGGCAGACTCAGCTAGGGGTTGCAAACCCTAAAGTCGGGCTCAGTCAGGAGTTGAAATTAGTAAAAGTCGGGCTAGGTTCGCAGCTGAAAATAACAAAAGTCGGGCTAAGTCTGCAGTTGAAATTTACAAAAGTCAGGCTAGGTCAGGAGTACAAAAATCTAAAAGCCGGGCTCGGTCAAGACACAAAAGTCGGGCTCAGTCGGGAGTTAAATTGGACTAGGTCAAGAGTTGGCTTCGGGGTCGGTCAGCAGTTGGAAGGCGGGCTCAGTCAGGGCTTTTCGTGGTAGGCTAGGTCAGGGGTTTTGGTGTGGGCTAGGTCAGGACTATTTTAGGGCCGCAATCCTATTTTGCAAAAGACATTATCGCAGATGCCAGAGCTATGACCCGTCCCCGAATCGAACGAGGGCCTCCTGCATGCGTAGGTACTGGGCACCGTTCAATTGAATGCAAGGGCAAACCATCCGCCACCGGGTCGTCCATACATTACCTTACGCCCACAGTACATCTCCCCCCCCCCCCCCCCCTCCCCCATACACCCCGGCCTCGGCAAAAAAAACCACGAAGAAACCAACGCAGAAGAAACCACAGAATGTATCAATCAACCAACAGCCGTAACGACAGGAAAGCCTCGTAGGGCAGCGAATGTAGCGTAGCGTAGCGCGAGTCAATCTCCATGTCCATGTCCATCTCGTTCACATCGTCCTCCGAGTCCACATGCGTACCAAATCACCACCACCACCCTCACACCACACCGACATCAATCTCACGCTCTCCCTGCCCAAGTCAATCAGCCTGGAGATGGAAAATATGAAGAAGAGACGCACAGAAGTAGGAATGGGAGTAGGAATGAATGGGAAGAGGGAGCTCAGACGACGGCCATGAGGCCTACGAGCGCGCCGACGGCGAGGGCGCCGGCGGGCGAGACGCGCGTGGCGGCGCCGCTCTTGGTCGGGGCGGCGCCACTGCCGGTGTTGGTCGCGCCACCGATGTTCGTGGAGGAGCCCTGGAGTGGGGAGTCAGCGAAGTTACGGACGGGAGGGGAGAAACATGGGGGAAGAGGGAGTGGAGATGACGGAGGGATGGCGCAGGGATAAAGTCCCAAGGGAGGAAGGGCGTTCGGCAAGGGGGATACGGGAGAGAAGGAGAAGGTGCGCGAGTGAATGCAGCGAGCGTGGATGAAGGCAGTGAAGAAGGGGAACGGGTAAGACGAGGCCGTGAATTTCGGATGAAGGGAAGGAAGGGGCATGTGAGGGGGAGTGTGAGAGGGAGTGGAGACGTGGAGCAGTGGTGCAGCGAGCGGGGAATGGCGCAGGAAAGAAGGGGTGAAGGAAGCAAGGGCGTTCGGGCGAGGGGAATGTAGGGGAGAAAATGCGCGCGCGCGAGTGAGCGGATGTACATGTAACGAACGGGGGGACAAAGCGTGGACCACGGCAGTGAAGGAGAGGACGGGTAAGACAAGGCACTGAGTCCTCGGGATGAAGGGAAGGATTCAAGGAAGTAAGGAAGAAGGTCGTGTGAGGAGAAGGTGCGTGCGCGGGAGCGAGGGGTGCAGCGTGGAATGGAGGGACAGCGGGAAAGCGGTAAAGTGGTAGGGTGAGGGGAAGAGATAGATAGTGCGATAGGAAGTGGAGTCAGAGGAGGGAATGTAGAAAGGAAGAGTGGGGCGGACCCAGCTCGGGAGGGTGGATGAATGAGGGGGTGAATGGGGAGGCCGCGCGCGTACGAGAAAAACGCGCAAAGTCCGCGACGAGTATATAGAGGAAGGGTGGGTGGGGGGGAAGGGATAGATAGTGCGATAGGAAGTGGAGTCAGAGGAGGGGGATGTAGGAAGGAAGAGTGGTGCGGACCCCGCACGGGAGGGCGGACGAATGAGGGGGTGAATGGCGCGCGCGCGCGTACGAGAAAAGCGCGCAGAGTCCGCGATGAGTATGTAGAGGAAGGGGAGCGAAGGTACCCGTGAATGGAGAACGGGAACGACAGGAGGAAGCGGAACCAAAAACCGAAACCGAAAAACAAAAACGCACCTTCGACACGGTCGCGCTCCCCTGTTCGACGGGCGTCGCCGACGCGGGCGGGTAGCCGACCGCGAGCGGCTTGATCTCGAACTCCTCCGACTCGGCGTAGATCTAGGGGCCAAAGTGTGAGTGGGGTAAGGAGGGAGGGGAGAAGGGGAAGGGGAAAAGAGAGCATGTATGCAGCTCCAAGTGCGGGGGAAGGCCGCGAGGACGGAGGCGTAGTTTCACAAAGTGCTGCGCACGGTCTCCAAGACCCTGCGGCGGGACAGCGTTCTATTTCACAACGCACCGCCCGGGACCAGCACCGTCGGCCACAAGGTGGAGGGAGGCGTGTGCACACCGCACCACGCTCGCCTCCACCGGCGTTGCACGGATCCCGCGCAGTATAAGATCTATGGGACGGGCCCCCTCCAACGCGACACATCGGCACCGTCACCACGCATGCCGCATGCCGCGTGTCCTCCGTACTATACGGCCTGAAGGACGACCTCCACAGAGTAGCCGCCCCACACACGCAGCACAGCCCGCCACGACAGCCCGCCACGACAGCGCACTCTCCGTACGTCTGCATCGACGCGCTCCACACACACCGCGCGGGACGCACAGTCGCAGCGCCCCCACACCATGCGCCTGCACCTGCACAACGGCGCGCGTCACCCCTGCCCAGCGCACCGAAGCTGAGGACCACCGCCGGAAAGAGGGAGAGGATGCGAAGGAAGGTGGGAACGAGAAGGGAGCAGCTCCGGAATGACGCCGCGGAGGAATGAGAAAGGGGGGAATGACGAAGGGGGCGGCGCGTGTGTGTGCGGGAGCGCGGGGAGGCGAGACAAGGAGGGACGAGCGGGTGAAGATAGGAACGAGAAGGGAGCAGCCCCGGAATGATGCCACGAAAAGAATGAGAAAGGGCAGGAATGACGAAGGGGGCAGCGCATATGTGTGCGAGAGCGCGGGGATGGAGGGGCGGAGGAGGGGAGACGGAAAAGGGAGCAGGCCCGGAATGAGGCCACGGAAGGAATGAGGAAGGAAGGAGGCGGCACGTATGTGAGCGGGAGCGCGGGTGGAGGGACGGGGAGGGCAGGTGGGTGAAGGGAGGTGAGAAGGAAGGAGGCAGGAACCACGACGAAGGAGCAAAAGGGTAGGAATGACAAAGGAAAGGGGCGGCGCGTCTGTATGCGGGAGCGCGGGGGAGGCGAGACGAGGAGGGGCGAGCAAGGGAAGTGAGAAGGAAGGAGGCAGGGACAACGACGGAGGGGCGAGAGGGAGGAGCAGGAAGGGAACAGGGCAGGGCGGAAGGGGCAGAGCGAGATGAGGGCGGGAGGAGCAGGATGAGGGTGAGCAAGGGATGGGAGGACTGGGTGGAGGAAGGAGGGAGAGAGAGAGGCTGGGGAAGGGAGGGAACGTCAACGGACGTCAAAGAGAGAGGTGGGAGGGGGAACGGGTATAGCATGCAAGAGCGGGAATGGAATGGGAGGAGTGGCGAGATGGGGATGGGGAGGGGCGTGGGGCGGAGGAGTACGGGCGGAGGAAAGGACGCGACACGACTGGGTGCGCAGGCGTGTGGCGGAGAACGGGAAGGGGAAAGGGGAGCAAAAAATGGATGGGCGCGTCGCAGCGAGCGAGAGCGGGGTAAGGGGCGTGCGGGGGCGGGAGGTGCGTGATGGAGTTAGCGGGAGTGGCGGTGCAGCACGCCAGACGCGGGGAAACGGTCGGGGGCGTATACCCCGGGGGAGAAAAGGTGGAGGATGGGTAAGATGGAACGGGGTAACGCCGCAACGCGGGTGCGTACGGGGTGATGAAGGGCGGGGAACAAATTGGGGTGACATGATGAAAGGGGGGGGGTGGCACGACATGATGAACGCAGGGCGACGGCACGACAGGGCAAATGCAGCGGAGGCGAGGTTTTCGCGTCCGACACCCGCCCAAAAACCGCCAGAAACGACGAAAAAAAAGGACGCCGGAAAGAAAAAAAGAAAGCCACGCACGTCCGTAGAGTTGTTGATGTTCGTCATGAGGATGGTGTACCCCTTCCCCAGGGGGACATTCAGCAGGTTCGGGTCAATGCCCTGGTCGCAGTTGTAGTTATACTCCACCGGGATGCTAGAATCCACCCGTCAGCGCTCCGCCGGCCACAAGGGAATAGGCGCACATGGCGGTCATGGCGGTCAGCAGCGTGACGTTGGCGTTGTTAATCCTGGGCGGGCGTCAGTTTTTTTATATTGAGTTCAAGATCCCGGAAAAGGAAAGAGGGCGGGAGGGTACAGAGTAGAAGCAAAACTCACCAGATGGTAAACGTCGGGAATGTGCTCTGACTCTCGGCGCACGTCCACACGATGTTGTTCGGCTGCTGGAAGACTGGGTGCGCCGTCAGCACGCGGAAAATGCCGGAAATAGCAGAAAAATTTAGAGCAGTTCGGGCGGGGCGGGAGGGAGCCACAGCGCCCACGCAAGAAGAAGAGCAAAGCCAGAGAGTCCACGGAGACCGCAGACCGGAAAGCACTAAGCACAGAACACTCACGCCACCACAGACTGTCCCCGCCCGGCGCGAGGATCTTGAGCCCGCCGGTCGACGTCGCCGCAGAGGCAACAGACGCGAGTGCGAGCGCCGTGAGGGAGAGGAGGCCGAACATTGCAGGAATGAGCGAGCTTTTGGAGGAGGGAAGAGGAGGGGAGGAGGAAAGGCGGTCGGGAGTAGCCGGCCGGGCGCTTGCCTGACAGTGACAGGAGGCAGGTCATGTGCGCGGCGCGTGATGCATTGTTCCCACGATGTGTTCCGCCACTGTTCGGGGTTGAATTTCTCAAATAATTATATTCACAGGCGTCTCACTTGCGCAGCTTCAGCTGGGATGTAGGAGGACCCGATGGCGGATGGTCCGTACCTGCACTCCGTTCATCGGCGTAGACGAGCCAGGCAGGAAACCCGTTCGATTCGGGGTCGGGTCATGGAGCGGGATGCTGACATTCTTTTAAATTTGGTTTCACCTCAAAATAACCCCAAGTTATCCAGGCTCACGGCTGGTGAAACAAGACTCGATAGCGGATGGCCGCACCTGCACTCCGTCGCCCAAGTATGTCAATTCAGGCAGGGAACCCGTTCGATTCGGGGTCGAGTCATGCGTCGCCTTTCCCTTTAAACTTTTTTGGCCACCACTTCAAATCACCCAGCTTATGCAGGCTCACAAATAGTTAATAAGACCCAATGGCGGATGGTCCGCACCTGCACTCTGTAGGCACCGTTGGGACAAAGTGTGCAGCAGGGAACCCGTTCGATTCGGGGTTGGGTCATGATCCTCTCCATTATCTGTTTTTTACTCTCCCGCTTCAATTAGCCCAACCTATTCAGGCTCACAGATAGGTAGATAAGACCTGACGGCGGATGGTACGCACCTGCGCTCTGTTGGCCCTGGAACTAGAGCTAATTATGCAGTAGGCAACCCGTTCGGTCCGGGGTCAGGTCATGACAAGTTCTCACTCAAGTTTTTCAGGCACCCCTTCAAATAACCCGACTTATACAGGTTCAAAGATAGGTAAGTAAGACCCGATAGTGGATGACCACACCTGCACTCTGTAATGGCAATTCAATCCTTCTATGCAGCAGGCAACCCGTTCGATTCGGGATCGGGTCATGTTCTTCCTGGCCTTGGTTTTTTTTTTTCTCCCCGCTTCCAATAACCCGACTTATACAGGTTCGTAAGACCCGGTAGCGGATGACCACACCTGCGCTCTGTAGATCTTGGAGCTGGATAGTTGTGCAGCAGGCAATCAAGGTTGAGTCATCAACTTCCTGGCTCGCCCTTTTTTCTTGTCCCCGCTTCCAATAACCCGACTTATACAGGCTCAAAAACAGGTAAGTAAGACCCGATAGTGGATGGCCACACCTGCGCCCTGTGACGGCAATTCGAACATCTCTACAGCAGGCAACCCGTTCGATTCGGGATCGGGTCATGCATGGTCCTTTCGATTCATCTTTATATTCTCCTCGCTTCAAATGACCCAATTTATTAAGCCTCACAGCTGGATAAATCAGACCTGATAGCGGATGGCCGCGCCTGCACGCAGTTTGGGAAAGGCTACAGACTACAGCAGGAAACACGTTCGATTCGGGGTTGGGTCATGACAGGTGCATACTTTTGTTTTTTAGCTACCACTTCTGGGTAAATAAAACCTGACAGCGGATGGTCCGCACCTGTGTTCTGTTAATCCTGGACTAGGAGAGCTAATTGTGCAGCAGGCAACCCGTTCGATTCGGGATCGGGTCATGATAAGTTGTCACTCAAAATTTTCAGGCACCCTTTCAAATAACTCCAGCTTATACAGGCTCAAAGATAGGTAAGTAAGACCCGATAGTGGATGACCACACCTGCGCTCTGTGATGGCAATTCGAAGTCCTTTGTGCAGCAGACAACCCGTTCGATTCGGGGTCGGGTCATGTTCTGCCTAGCTTGGGCCTTTTTTCTTCTCCCCGCTTCAAATGACCCAATTTGTTAAGCCTCACAGCTGGATAAATCAGACCTGATAGCGGATGATCCGCGCCTGCACGCAGTTCGCCTGGGGAAAATAGACTACAGCAAGAAACACGTTCAATTCGGGCTCAGGTCTTGGTCCCCTCTGCTGTTGTTTTTTTTGACCATCCACTTCGAGTAACACACGTATAAAGGCTCACTGCGAGGTGAAACAAGACTCGATAGCGGATGGTCCGCACCTGCACTCAATTTGCTAGGGAAAAGATACATCGGACAACCCGTTCGATTCGGGGTCGGGTTATAGTATGGTCCTCCAGCTCCAAGTCTTCTTTTTATCCCCGCTTCAAATAACCCGACTTAGACAGGTTCACAACTAGATAAATGAGACCCGTTAGCGGATGGTCCACACCTGCACTTAGTTGTCGGGGTGAACCGTAATTTACAACAGGCAACCTGTTCGACTCGGGGTCGGGTCATTGATGGACCGAGAATCCTTAGTTTTTTCTTCTCCCCGCTTTAAATCAACGCATGGGAACTAGACCCGCATGCTCTCTTCTTCTTGGCACTAATTCGACCATTCTCGGCCTCAAGTGACTGCGTGGAAAAGTATTACATCACGCGGAATCGGCCGAAACCGGCCGAAACACTCTCTCCATAACATTATGTCAACATCCAACCCCGAGCCTTCGTCCTCTGAAATCAAGGCCACGAGCTCGGACGTATTCAACGAGGTTCAGACCGTGCTCACCCGCTACCTCACCTCGTCCCCGCTGTACAAGCTCCTCCTCTCGTCTCTCGTGCTGTCCGCAGTCTCGCACGGCCGCGTAACGCTGAGGCTTACCGTGCTCCCTCTGCATGTGAACTCGAAAGCTGGTGCGATTTCTGTCTCCCGTCTCTCCCCGAAACTGGATCACTTCCCCCTTATGCACTCCCTCTGCTCACGAATTGGTCAACTCACGACGTGCCTCCCAGTTCTGCACGGCTCCGTCTCCGCGACGCTCGTCGACCTCGTCGCGGGGCTCGCCATCATCTCCACGGGACACCAAAAGACAGGGCTGTCAACAGACCTGCACGTCTCGTTTGTCGGCAGCGCGAAGGAGGGCGACGTGCTCTGGATCGAGGGGATCGCGGAGCGCGTCGGCGGGACCCTGGCTTTTACACGTGTGCGAGTGGAAAAGGAGGGTGCGAACGAGGGCGAACGGGCGTTGGTTGCGACGGGAAGCCACACGAAGTACGTGAAGTGAGGTGCGATGGGCTGCGGTCAATATTGCAGTCATGGAATGAGGACACATCTGTTGCACTTACACAAATCTAGGAACAGAGCATTCCAGTGGCCCAATGTTCTGCACGGATCTGCAAGTCAGAGCAGCGCACCCATTTGATTCGAGAGTGAATCATTCCTCCTCTATGACTTGGGTTTCGTACTTTCTGGTGCGTATAAAGTTTCACACTCGAATATTTTCTGCTGCATGAAATTCCACGTCCGACGCAAACCTTCTCAGACCATACGATCTCCTTCCTGAGGCTGCATGTGATGCTGAGCCCGGGACAGATGCTCGGCCACTTTCTGACGTTCAACGCTGCAAGCATTCGCTGAACCTTACCCTTGATGTTCATTTTTTTCTCGCGTCTACAAGATGTCCTAGTTTTTTACCTTCCCGTGAATTACCTCGACGAGTGATGCGTCTCTCCGAACCGTCTCTCACGACGCCATTTTCCACCGCAGATAAATTAAACATACAACACGCGCCAAAACCCCAAGCCCGAAAGGCATCAAAAACAATGTAAGCCATGCACCTCGCTACGCCACACACTGTATCAAACCCACCGCGAAGAGAGCGCAATAAACCGGGAGTCTGACATGCAGATGGGCCGCGGCGCCGCTCGCGCTGGGGTGTCTGAAATTTGTCCGCTGCGTCAGGATACTGATATCGAGGAGAAGAGAAGAAGCACGCACGCTTCGCTCGACGAGACGGACCCGGACTTGGTCGTCGTGGGATGCGCTGTCGTGCCGGTCTTCGTAGGTGTTACAGGCGCACCGGACACAGGGGTGGTCGTCGTCTTGGGGTCGCCAGCGGCTGCGGTGGTAGTCGGCTTCGTCGCCTCCGCCGTCGTCGACGTTGTAGCTGCCGCCGTCGTCCCCGGCGGCGCCGCCGCCGCTGCATCCGCAGGCAGCACGTACCCCAGCGCCCCCTCGTCGACGTACGCCGAATCCCCCGCGATGGCCGCATCCCGCTCTGCCGCATCCGTCGTGTAGAAGTGGTCCGTCGCCGTCGCGCTGTAGAGCCGGAACATCGGCACGCTGCCGCACACCTGCGTCGAGTACATGTAGATCGGGTCGGCGAAATCGTCGGTCTCGCTCATGTACCCGAGGGAGAGCGCGTTTTGAATGTCAGCGGGGTCGCCGCTCAGCATGTGGTCCTGAGCTTCAAGGTTGAGGAGCCGCGTGATTGGATGCCCGCCGGGGATGGGCCCGGGGAACACGAGCGCGGCGATGCCTTCCGAGACGAATTGACCGCCGAGAACCACGTCGGCCTCCCCCTTGTTGTTCTGCAAAAGTCGGGTTAGGTACGTGAGCTCGATGGGGAGGCCAGCGTGCGTACCGTGTAAAAGTGGTCGCTTTGCTCGGCACTCCAGTCCCTGTAAAGTGGCTCTGCGTGCGACGCGGGGGCGCAGTCTTCGCGGACCTGGGACGGTATCAGGAGGGTCGGAAAATGGAGAACGGGCATTTTTTCACTGAGACTCCAGTAACGAGAGCAACGAAAATTCCGGTATAGAGGTAAAAGAGTGTGATCATTCTCTGTTCAATCGGCATGGGAGCTTGGAAAGAGGCTCACGAATGAAGGTGGAGGAAGAAAGCAAGATCGGCGCCTACTGTTGCGAATTCGACTAGCAAAAACTGAACCCTATCCAGCTATAGGTTCGGATCAAGCCTGCCGTTCAACATTGTTTACTGATGCGATCAGTTTGGAGGTCAAACAAATGAAGGGGCTTGTGCCAACTTAAGATGGGCGAAACGGGGGGGACGTTCGTCGCGTTCTAGAGGTCGCAAAAGCGTGTATAGTCCCGGGGTGCATTGGGGAAACTTGTTCATTTTCAATTAACTCAGATATTGGTCAACTACACATGGGATATGACCTTAGATAGCTAGTACAGTATGCCCGACAAGAGAACCTTCGTGAACCCATAAACCTCATTTCTCTCGTGGTCCCCTTGGTGTCCTTCTGGCCCAATTTTTTTCTGAAGTTGCCGAATCAACACTAGACCGTACTAGATTTATCTTCCAAAGTTCAGAGGTCAAATATCGGAAGAGAGACAATACACGAGACCAAGTAGAGCTCCAGCCAAATTAGCCGAGTGAATTTCCATTTTGGGCAAGGGTGCTTAAATCTTCTCTTCGCCTCTCAAGGCTGGCGGACCACCCTCAGACTCCGTGCAAGAAGCTTCCAGGCCATTGCAGGGAAAGAACAGACGCGTCGCCCGTAATCGTTCGCGTAGAGTCACGATCAAGTCACGACGTGACATGATGTGACACAAATTAGCGAGAACTTCAGAATTTAATTCGACGCGTCGAGCTGTTACAATCAACCTGAAGAGCCAGAATGTGTTCAGAGGTAGATTAGACTCAATCAAGCCTATAAAAACCCCAATCCGGAGCAGTCAAAGTTGGTGAATACACCAGCTCCCACCAACCGGATAGCGTGGACATCGCCTGAATAACGGAAGCCAGAAAGATGGTGGGATAATTGTGAATACGGGGAATGAATTTATAGCTTACGAAGAACATTTAGCTCCGCAAAAACGAGCCGAAAAGATGCCTGGCGGTCGCGGTATTCATCCTTAAAGATTTAGCCCAGCTTGTTCCAAGCCTCTCTCCGAGATTGGCCGGCTCACCGGCCCGGAGACAGGCTTGCTCCGAACCTAATCCAGCTATGCCGTGTTGACACTGACCATCTGGGATCACCATGCGGTGACATAGGCGCTCGTATGGGCGCGCGTCCGTAATCTATACAAGCGTCGACGTGAGTGCTGCACTTCTCATTTTTTGCCGCATGCATGATTATATTCTGTTTCTGTTACGCGGATTGTATTTAATAATAATGCAAATCCCACCTGCCAGGTTGCGATGCTGGCGAAACACTCATCGTAGCTGTGGCTGAGCGCTGATTGATGTTTCTACCGCCATAGCCGCCCAACTCTCAGTTCTGGGGCATCTACTTACTTGAAAATGTTCGTTGAACGTTCTGCGTCCCACTTTCCCAGTGTGCTAAATCGGCCAGTAAATCTTGTTTCTGGAGCATTGATCTCGTATGTCTGTGAATGGTTACAACATCGCGAGGTACAAGCGAATATCGTTGTACCGTCTGTTTATAAGAGACTAGTGAATGGTATATGGCGCTGGCTTCACCGTGCAAGACAGTTCGTGGGCGGTCAAGAGGCGGTCGGAAAATCGATAGCACCCGCCACGGTATTCCAAATCAGATTTTCAGATTTGCTGATGTGCGGAGCATCGTCCCACAGGGACGGCAGTCGCAACATTTTTTGATTATGGGCGGCCACCTACTAAGATTAACCACCTGCACGCCAGTTCACACCAGTCAAAACTCACGCCTGTGCTGACTTGGTTGTTTAGTGATTTGATGCCAACAAATGCCAACTTTGAAACAGTTTGAAACCCTGCACAGTGACGTTATTCTATTTATGAAGCGCTTGAATTTTGCTCGACCGTCTTTGTACGACATCCGCACCTGAAGGGAGTCACCTACAATTACGGGTAAGTCACCCAGCTTCTTTGGATATAAGATGGGCCTAGCCAAGTTTACCTACCTACCTACCTACCGACATCTAAAAAAGGCTGTTAGCGCCCAGGGACGCGTCCGGTACTTCTTGGCGACATCGAGTTTCGTAAGATGATGGGTATCGAGTTCTTGACTTCGTGCCGGATCATCCCGCATCTCCCCACGACCATCAAGGAGAATAGTATATCATACCGCGGCGAAGACTGTGGCACCACCAACCTCGTCCACCATGTTTCCCCAGAAATTCGAAACACCCGTGGACTCTAGCTCTACAAAATCTGGCGTCTCCATAGAGGACTTTCATCCCTACGTACAGTCTCGGTATACACTCCTCTCTTCAGCCACGAAAACTGCTAAACTATTTGTTTCTGTAGCCTTCCCCGACGTGGATTCTGGAGACACGCCTTTGGATGGCCGGCAACCATCATTTTCGGTCAACTGGTGCTACAAATGATGGGATGGGGGTTATTCGCAGTGGTTGAACACCACGGACAAGTCGCACTCCCGTTCACAGCTGCTCTTTGGGTTGAAAACCATCCCCAATCAGTGACCCTGGTAGCAACCCTAATATCAACGGTCCTTGCATACTGCTCAACTTTGTACGCCCAACGAAATTCGCTCCATCCGTATTGATCTCGTTCGTAGGCTCTTCTCTTTCGCAGTACGGAAATCCATTTTGCTGCATCTATATCGGCCAATGGCCCTAGACACACTGAGTGCGGCCGTGAACATTTCGGCGGGGTCGCCCGCTGCGTTTCACCGCTGGAACTGGAAATGGCCCCTGACGTCATGGATATTCCTAACAATGACGGGATTTCAAACATCGGGGTTCGTATTTAAGCCATTCCCAGTCGTTCCATCTTCTGACGGACTCAGGTGGTCTACATTGATAACGCCTGTTAGAATTCTGATCCCGACGTCCCTGGCTGGCTCCGAGCTTGATCTGTCGAGTCCGATTCTTCAACAGATGGCGATTAACGGCGAATACGAAGACTGCATGTGGGGAGCAAGTTCGTTGCTCGTGGTAATCTCGCCCCACGGTTACTAATCCCTACTTTTCAGATTTGTACGGGTCTGTGATGGCTGGGGCTCAAGAAAGCGGATACGCAGCAACCAAGTCGTTCTTCGGATTTCCAGCCACCCTGACACTGATGGACCAAAGCTTCAACATGTCTACCGGTAAGAGGTTTCTGCCCAAACTCAAATATCGGTCTCACAGGGTGCGCAGGTGGGATCCTGGCGACACATCTGACGGATGTCAATGCTAGCACATGGTTTGCGAACATGACAGTGCTCCCAGCGACGACCCGCAGTACCTCGCCACTCCCCTCACACTCTTTTTCAACAAACTACTCGATGGTCCAACAAGGTGAGCATGGGTGGTGCTACAGAATTTGGAAGAATACCAATGTCAATCTTTCAAGGATTCACCGCCGATGTGTCCTGTAATTTCCGGCAGATAGGTCCGGATGTTGAATGGCTTAATGACACTGTCAAAGATTGGGAGAATGGATCGCCTCAGCCGTTGGGTGGGGTACAATGGGTAGAGATGAAATCGAATTGCCCTATTCAAGGCGGCTGTGAGTTGTTGCCCACCTCACCTTCAGAATCTGATAAACCGCAGTGAATCTCACAAACGTCTTCACTGACAGTTCGTTCACCTACGTGGCTCTCATCGCATGTGCACCAGCACCCGGAACCCACGATAATTATAGTATGCACCTTCTCCGCTATACCGAAAATCTATTCAACGACATGCCAGCATTGATATTTAGGGCAGGCGGGTGGTATGATTGGATAAATGGCGGACTCGACTACGTGACATGCGAACTTTCCCCAAAAACCACCACAGTGTTCGCGAATTATGCGGGGTTGATAAACACAACATCGCACTCATTTGAAACAACACCTGCCTCGGGCGGCCCCGCTGGTCTTTTTTCAGTGTACAGCTTAATAGCGATGGTAGAGATGACACAGGGAAGGACATCAAATGTGGTGGGCGACCACTTTTACTCAATTGCGTCCGAACCGAATTGGAATGACACTAAAACATTGAGAATGATGGTGAGTGTTCTCAGGAGATAAATTTGGATGTAAATTTATGATTCGCAGGAGCAATATGTGAAAGGAGTCGTTGAATACAGTGGATCGGTATAGTATTTCAATTTTGGTCCTGACCTGGGAGCTGAAAACTCGGCAGGTCCTTCGGGCATGTCTTTCAGGCAAGACGACGAGTTTCCCCGACGGCGTCCCTTCGAATATGACCATTCCTACGAATGGGACATTCTACACCGAAACTCTGGGTTGGACATACTCTTCCGGATCAACTCTCTTTGTCCTCGTCCCGGGGACATTCATCGCCTTGATATCGATCTTTCTTGTCGTGGTCACGCTGTATCGACACAGTGGTTATCTTCTGACGCCAGAGGCGCACTCATTTGATCCGTCCGATCCACTGCACCTAATGGCTGTAGCGGCTCCCGGTGGTTTGCCCGGCGTATTCAGGGGGCTTGAGAAAAAAGATATGAAGACTAGTGGAAGTATGCGTGTTGTATTGGGGTCTATCCCTGGTCATGGGCCAGCACTTGTTCGGGCGGACGAGCATGACATGTCCTCCGATACATTGTCTCTTCTCAGTCTGCCTCGTCGCTACGATTGATATTTTTGTCTTCTGCAGTACATAGCAGCCAGTAATATTCGAACCGGGAATGCTATAGCGCGGGTCGTTATAATAATATGAACATTTGAACCACATCCCACGTGTCCGGGTGACTCCCGCCGTTCTGATGGCGCATCATAAGATCTTGATTCCATCAATACCGCCGGTCGGGCTCGCTTTTCTCAACAATCCTCATCTTGCAGTTCGGGCAAAAATATCATCTCGTTGTTCAGAAACATCGGTCAATCATACTGTCACTCAGTATCGTAAGCAATTTACTCTAAAATTTATTACTCGTGGCCTGGATAATGCGGGTGAATTCATGTTGTACATGTTCCACACATGTCTACTTAAATGCATCTGCCTAATCAGCAACAAGCTTGGGATTCACCGCGCTCCTGGTAACCAATATCCGGTCACCAACACTAAGGACGCCACTGGCCTCTGCCGGTATCATGTACATGCTGAATATCCCAAACAATCAGTTCCACACTTTATAGACGACCACTCGCGCTTACCCGAAGCAATATTTAGAGGGGGCCATTGCGTCTACCTTGCGATACTGCATCATGGCATTATTTGGCATCTGAGGATCGCGCTTCCCGTTCTCGGTGTCAACGTTGGGGAACTGGTCCAGGCCGTGTCAGCATCAAATCCCCAGCGCGGCGGGGCTCGCGCACCATGCATCTAGGACACCGTGCGGGCAGAACGAAGCTGCGGTGGTCGACGGTGGTGATTTCCTGCCAGTCGTCCTCGCCGAACGCCTCATCGACCCCGCCCACGACCACGTTCGGCCGGAAGCGCTCCATTAGCAGCTTCTTCGCGTCGGCTGAGGCCCATGCGTTTGTGGGCGGGGCTGGGTCGTCCGGCGTGCAGCCAGCGACCTTCTTTTTGAAGTCCCCGCGCGCCATCCCCCAGACCTTCGCCTCCGCGTCCTCGAGCGACGCATCGGAGACGAGAAGGAAGGGGCTGAAGTCGGGATAGCGCACCGTGGGACCACCGGCGTACGCAAGCCGCGCGGGGTCAAAGGGCATCGGCTCCGTGATTGGGCGCCGCGTCGGTGTCTTCATGACCAATAGGACTGGACGCCCCACGTACGCCGAGAGAATCTCCGACGGCGTCTCGAACGCCTCTGGGGAGGCACTTTCGACGACATATCCTTCGTTCGAGGAGCCCCAGAGGTCGAATCCCGTGTGCATCTCCCAGGTGCTGAGCTGCTCTTGCGTGGGGTTGAGGGGGATGACGAACGATGGCGTGTCGGGGGAGTCAGGGAAAGTTACTTCGAGGACACCTCCAGCAGGAGAAGACGAGTCCCGCTTGATTGAAGGGAAGACCCGCACGAGCTATCAGAGACGTCAGCTAACAGTTATTAACATGGCTCGATGTGCCTAACCTTGATGCCACGATTATCGCGCGCTGACAACTGCTTATTCTTCTCCAGGTCCACGATCATCCATTTTCGGTCAAACTGAGGCGGAAGTTACAGTAATGGTGCGACTATCAGAACGGCGGCATACCTCAAATCCTTCCTGGTCGTATAAGGAGCTGCGCAAGTCTATTCCCGCACAGCTCTTTATAGCACACAGCTTATGAGCCCGTGAATGTCCCAGTCGATGAAAACTACCTTGATTGGGTAAACTAACAAACATTCTTTGAGCTCCCGGCTTTGATTCAGTATTACTGGACGAACCTAGAATCCTGGAGATTTTAATGTCCTTGCCATGGATGGTATCCTTTTTTGAAATGGCTTGCGATAGCTTCGGAACGTCAGAAGCAGCGTTTCTCGAGATTTCATCTCTCACATATAAGGGTAGTTTCGTCTAAAGATCCTCCAAGTTTAGTGGTGAGTGTAAAGATTTTGCGAGTGCCTCCTTACTTTACGCGTGACAATAAATAGCGAGGCTAATCCAATGGAGACAAGAAGTAGAGGTCTAAGAGCGATGGAGGCAGATTCAAGCGCTTGGATGCCCCCCATCGCAAAAGAAGGCTGGTGGTGGCGGTATGAAAAGAAGAAGGAAAAATAGCCCCTTTGGGCGGAAATAGCCCGATGACTAAGGATGATTAGTGGCGTTTTGGATATCAAATGCGGACGCAAAGTTGTGGTGTTCCCTGGTGTTCCGTCCGTTATTCGGCGAATATCCGCCTTCGGATCCCGGTCTTCACCTTCAAGTAAAAGATGAATCAGCGATTTCATAGATCGGAGGAATTGCGGTCGGGTTCCGCCGGGTGGAGAATGAAAAAATACCAGAGCGGGTTCTCACCGCACCCTCCTAACCTGTCCGGAAATCATTCCTTGTGGTGAAGCTTCGGAGAAGATCGGAAATGAAATGACGGATTCTCCGTAGAAATAGGAACGGACGGACGATGAATAAAGAATGGAGACCGAGGAACGAAACTGCATTCCAAATACGGAGTGTCTCCGATGACTCGAGTCACTCGATCGGCCATTCGTGTCCAGCAATTGATCACTTTGGGTAGAGGTTCACCGTTTCAAAGTTAACGCCAGGTAATGAGGTTCTTGTGAGGTTCTCAAATGCCAAGAACAATCAATGGTGCATGTCGAGACATAAGTACCAAGGACTAGCTAGTCACGATGCGGTAGATCACCAAAGCAACGCACCGAACAGGAACCCGACTTAGTCTCTTGTAGACAGACGCTCTAACATGAAGCTCGCAAGTTAGAAACCCGACTCCGAGTTGATCCGAATTTGTTTGCAAATCACAGCCACAGATTCGGCTCTGATTCGTCTCCTCTAAAACCACCATTTGGCAGCAAGTGAACCCATCCTCCATGTCCCGATTTTCAAGCAAACCAGGTTTGAATTTTCCGGAGTGTTTTCATATCCTTTCTCTGTTCCTTATGGGTGTTCCAGACACAATATTTGGATTCTGCTCGACGACTAAGTATGTATCGCAGCTTTCACTTGGCTTAGACTCTTCAAGATCTCCTGACCTTCATTCGTCGGCCTTCTTTGCTCAGTCTTGCCCCTGTCTAACTTCATTCAATATGACCGAAAGTCTGGGTCGACTTTAGGGGTCTGTATAAGGCGGGTCGCTTCAGCCCTCCTCCTCTGCCTTTTACCTTCCAGATGCCATCGATTGACTACCCTCTTACTCGCCCTTTCCCCGGGAGATTCTTCGCTCCTGTTGCATACCTAGGCGCCATTATAGCGCTAGGATTTCTGACCTCCGTCAATGGTGAGCAGGTCCTCCCCAGCATCGTTCTCCTTTTCACTCTTCGCCCAGTGGCCTTGACGGGATACGAGACAATTACCATTTTCAAGTCGGATTACAATGTCACTCAGACCTTCTGGTATGAGCATTACCTCCCGTCTCTGGCGCAGAAGCCCGGTACCCTCTGCGATACGCGTGTGTTCAACCTTGGGGACACATTCACCACCAACTATACCCTATTCCGGTACAACATCGCCTCCGTCGTCGCTGCCAATGCAGGCGACTCGGGAATATCTTACAAAGGGCGAACGCTCGAGGACTGCGATATCACGTCGCTATACCTACACGGTGACATCAGCACCTTCTCGATCGATTATACAGCGGTGATAGCATGCCGGAGCGAAGCCTACGAGTTCAGTGCGCGCACTGATTTCTCGCTGTCATCGGTGGCTGGGAAGTACAACGCACTGCTGGGCGTAGAGCGCTCCCTGAAGAATCGTCAGGAGGGGGTGTTCAACAAGACAAGGGATTCGCGCGGCGTGGTTCTCGACTCTGTGACGTCCTTGAGCAGCAAGGACGCCGCCACACGCATATTTTCCCTGGCTCAAACGAACGCTACCTCTCCAGTCATCATCTCCCTCCGCGCCGAATTCCCCTTTTGTCCCGCATCCCTCGGTCCCGCCGCTGCCTGCGCTGTAAATGTCCCCCAGTTCAATATCTCCCAGTCCTTCGTGTCGTACGCCAATCTTACATTCCAGCAATACTTTGCGGGCGAACCGCTCTCGGATACCAACCAGCCCGTGATCACCGACGTCTCATACAGCGTCCTCGCGAACGTCATCCAGACCATGTACGCCGCCGTCCGTATCGACCTGGGGAACCCCAGCCCGAACAACTTCTTGCTCAACACTTCCGTCATCCCCGACACCATCTTCGCAACCTTCCCATCCATTCCCAATGTTTACAGCACATCAGAGGAGTACGACAACCTCGTCGGCACCTCCGTCAGCTCGGATTTCAACATCACGGGGCTGTTGCCGCTGACCGTGGTGGGCCCAGCCACGATGGAGGTGGTTTACCTGTGCCGCTTCCAGCACCGGAAGGCGCCCGCCCAGGCGTTCATCGCCATTCTGGTGGCGACGCTGAGCATGTTCGGCTCTGGGTGGGCTATTTTCCTGGCGCTCGCAACGAAGGTAGTAAAAAAGAGGGACAGCGGAGGTATGGTTGCCTTGTACCTGACGCAAGATAAATTATGCTTACGGTTGTCTTTACAGCAAATCGATGCTCAGATCACGCGAGGGAGCTATCCCATGAGAAGGAGGCGTTCATTAACTGAGATTGGCCGGGTTGTTGGTTGGATTTTCTTCGCTTCGGGTTCTATTTTATTGTGGATATCTCTTTCCCTGGGCGGTATTGGCGGAAATAAAATCATCTTTGTGACAACTCGCCGGCGGCTATCCCTCGAATTCCGCGTCTTTTTCTTGACAGCACAGTTACAGATTCGTATTTAGACGATTGAAACTGTAATGGTTTCGGGGCTGATTCAGGGTCGCACTCTTTCCATATAGTCTGCTCGAGTCGCTTGCCCAGACCTGTTTCTGAACGTTTGCGAAGTGCTGCGTTAGGCGGCGGTGCGGATGGACCCACAAGAAAACTAACGTAGTTGGCTTGCTTCACTGACGGCCAAATGTCGTCGGCGCCAGAGCTAAGAATCGTGTGGGTAGACTTTATGCGACCTATGTTTGGTTTTCTCCGCGCGGCGACGCGGCATCTGCCTCGAGGCCGATTATATCTAAATCTTCGCTTAAGTTTCGGCTTAGAAGGCGGAAGGATTCAATGCCGCGTGTTTCGAGTATGAATTCGTCAACGACCGGAAGGACACCGAGTTGGCGATTAGTTATCCGTCCAACGCGGCGGCATGATTGAATTTTGAATGATGAAATCCATTCGAATGTGTTTAGTTGCTCTTGCCGAACCAAACATCCGCGCTCCTGGACGGTTTTCCCCTCCGGAGGCGGCACATCCGGCACATCGCCCCGGGGCCCCATATCTCGATCATCGTAAACCCAATACCCCCCTCCCCATGCGTCTCATGCTCGACCTCAAAGCCCGGCATATTGTTCACCCACACCCCGCCGGTCTTCATAGGCTACACATTCACCAATCAGCATACATGTGCGTATCAATGAATTCATATAGAAGCTTACGTTGCTGTGAAGTCCCGTGAGGTTGAGCCTGTTGCCGGCGTAGTGCGCGAGCTGCATGTAGTTGGTCGCCATCGTGTTCCAGCGCGCGAGGAGCGTCGGTACGCGCGGATCGAGGACGCCGGGGAGTGTCAACGTGACCTCTGCTGCTAAGCCCGTGCAGGCGGGTCGGTGGCGCCTCGGCAGAAAAGAGCCAGAGGTCGAGCGCCCCGTAGGCGGGGTGCGTATACGTGCCCGCGAGCGCGGATCAAATTCGAGGAGATGTTCAATGTTGTGTAGGTTAGATGATAAGACCAGCGGGGCCACGGCGCTATAATAATTGCATCCTGGCTGCCTAGCGCGGGGTCCGGCGGCCACCTGACATTCGCAAGAGAAGTCTAAGCTAAGTAAGTAAGCAGATTGGAATGTACCAGCAGCATAATCAGACCTCAAGCGCGTCACGGCGTGTGGAAAAATGTCGGCCAACAGATCAATATTAATCCCATTCTGGAGTTGAACGGGAGAGTCTTTTCCAGAGCGCTCATAGCCTGAAAGCTATAACACGAGTTTCAATCTTGGCTGCTCATCTCGGCCAGGAACTGCCGAGTTCCGATGACACTGAGCTTGAGCCTGCAACAAACAGAAGATCCAGATCAAGATGGTAAACAATCCAGAAATGGAACAGCGTGATAAGGAAAGGAGAGGGGCAGAGAGAATCATGCGTCGACGGGGAGTAAAACACGTACCTTAAATGAGGAACAGGTCAGTGACAGGCGGGCATCGGGCGGGCATGTCACGAGAGATTATGATAGTAGGTTGGTTGAACAGGTCTTGGGAGATATTTATAGACTTCGATAACCATAAATTGGTCAGGGATAAGTTATATATGGAACGTACTCCGTTCAAGATCCGTGCGCGCGCGCATACGGGATGACGAGGAATGACGAGTGGTAAGAGTACTTGAGAGTACTACTACATAACTGAAGTTATGTGGTTCGAGCGCGCATTACCCGGGCCCGGTATCACCTAGGGCGTTCTCCGGTTCAGGGAGCGTTCCCGCGAGGGGGTTGTACGATCCTCCAGTCCACCTAGCCCGGGAGCAGAAAGATTGCCGTCATATGCAGTGCTTCTTATCGGAATGTTCAATTCTTGCGGAAGGCTTAGCAGTGAGTCGGATTCGCGGGGATGTTGTGTAGTCAGGTAGATGACAAGCACAGGATTTACCTGTCGTGTAGAAATCAGTGGGGCTCGGGCC
Organism: Mycena vulgaris; assembly: GCA_029204335.1. NCBI lineage: Eukaryota > Fungi > Basidiomycota > Agaricomycetes > Agaricales > Mycenaceae > Mycena > Mycena vulgaris. The sequence goes on from JARGYA010000157.1 coordinate 67,565, forward strand.
AAGAGCTGGATGGGAACGCGAGGTCTCACGGTGTCTGGGTAGCATAATCACGTCTTGGCGGCGACACGAAACTCGCAATTTGAGAAGTCTGAGCAAGGTAATTAATAGACGTAGCAGGTTTGGATGTTAATCAAACCTGAGTGCGCATGTGACGGCCACCAGATGAATACCATTCGGAGGTTGAACTTGGATTGAACATTGAATGGTTAGGCAGCTCGAGCCTCGACGAGAAATCCAGTGAAGATCCTGTCGTTGTTTTGCTGACGTGTAATTCACCCAGGAAATCAGAAAGGCTTGTGTCTCCGGGTACCGTTGATCGGCTTGAGCGTACGAAGAATTACGCCACCCAGTTCTCCGCCATGCCGGAAGATCTCCGCGAACGTGCATGTTCCGGCGCGGGTTAGTCAGTCCAGGAGCATGATAAGTGGCGGCAACTCGGGTCTATCTCCGAACCACTGCGCGATGTTGGCTTCGAGAGAATGCCAGGTCTCGGTGAACCATTTGCGGGTTTAGAAGGACGGCATGCCGCAGCTTGGCGTAGTAGAAGAAGGCAGGAAGAACGCGTCGGTTAATAAGCGGTGACCAAATACATCCAAACTCATGCGAATACATATTTCACAATGCGTACGGCTTGATCATCTTCCTCCTCTTCTACCTCCGTTTTACCTTCACCTTGCCTTCGCCGCATCCTGCTTGAAGAAGCTGCGGAATACCGCTTTGGATCGAAAGAAATTCGTTCGTTATCAGGGGACACTTTGACCTTTGACTAGCTCATCGACGAGCTTTGCGGGTCGATAAGCGCTCTACGACTATCTGTAGGCTCCAAGTCGGCTCTGGGTGAATCTTGGCCTTAGGACGCCTCCGCTCGTACGCGTCGAGCACAGCAAACAGGTAAGGAGCCACATGGGGGCACCGCGCGTTGCTTTGATCTCGGCTGACACAGTAACCAGCTCGGGCGGCCTCCTGAATCGTCTGCCGCTGAGTAAGATACCAGGGCAAGCTAACGAGGTGCACGAAACTGATCCGCCATCCCCAGCTCCAAGCGCAGGCTGTACACAGCGCGGCAGAGCTTGTATCTATTTCGTGGCAAAAGTGGGTCCAATTTCGTTCTTGAATCGTGCACGTCTGATCCGACCAGCTACAGGAGTCGCCACTGTGAGTGCTGGGTGCAAGTACACAAATACGAGTCTAACTAGCAGCTCCTGAATCGCCTGCCGCCTTTCAGCGTGCAAGCTTAAAGCTCTCTTACATCGGCCAGGTCTGATCTGCCCAGCTACAGGAGTCACCACAGTGAGTGCGTTGTGCACCGACACGGCTCGATTCTAAGCATTTGTCGCAGATGACCGCAGACGACGAGTCTGAAAGCCAAACCGACTCCCAAAACGCGACCGCACCTCCCCTCGAATGGGACTGGGACATTGAGCACGCGGACCGCAAGCGCGAGGCCCAGGCCGATGCCGCCTTGCACGGTGCCACTCCTTTCGAGGTCGATCGCCGCATCCTCAAGGACGTCGTGCTCGAGCACATGAAAACCCCCGTCGCGCGCATCGTGTTTCTCAGCGCGGGCACATTCCACAAGGTGCGCGCGCCCCTCCACTTCACGGCCGTCTTGATTAACGACTGCAGGCGTACCTCGTCACCCTCACCTCCGCGCACCAAGTCGTCGCGCGCGTTGCCCGCCGCTTCATGCCGCGCCTCAAGACCGAGTCCGAGATCGCGACGCTACGGTACCTCCGCGAGAAGACGCGCATCACCGTTCCGCTCGTGCATTGCCACGACTCGAATCCCTACAACCGTCTCGGCGGCGAGTACATCATCATGTCAAAGGTGCGCTAATCAGTACTGCTTGCTGTAGCGTATCTCACCTCCCCTAGGCGCCCGGAGTTCCATTATCCCAGGTATACCACTCGCTGAGCTACGCGCAGCTCGTCCGGCTGCTGGAGAATCTCGCGAAGCTCGTCGTCCCCCTCTTCGGGCATCGCTTCCCCCAGATCGGGTCGCTGTACTGCGGCCCCGAGCCGACAGCCGCGCCCCCCTCGAACGCGCCGACGCCCACTATGACGCGCGCGCACACCCTCGCGATGTCCCCCTTCTCCGTCGACACGCCGCGCGCCGCGCACGAGGCCTACTCCGCCTTTCCCTTCACGCCGACCCTCAACCCACCCGTCCCTACCTTTGCTGCCTCCCAACAGTTCCACGTCGGCCCCATCATCTCCTGGCCCTTCTTCGGCACGCACCGCGGCGACCTCCCCGCCGCCGACGTCCCGCGCGGGCCCTTCCCCTCCACGCCCCTCTACCTTGCCGCGTGCGTCGCCCGCGAGGTGCGCGCTGTGCAGCGCGAGAACGCGGGCTCCGCCGCGGGGCACAAGCTGCACCTCGACCCCGCGGAGATCCGCAGCTCGCGGCACCACCACGTGCCGGGCGTGCCCGGCGACGAGAGCGACGAGAGCGACGAGTGGGGCCTCGAGGAGAGCGAGGACGAGTGGGAGGGCCCGGGCGACGCGATGTACCGCGACTACCGCCGCGGGCAGCGCGCGACGTTCCTCGTCGCGCACACGCAGGCGCGCGAGGACGCGGTGCGCCGTGAGCTCGCGCGTTGGATGCGCGTTGTTGAGCGGCTGAGCGACGAGTGGCGCGCGGAGGGTGAGCGCGTGGGCGTTGGGTGGGGCGCGAAGATTAGGGACGGCGTCGCGGAGGAGGAGTTTGCGCTCGATGCGCATGATCTGAGCCTCGAGAACGTGTTTGTGGACGTAGAGGACCCGGCTGTCATCGTGCGTCCGCTCTGCTACTTATCCCCACCCGCTGTGATGCTGACCGCCGACAGACATGCGTTATTGACTGGGAATCGACGACGACGCGGCCGCTGTGGGCGGCCGCGCACCTGCCCGCGTTCCTGCAGTCGTCGCCCTTCACCGCGAAGCTCTTCCGTGAGGCCGTCGCGCGCCTCGCCGCCTCGCCCACGCCCGGGCCCGCGTCGACGTCGGCGTCCGGCGCCACCGCGGACATGGCGGCGCTGGCGCGCGAGTGGCTGCACCACGAGCGCACGGGGATGCGCCTGCGCATGGCGCACCGCGTCGTCGAGTGGGACGGGTGGGAGGAGGGGCTGGTGGACAGCATCCTCGGCCCGGAGGAGTTCCAGGAGGAGTGGTTCGTCGACCACGAGCAGGAGCACCCGGGCGAGGACGAGGACGAGCACGACGAGGGCGCGCTCGGCGCGCTCGGGGAGGCGGACGAGGACGCGGAGGGGGATGTGGACGGCGTAGGGATCGGGCGGAGCCTGAGCAGGCGGCCGGACGGTGAGGCGAAGGCGAAGGCGAAGGCGCCGGCGAAGGGCGGGGCGACGACGGGGAAGCCGACGGGGAAGTTGTTTGCGAAGAATCTCGAGAGGGAGAAGGAGCAGATGCTTGATACCACGGGGGATATCTGCGGCGGGCGCGGCGGGGAGCTCGGGCGGCGGTTGGAGGCGTGGCTCACTGTGAGCGAGAACGGGAGCCCCGAGGAGGGTGATGGGGAGCCGTGGCCCAACCACGATGGCGACGCGGAGAATGGAGGGTACGAGGCCGAAGCAGAAGCAGAGGCTTGAATGACGGGTGGTATTTTCTTGCGGCAACTAATCAATCCAAAAGTGTACGATCTGTCCCGTAATTTATTACACGGACCGTCTGGATCCTCTCGTTCTTACCACTACAATAACCATTATTGTACATACTGACATTGAATCAATCATACGTGCATTTAAAATTTTAACTGTTTCAGACTGCCCGCCTCCCTCGCGTCCTTCAGCACTTCGCCCACGCCCTTCTTCCAAGCCCCGAGCTCGCGCTCGAGCCGCACAATGTCCTCGCGCACGCCGCGCCCCACTAGGCCGCCCTTGTTCGGCGCGCCGAACCCGACGCTCAGTTCCGCGCGCGCCTGCACGAGCGTCTCGAGCGCGAGGCGCAGCCGCTTCGCGCCGCTGGGCGGGTAGCGCAGCGCCTCCTCCGCCGCGGACCCCGGCGCGCGCGGTGCGGGCTCGTCGACGGCGAGTAGCTTCCCCAGCTCCGCGCGCGCGATCCCGCACACAGGGTGCCCGTAGCGCAGCACGGCCGCAAGGCCTGTCGCGGCCTTCGTCGCAGCAACGATGGCCTCATCGAGGAGCGCCTGCGTGGGCGTGCTGGGGAGCTCGGCGATGAGGAGCGCCTGGTGGAGGCGCGTGAGCGCAAGGAGGGGGTGCGATGCGGGGGTGAGGCCTGCGGAGGTGAGGATGGGGATCAGGTTGGTCGTTAGCTGACGCGCTTTTTCGGGGTCTGTCGACGAAGAGTTAGCTAGCTCGTTGCGCGACAACGGATAAAAGGGCCTGACCAGAGAACTGGAGCGCAGAGGCTTTGTCGAGAGCCTGTTGCCCGACACGGAGGGCGTCGAGAACCTCGTCTGTTTTCTGGAGGACGGCCCTGCATTTGGCGCAGCGTGACAGACTGTCCTCTGAAAAGTTTTCTTAAGCAGCTACGAAGGGTGCAGAGAACGATGCTAACCTTCCGTGGGCGTAGTACACATCCCGCCACAGCCCTTGGGACACCACACCGAGTCGCGCGGATCGACATCGGCGACGGCGGTACAGAGTTGGCACTCGCAGGAGAAGAGATATGTATCGCGCAGAGCGGCCTGCCGCAAGGCTTTCGGGAGTGTCGTGTCGACGTACGCGGTCAGGATCTGCAGTGCGACTTCAGTTTGGCCAGTATTGCGACCTCGACCAGACTGACCTCTTCGTCTGCGGCGATGGCGCGGAGCGCAATGACTTGCATGAGAGGCTCCTGCGAGGGATTGGACCGCGCTCGGGGGAAGACGACCACGGCGTTGGGGTCGCACGAGTGATTTATCAGCGCCACCGGGGGCGAAACGGACGCGCCGAGCGGCGTCAGTGACGGATCCGTTATGGTGAACGTATTGGTGACGAACTAGTCCATAAACTGTAAACCTGGGATTTGGTATGCAATAGAGAAACGCACACGCGAAACCAAGTTTGCTAGGTCGGCGCCGGAGGTCATCCCGAAAGAGGCGATTTCAGACGGAGAGGAAAGTCCCAAGTATCGCACTAGGGATATCGCGAGATGCGTGTGCAGCTCGTATGCCGAAGGCTGGAGGTCTTGATTATCTGCGCAGACGATTGAGTCGAAAAGCCGGATAAACGGCAAACCACTACTAACGCGACTGGAGCAGATCTATCTCCCTCGTCTACGTGCATGTGAGCCAGCTGGTTTCTAGGCTTGTGGTAGAGCATACCCAGGTACTCGTAGGGCCTAGCTTCTGCCGTTTCCACATGATGCGCCCTAGACATCGTATCGCGTCACTTGGGATCGATGTATCGCCGGAGGCGGATATGCGCTGTAGAGCGGCACATTCGTGCTTATGGAGCGGCCAGTCGGTGTTTTGGCACGTCTGGAGGAGGTCAGCAAGCAAAGCCAGAAGAAGTTCTGTCTACGCACAGAGTCGCAGTAATAAACTGCCTGACACTTGGTGCATCGTTTCAAACTGGTCCCCAGCCCAAAGCATTGTGAGCAATAGGAATCTAGCCGCTCGTTTGAAAGCGCCGCAGCGTGTGGCTTTACCGCCAAAATAACTTGCCCTAGTCTGTATAAGAATCTTGGCACTTCGAGGAGTGACGGGACCCACCGGGGTTACAAGCTTGCTTCGTCCATAGACCTCTACCAGACGTGGGGGATGTCCGAATTTCGAGGTAATCGGGGATGGGCTTGTATGCTTCGGTCGGTGTCGTCTGTTCTGCCGGCTGATTAACCACTTCGGAGCGGACCGCTGAGGATTCCTGACTATTTTGGAGAGCATTGGGGGTCACATACGATTGTTTAGCCTCCCGCGCCGCCTTGAGCTTCGCAAAGGACATTTTTTTCAGAGCCGAAGAGGATATGTCGGGATAAGTCAAGGGAAACAAGGGCAAATAGCGGTTTGCTCATGACCATCAACCAGCCAACTTTCGAAGTACGGCAACTTCCATCTAGGACGAACCGCCCCTTTCGCTTGTTTCCTGGATTTGGTCGTTTTCCCACTCATCTTTGTCTTGTCTTTGCTTAATCTTCGGAGGTGACTCTGTGCTATACTTGTCTTAACTGTATGCTCCGTCGAATCGTGCCAGTGTACCTTTCTCGCAAGCCGTCCCAAAGATCGATGCATCCACTGCTGTGTATCGAAACATAGGTGTCGGTGGGAACGAACAAGAGACAAGTATCGTATGTACTTACAGCCCGGCGGTTCTCTGATGTTGCGTTGCAATTAGAACCTATCAGAACCTCACAGCAGTGAGGCAGTGCAGCCTCATGAAGGATGTCACCACCACCACAGCGACCCGAGAGTATCCACAGCTAGTGGTCGGACAGCAATAAGCCAGGCGCTAATACGATCCCCTTCACCCTGTCGCAACACAGCTCGCGAAACTTCGCTACCATCGTCAAGTAGTGCGCCTCATCAAACAGCAGACTTCTTATCCACTTTCTGCGTCCGAATTCGATCCTTTCATACCATACCTCCAGTACGTACATACCTCACATGGCGTCTTCTCATCACAGCGTATGCAGTTTTCCGCCAGGTCCAATCAAATCCGGAGCAAGACGAAGATAGCTATCCTCAAGGAAATCGAATCTACGATCAAATTCGATGTCGGAATGTTCGTAATTACGGAAACGGAGATGGTGCCTGTTCTCGTCGAAATTCTCCGCATTCCGAGGACAGCATTGCTTGAATCAACTTGTTCTGTGTGGGGATTAATTTTCTCCGGTCTGGGCAAAATTCCGGGCACAGATACGCGCATCCCTTCCTCGATTTATACTTCACTGGGGTCATGCCTGTTGGAGCTCCTGAGGTAAACATCTCTCGTATCTTCCGCAGGTCGAGCTTTCACTCTCCCTTACAGATCCGCAAACAGGACAGTTCGCGTTCTCGTAACACGTACGCTCGACCGTCTGGTCTGTACCGAAGACATAGGGGTCAGATTCCACCGCGTCTTGATATTATGGGCTTTCTACCGGTGCTGGTTGAATTACTGAATTCAGTGCCGGACGAGGGCGGAGTATCTGTTTTGATGGAGAACATTTGCTCGCCCGTTGATCAAAGGGTGTTCAGCGTCCTTTTACCTCATCTCGAGTAAGACGTCAGCGACCTTCCTGTCAGTGCTGATTTAGATCCTTAGCAGAACTCAGGACGTATCGCCTCGAGCCAAGACTGCAATCCTTGCGACTCTGAGCCACTCGGAATTTTCCATCGGAAATTTGGGACAGCCTAGCAGTCTGTCTCCTCCCCACCCTGTTGCAGTCGGAGGATGAAGATGTTCTCCGGTGGACGTGTCGCATATTATGCCAGACTGCCAGTTATATGTTCTGGCTCTCGACAGAAGCGATGATTGACGCGAACGTGGTTTCCGCCCTTGCTGCGGTCTTGAGGTTGGGACACATCCCACATTCCCGAATAATTAATTAGCTGACCACTTGATTTGTTCTCGCAGGCGTTCCGAGGTTTCGAAGCCGGCGATAGAGGCTTTGTCTTATATCGGCTCTCCATCCGACGCTCGTGACGTTTTTGAGGCAAATGCGCTCCCCCGCCTCGTGGAGTTGCTTCGCTCCCCGGATCCTCAAACCCTACACTCGACGTGCACTACGTTGAGTAACATCTCTTCCCACATCACTCTTATTTCGCCCGTCTTTCATACATACCCCGCGAGAAACTTCATTTTGGTCTTAAGGTCTGTCTTTGTACTCAGGTCAATAGTCCTCGCTAATCATCGCGTACAATGGTTTATAGTCGTCCTATTTGAAGGAAACAGCGTCGGAAGGGCTGTCTATCCTATCTCAGATTAGACAGAAGGATCACCTCGCCTTCTCCCGTGAGCTCGGAGCTGCGGTCCCTGCGTTCGTTGGTCTGTTACAATCTTCAAATGCCGACATAGCTTGCTGGGCATGTTCTGCCTTGGGTGATGTAGCTCGTCGCGACCCACTGAACCGATCCCTGGTTGACAGCGCCGTCGTCGTGACTTTGATTGAGGCATTGAGGTCCGTCAGGGTTTGTTTTTTCGATGGGAGAGCTGCGTTAAGAACTTGTATAGCGACCCGCACATCGGCATAAAGGACGCCGCACTCAATGCGCTGTCCATACCCACTGGTTGGGTCCGAGACGCCGCCAGGGCGCACACCTATAAAAAATTCGTCCCGCCGCTGGTCGAATTTCTTGGTTCCTCGGACCACCGTATTCTGCAATGGGCCTGCTCGGTGCTCGGGGACTTGGTCAATTATCGTGACAATCTGAATCTAAGTATGAACGAGACGCGGATCACAAGGGACATGCCTGGCTCTTGTTTCGCTGTTAAGGTCTGGTAATTTCTCTCGAGGAGATGCATTGTCCAGCACTAATCGACAATAGCCACCCGGTCGCCTTCATGATCTCCTCAGCGGTGCACATGGTCAAAATACGCAACAGCACGATCACATGGACTGTTTTAATTTCCACAAATTTTGCCATCTGGGTGTTTCCAGACACGCAATCGTAATTTCAAATGGGCGATATTCTCCGAAATCCTGGGAAGGAATGACATACACCTCAATAAATAAATAACTAACATCCACCCAAAAGTTCGAGAAAATTATACAGCGAACAGGTCCTGTCCCTTCTTGGACGAGTACGAAGCAGAATCATTCACTGTCATCTCTATTTCGGCGGCGGGACTATCATCAGGATGGCCCTGGCCAGGCTAGAATTATTACCGTGTCAGTGTCGCCGTCATAGAGGCTGAACGAGAGAAATATCTCACGTTGGTTTTGAACGAGCCCATAGAAATAACCTTCTGCAGAGGGTTGATATGAACCTTACGAGGCAAAATCAGCGACGGATCTATTCAGAACCTGAAAATTTGAGTACCGTAGCCGTCCGGTGGACATCTAGAGCACGCATCGCGTCAGCCTCAGTAGATGCAGAGTGCGAACCAGAAACCCACGAATGCCGCCATTGTCATCGCCGCCTTCGCTCTGCGCCTGATTTCTGCGCTCACCGTGAGTCCCGAGGTTCACACCCGAAGACGTGCCCATGCTTGACCTTGTGTTTCCGGTTTGCCTGATATTGAGATTGGCGAGCTTCAAGTTTTGTCAGATCCGACCAACCCAGAATCTTTTTATTAGAATACGAACCATGGTCAGACAATAGACACGGCCTAGGCAATAGGAGATGCCGGTGGGGACTGAGATATATGAGCCAGGGATGGAAGGTAGAAGGCCGAGGAACTCGCCGTTGCTTTCGTTGTCTGCCAGAAACCTAAACGAACAGTTATATGAGTTCGACAAATACCGGATATTTCGGGCACCTACGTGACCAAGATAGCCAACACTATGGTCGACCCAGCGGCTCCGGTCTGGATGGTTTGTACCACTAGTCTATTGACCAGACTACCAACGAGAAGTAGATCCGGTCAGTCTGACCTGCAAGCTCACCTTCTGGTCTCCTTGAACGAGGACTTGACCTTCCTGAATTCCAACAGAAGGGCCAACGTAATGGAAGTGTCCGTCACGGCTTCGGTGACAAGCGAGATTCTACATTCGCATGTTAGTTAAAGCTGAACAGACCTCAGAAGAGATGACGACACACGTGGCAGGGATTACGACGTTCCCCCGATCATGATATCCGGGGAAGATCGTGATCGTGACGGCAGAAGCAAACACGCCGCCGATCTGTCAGTTGAAATCAAAGTTTAAAAGTGTGGAGGAGGGATAGAAGCTTACTGCGACCGTGATGAAGAGAAATAAAATGAGGGTGATGAATTTGTTTTTGGTTCTAGAGCGAGTTAGGAGCTGGGCCGCGACACAATGATATAACGCGCACAGGAGCCAGTATCTGGCAGCCAGGAAACCTTGGGCCAAAGCGGCCACGACGCCAGTCGCAAGGATATAGAGCGGAAGAGGCTGTTCGATAACATGTGTTCAATTATGTTTCTTCCAATAGGACCGAAATGACTTGCCCAATACTGGTTCTGCAGATATGCCAAATCTCCTGAGAAAAAGCGAACTGAGTCAGCAACAGTGGCAGAACAAGTGGAAAGACACACCCCAGTGAATGATTGTGTACTGCGCATAGCATATATTAGCCCGTTCATGTGGTGGAAGAGGAGATACACACGAGATATACAGAGGCATAGTTTGCGATCATCGACACGGAATCGATCACGATGGCAGACGTTACTAGCAACTACGAGATGGCACGGAAGATCAGAGAATTAACACAAATACATGACCGAAGGATAAAACCTTCAACATCCAATTGTCGTGTTTGAAGTGGCGGTAGTAGTAGGCTGCCTGGAGTTAGTTTAGCATCTCTCCACCATGAACTTTAGACCAACATACCAGGATAACTTCGACGGAGTACAGAATCTAGCATTCATAATTGTCTCAAAACGCAACAACGTGCGAAGACAAATGCCCACTGAATTTGCCCAGGTTCCCACAAGCAAAGGCCTAGATGAACGAAGTAGGCCGTGTTTCGAATATTCAATGAGAAGGAATGTACCCAAGGATGCTGTCCAACTTGAGAGACATCGCGGAAGGAAGGGAAGAAACAGTTTGCAAAGCGAAGGTGCTGATTGCTTTAATATTATCGAGACATGGGCGATCGATCACAAATTGCCGCATGCCGTCAGAAACCAAGTCTGCCTGCAGCTACCAAAAATGTGGTAAGCACAACCCTGGAGGGATCGTTCGATTGGTCTAATTAGATTTCCCCGAAAGGCAATTCACGTAACCGCCGACGCGACAGCGGGATGGCTGCTGAGGGGAGCCCTATCGGTCGGTGCGTGGTGCCCTTGCACAAAGATTTTGTCAGAAGGTAAGTATCAATAACATCAAAGTGGAGATGTTTGATCTGGGTCTTCACACATTCTCTCGGTATTTTTGTGATGTCAGCAGCACCATTGCCGTAGATGCCGTTCCAGCTGGCACACGGCCCACCGTTCTTGACTGCCATTCCCTAACGATCCTTACCTCTGATATATTCATAGAGATATTGGATATTGCTGGGAGCAATTTACGACGAAGAACTGACACAAGAATACAAGCGAGAGACTTGCTGAGCAGTATTAAGCTTCCAAAAAATTGGCTTGAAGCCACGAGGAAGTGTGGAAAGGTGTGAACTGATTCAAGTTTTTCAACTGCGGTTTAAGCGAGATCTACTCCAAAAATTCTGCACTTGTGGATTAAATCTCCGCTCCGGCGACATTATTAATGAACTGGCAAAAAGAGAAGGCAAAAATTCCGAGAGGTAGGTAGGTCTGACCTTTTAACAAAATCTTAGTGCAAGGGCGCCGCGCACCGACAGGGCTCCCCTCAGCAGCCATCCCTCTGTCGCGCCGGCGGTCGAACGGTCCGAGCTATTCCATTACTCAGCCCACCCCATTAGTGTTACCTTCTCTTACCCACGTATGTACAGCTGTCTTAGTCACTCCCGACCACTTACAGCAACGTTAATGAAATATCATCATCATCATCATAACCCATCGTTCATCAGATTTTGATGGGTTGCCAATGGATTGCAACGGTCCAAAAATGATGTTTTTGCTTTTACGCCCGCTAGTGGCTTTCAAAAAATATAAAATGTATGCAGGCATAGGTTTCTAGCCCGTCGGTCAAGAAGCCGCGCATTAGAATGTGATAACGGACAGAAATGAAAAATTCTACCCGTTGGAATCCAATGGATCTGCAACCCATCAGATTCCGATGAACGACGGGATAGCCGTGTAGACAGACGAAACAAGATTAGAAGCAAGGTGGTCTAAGCGAGAAGGCGGAAATGAAGCAGAATTGACACCGTTTCATGAGAAGAGGGCCAGGAACCAGGGACGCTGGCGATGTGACGACGAGGGGCCAAACGTAGGACTGCACACCGTCACCGTTTTTGCGGGGGTGATGGGTGCCGTTTACGGGTCGCCGTCCCGTGCCGTCGCAAAGATCCAGATACCAGTTTGCGGGACTGGTGCGGCTGACCCGTCTTCTGCCCGCACCCGTCTATCTGGATCTTTTGACGGCCGTACACGGGTTTGTACATTCTTTGGGATCAAAGGTTGGTTTTTGGGCAGTATCTGGAATATTTTACTTATTAGATATACTGGGATGTGCAATGGAGATGCCCATACGCTCGGTTTAATTCCCGCCAGGCAAAATTGTGTAAATTAAGTCAGTGCAAATGTCGACGCAGATGTTCAATTTCGGGGTGGGTCATCGAAATTCAACACTTTTCTGTCCCAAAATGAGTTCAACGGGTTGAAAACCAATGCTTCGGGTGCCGAACCTCGCAAATGAGTGGAGGATGTCCCACCCACATGAAATGTAGCCAAAATCCTATACCAAAATACCTAAGAGCCGTCCCGTAATTTGCGGCCCGTTACCGTCTTTTTTGTCGTCCTGTACATGTACGTACCGTCCGCACATCGCGAAAAATAAATAAACGGCCGTTTTTGTGACGGGCCGTACCCGCCTTGTCCCGATGGATTTACTGCCGCCCCCGTTGACGGGAGGGTGTGCAGCCAACGTCGAGATGGCGCGCGCGCGCGCCCAGTTATCACGCATCAAATCTGACTGCGCGCCGTCGGATGCATGCGAGCCGGTTTCCAGGGATTATCTAATGTACAGGCGCCGAAATACATTAGGGTCGTTTGCAGTTCACTTTTTTCTCCCATTTTTCCCCCCATTTTTTGCTGGATCTTTGGTTTTACTTGGTTTTTGCTCGGGATTTTTTCCCTTTTCAATTCAGTGATGTAAGAAGGGTTGAAAATGGAAGAAACAAAGTGTCTAGGTGCAGAATCCATGAAACGGCAGAAAAGAGGGAAGAGAAAAATGGCCAGAAAAAGTGAACTGTGAAACCCCCCGACGAAAGCTCCATTTTTCTCTCCTTTTTTGCACTCCTTTTTTCGTTTTACTTAGGTTTACATCCCTGTATAGTTCAGATCCCTATGGGACATCTCAGGGGGCCTCATGCGTGCATGCGTGGCATAACAAAAGCCTGTCTCCCACCCTGTTTGATGCAGATATATTTATTTGGAAAACGGAACAAAAAATGGAATGAAAAATGGAACGAAAAATGGAACCGTGAACGACCTTATTATTGCTCCTGGACCTCTCCAAAGCACCAAAGACGAGCTCACGGCCGCAGACTTCCAGTCTCGCTGCGGTAGATCCGGGAAATTGAGACTCCGCCGTGCCTTGATGTCTTTCTTTACAGCGTCTTCGGAAAAGGTTGGCTGCGCCACTTTTCTCTTTCTCGAAATTAATTCATCACGTGTCTGATGAAATCTATTTATATACGATTTCTGATGGTTTCTTTCCTTTTCTTTTGCTGCGTTGGCTTTGCCCATCAGTTTTTTCTCGCTGCATTGGCTTTGCCGATCAGTCACGTGACGAATTAATTTCGAGAACGAGAAAAGTGGCGCAGCCTCCCTTTTCCGAAGACGCTGTAAGCGGTGCACCGAGAATCAGGCACCCAGCCTTCCCCGCCCACCGCTCCCAGCTTGGCTTGCCGCCACATCTGTTCTTTTTCCTTTCTCGTAACCCTAACCCCGAGGCAATAACGACGCAGAGACGACCGTCGACGATGGACGCGGGCGCATCCGACGACGTGAACGCGGAGGGCAAGCTCGACGTACTCGACGGCGGGGGGATGACGTTCGTGAGCGCGCGCGGGCTCGAGACGCTCGGGCTCGCGGCGCCGGCGGCGACAACGCTGGCCGCCGGGTTAGTCTTAATCCTTCGTCCTCCGCCCAGCCCTCGCCTCAGTCACAGGAGGCGAGGCCGGCAAATGAAGAATCTGATACGCTCGCTGCTGCTTGTCTCCTACGCGCCGATGCCACCAACGCCTGGCACGCGTAATCCTTTCCAGCTTTCTTATCCGCATGTAGACCCCCCTCCCCGTCCAGGTCGCGTCGAGTGACGCGTATAAGAGCGCGCGGCCCCCCGAGTCTGATTCTTTCGACCTTGAGCCGCGCGTTGGGATGAGGATTCTGTGTGCAGCATCAAGTCAGTGCATCCCCAGCCTCCAGATCCCATGCGCCTCGGTGCCAGCGCTGCCTTTGCGGATCGACGGTGTCCCAGCACAGACGCTCAAGCTTGTCTCCGAGGCATCTTCATCATAATTTCTCCTTGTACCCCTGCGTTCATACTCTCTCCTCCCCTGGGAATCTATCTTGCATTCCCATGGCACTCTCCGGTGCCTCTTCCATCATCCTCCCTCCGCGGCTACTCTTCACTCCGCCCTCGCACGACTCCCTCGCGACTTCAAATACCAACGTCTCTTTCCGCGATTCTACGCTGGCCTACAAACTCCTACAAACTACCGAGTGCTACTGCCCTCACGCCGTCACACCAAATTATGCCGTGAGCGCCCAAAATTTTGAAGTTATGGATGCTCGAGACAGCTGCACTGTGGACGCCTCTGCCGCAAATCTACAAAGCATCGGAAGAAACTTTCCACGTCCCTCTCTTCGCGCATCCCTCTCCGCTGCCTGTCGACCCATTATTTCAGCCGTGACGTTACCTTTTTTCTCTCTCCTCATCATTCTTGTGCACCCGCGTCATGATCATGTCCACCTCCGTGTCCCTACGCTTTCACTCTTGTCTCCCCTGCTCGCTCTCTTATAAATTCGGACGCCGTCATGATTTGCGTCTCGCTCAAACTGTGCTTCCAAGGACGACGATCCGTTCATTGCTGCACTACGTTGAGTAACATCTCTTCCCACACCACTCTTATTTCGCCCGTCTTTCATTTTGGTCTTGAGGTCTGTCCCCGTACCCAGGTCAATAGGCCTCGCTGATCATCGCGTACAAGGGTTTATAGTCGTCCTATTTGCAAGGAAACAGTCTCGGAAACGCTGCCTATTCTATCTCAGATTAGACAGAAGGATCACCTCGCCTTCTCCCGTGAGCTCGGAGCTGCGGTCCCTGCGCTCGTCGGTCTGCTACAATCTTCAAATGCCGACATAGCTTGCTGGGCATGTTCTGCCTTGGGTGATGTAGCTCGTCGCGACCCACTGAACCGATCCCTGGTTGACAGCGCCGTCGTCGTGACTTCGACTGATCATAAGGCATTGAGGTCCGTCAGGGTTTGTTTTTCCGATGGGAGAACTGCATTAAGGACTTGTATAGCGACCCGCACATCGGCCTTAAGGACGCAGCACTCAATGCGCTGTCCATACCCACTGGTTGGGTCCGAGACGCCGCCAGGGCGCACACCTATAAAAAATTCGTCCCGCTGCTGGTCGAATTTCTTGGTTCCTCGGACCACCGTATTCTGAAATGGGCCTGCTCGGTGCTCGGGGACTTGGCCAATTATCGTGACAATCTGAATCAAAGTATGAACGAGATGCGGATCACAAGGGACACCTGCCTGGCTCTTGTTTCGCTGTTAAGGTCTGGTAATTTCTCTCGAGATACATTGTCCAGAACTAATCGACAATAGCCACCCGGCCGCCTCCATGATCTCCTCAGCGGTGCACATGGTGTCGCAGATCAGTGGAGTCGTGGTGCCAATGCTGGTCACCCTGCTGTCCTTTGCAGAGGTCGAAATTATACGAGGAGCCTGCACCGCGTTGACCAACATGGCTCCTTTCCTGAACTTCAATACCATCACATATGTGTTCCTAGTGCTCGTTTCACTTTGCAGGTGCGTTTGCGGGTATTCTGAGGTCTAGAACACTGAAGAAATTCCTTGCAGCCATACAGACATTGCGGTCAGATCAGTCGCCGGGTCTGCGTTCTCTAGGATCATCCGTTGCCCACAGTCTTCCGAGCTTGGCCTTTCGACAGGAATCTGGGACGAAGCCTCCGTTGAGATCGACGCGCCACATACCGATATTGCGCGACCACATTTGGACACTCGGGTCGGCAGTCTGGCCTGGTTCTGTGGATTATTGCTCGTCATCGCAAACCAGCGTCGCCATCTCATCGACGTCACGAGGGAAGAATGCGTGTCGTACGCAGCTCGCAGACGCCGACGAACATGGACGTGTTGACCGTTCTCGTTCGCGTAGTTGAGTCGGGAAACAAGCCTCAGATGCGGCTAGCCTGCGTGGCTCTTGCGCATATGTACCTCGAAACAGCCGGTTTTGTGTATTAGTAGCTAGCCTACGCTTGACGAAATTGACTCAGAGAACGCCGGTACGAGATACGAATTCATTCGCCGATGGAGACGTCAATCTCTCTAAAAGTTCTTTCTAGATGCAGGGTTCCTTAATTCTATACGTTATCCAGGAGTGAGGGCTTAAATTTGGGGACTTTTCAGACCTCCACCTTGAACTGAATCCTGATTCGCCACGGTGTCCAAATTTTAATTTTAATTAAACGGTGTTTCAAAAGTCAATAATAATTGCGCCCATAATTTCCCAGTGTCTCCGGAGTTTGAGATTCTTGGAATTTCTTTCTACTAAACGAACCCACATGCTCGACGCTTCGGTTGAATGTGGTTCAATTAAGTTTGGGTTCAACAGCCCAAGTCCCGTGATGAGAATTGATTACCCCTTCCAGATTTGGCCTTTGATCTTCTACCACCACCATGAGCGTCCTAAGACCATTCACCGCGTCGGACATGTTCAAGTTCAACAACATGTAGCCTTTGTCTCCATACTCTACTGCACTGGCTGATGGAACGCACAGAAACCTGGATCTTTTCACACAGACAGTGAGCGTGTCACCGTCACCACACTCGATGCGAGGGATCTGAGCCGTTACCACCAGTACGCCCGCGGATTCTACCTCAACTATCTTGCGCGCTGGCCTGATCTCTGCTGTGCACAAGCCGCGCCGAGCGGTCGCATGATGGGTTATAGTGCGTCGTCCTCCAATACCCCTCGATTGCTGACCGACCGATTTGCGCGGCAGTCCTTGGCAAGGCGGAAGGGCACAACACGGAATGGCACGGGCACATCACCGTGCTCACAGTCGCGCCAGAGTACCGGCGACTGCACCTCGCAAGCAAGATGGTAGCGCTGCTCGAGTTCGTCTCTAACGAGACGTACCGTGGCTACTTCGTGGACCTGTACGTGCGCTGTACGAACGACGTTGCGATTGGGATGTACGAGGAGTTAGGGTACAGCGTGTACCGACGCGTGCGGGAGTACTATGATAGCTTGGGCGGAAATCGCGGGCGGGACGAGGAGGATGCGTTTGGTGCGTGATTCAAGAATGTTTCGGGTCGGGGCTGATTGGAATCGGCAGATATGCGCAAGCCGCTGAGTAGGGACGCCGGACGACGGTCTGTGAGGCCCAATGGACGGGAGATGCTCGTCAGTCGAACCGAAGTGTCTTGATGTCTTTTCTGTTATTTCTTTCATCGGGGAATTGGTTAGATTGCTGGAAGACGATAAACTGTGCTCCAGTCCAGCCCCAACGCTCGGCCCACCTCTGGCTCCGAGTGGATGTTGTAAAGATCCCCTCCGTGGGCGCTGCAAAATGATGCACCAACTTGAACCCGAAGGTTGTTTTGATGAGATAAACCCAGGAGAAATGGAAATTCTCATTGAATGTCAATGGATTAGAAGGCGGTGGAGGCAAAGAAATTCTGCGGGTAGCTCCACCAGCCGCCGGGCTGTCATAGTTCCTTCCCTGAGGATTCCTTTTTTGTACAATCCTCTTTCAAAGTCTTTTTACAATCCTGGGCCTCGGCTTGAGATGTACCGTGGATTTTACCAACTTTGTCTTCACTCCCGCCTCCCAAGAGTATTAGCCCGCGACTTCGTATTCGTTACCAGAGGTGTGGTATAATCGGCGACTGTGTTCAACCATACCTCGGCGTCCCGGCGAGGAAGTTCAACTTCATCCAGCAGACCAACAGCAGACGTCTGGGTGGATGAGTCGTTGCTTTGGAGGGATTAATATCGATTAATATTGGTGTGGATTTGAGGCAAAAACAATTGAACGTTGCGAGGTTCCAGGACAAATTTAGGCGATCATGTGATCGACGCGCCTGACTTGGTCCTGACGTCAAGGTCGTGCTCTCCCTTCCTTTTGACTTGGTGTGCGCTTACTTTCTGGCTACAGCGAGCGTCAGCTTGTTGGAAGTCCTCGGAAGTGGATAGGCACGGGTCAGCTCAGGAACAGCTGTCCAACTCGGTTGGCGAGGCATCAGTTCCTCAGAAATGTAAGATAAGTGCGCCCACCGATTTTCTCGCAGATCCCACCACACAATGATTTTCAGCGTCTCTTCGATATGCTCTCTTTAAATTGCTAAAAAATTGGCCCAGCTCCTGGCTCAGTGGCTGGCAGCTCACATCGGCAAGCTTGCACCATGTTACTGGGCGAGCCGGCCGCCCTGAGAGTGTCCGCGCTAACTCCGAACACATGATAAGACTGTCTGCCCACAAACAACCCACAAAGGATAGTTCCTCCTTTGGGATACCCTGGGGCACGGAGAGGCCTGGTCGCCGCTACTCTGAGCTTTTATTCTAGCGCAGCGAGGTTTATTACGCTTTCCTCCGCCCTCCTGACGACTTAAACTCATGACGGACCTTATCCAGCGTATAGCTATTCCGGTACGTCCTCATCTTTGTGCCCTCGTTCACAGATAACCTTGGCTGTATGACAGCAGTCTGTAATAGACTCCGAGAGGTTGATAGAGGGCACTTATTTCGGCGGCAGCATGCCCAGCGCTTAAAGAGTCTTACCGCCAGACCGTGAGTGCGCATCTCTGTGTATCTGATTCTCGATTCTCGCCAACATTCGCGCAGGGACAGGAACGAGTCAACTGCTACCGCCGCCACACAGAAGCACTGCCATCCCGTCGGACATATCGGCCCGAAGAGGTCTCGGTTTTCTCATCATCGCATTGTCTGTCGCCCTTTCTCCCAAACCACCATGTTACCCCCCATGGCCTTCCAGGACCCACCGACCGCACTCACACTGGCCGCAGCTCGTGCCGCTCTCGACGACTCTGTCAAGAACGCCGCATCGCTGGCCGACAGGATCAAATGCGCCCAAGTCTCGCTGGCCCAAATAGTCGCAGAGGCGCAGGCTGCTATCGATGATATGGTCAAGGAGGAGCTCAGTCTGCAGGACACAATCGAACAGACGCGCGTGAGTTACCTTTCCCCTCACTTTGGCACAGCAGGCTGAACAACGTGGTTGCCCCGTGTTTTCAGGCATACCTGTCTCCGATTAGGCGATTACCAGGCGAGCTACTCAGAGAGCTGTTTATGTGGTGCTTCGAAGGCCACCCTTGCTGTGCATGGGTCCTCTCCAGCGTCTGCGCCAACTGGAGACACCAAGCGCTGGCCATTCCGCGTATCTGGTCCAAAGTGAGTCGTACCAATCGGCGTCTTCTCGGAGGCGCCCCGTTAGAGCTGTTTATTCAATGATTCTAGATACGCCTGTTCACCAACCAGAGCTCTTCCCCTGACACGATACGTCTGTGGCTCGAGCGCTCGGGCCCGACAGTACCCCTGGACATCGAGATTTACCTGCGCGTCGTGCAGTCGTCCGATGTGCCCGCCACTCCATACCCCCGGCGCCGGCGCCACGAACTCCTCACCCACACCTTCGTCTCTGCTCCGTCGCCCCTTTTTGGGACTGGTCCGTTGGCCACTACGGGTCATTTGCTTGTCCCCCACTTTACCCCGAGCGTTACGCCGTTCATCGTGCCGCAACCCGCAATGCATCACCATCATGGCGGGTGGGAGTCCCCGCCTCCGATGCCCATTTTTCACGGCCAGCCCGAGGGCCTTGGATCGTCCTCTGCACCAAATCTGCATTGGGGCCATATCGCGGTGTACTACCTCGTCCAGCAGATGCATCGATGGGAACGCTTCGTCTTCCGATTTGACAAAGGGTTCGGATCCATTGCGGCTCTCAAGTCCATAACAGGTCCGTTAGCACGTTCTCCGTCGTTCTAAATTTACTCACGGCGTCCTTATAGGCTCCGCGCCCCTTCTCAAGGAATTCGAAGTATCCTCCGCGTCGGCCGTTTTCTACCCAACCGAATGGGGGTGGCTTCCCTCCGCCAATGCCTCTCCCGCGTGCCCAAACCCGCTGCCCAATCTGCAGACGCTGACGCTGCAATATGCGCCGTTCAAGCCCACCTCCGCCGTCTTCTTGCAGCCGCTCACCCAGTTGCACACGATCAACATCCGCGCGCTCCCTGCGTGCCTCATCCCCCTCGACCGCATCCTTGGCATCATCACCGCCAACCGCGGCACCCTAAAATCGCTCCGCCTGCACTTTTCGTCAGTGTCGCACGCAGTACTCCCCCTCCCGCCCAACACCACGCTCGACCACCTCGAGGATCTCTACATCGGCGGCCATCACCTGCTCGCGCAGCTCATCGACACGCTCTCTGTGCCCCTCCTGCGCTCGCTCGACCTCGACTTTGACTCGCCCCGCGAGCCCATCGAGGAGACCATCGCGACCCTCTGCGCGCGTTCCCAAAATCCCGCCCTTACGACCCTCTCCATCTCCCACGGCGGGCCCGCCGCACCGCCCAACCCCGCCGGGGGCTTCTACTACGGCTACGTCGCCGCGGGGAACGTCGTCTCGTGGGCGTTCCTCAACGACTGCGGCGCGACGCTCGAGGTGCTCAAGATCGGCGGCGCGGCGCTCGAGGGGCTTCTCGCGACGCTCGCCTCGCCCGAGGACCACCCCACGTCGCTCGGCGTCGGCGCGCCCGGGAACCCGCCCGTGTGGACGTGCCCGCGCCTGCGCGAGCTGCACCTGCGCGCGTGCCATGCACATGCGCACGCGCACGACGGCGTGGGGAAGCTCGTCAAGATGGTCGACGCGCGCAACCCCGCGGGCGGCGGCGCGGGCGTCGGCGGGGTCGTGAAGCGCCTCGCGCGGCTGGAGCTGGACGACTGCGTCCCGCTCGGGGGGGACGTCATCTCGTGGCTCGAGGGCCGCATCGGCGTCGGCGCAGTCGTGTGCGTCGACCCCATCCCGGACAGGTGCGGTGCTTTTTATGTGCGATGACCGGGCTTTGATTCCTTTCGCTTCTTGCGTAGGGGACCGCTCATGCACGGGCACCCGTATGTCTTCTCCGGATGATTCGGTCGCGGGTGCTCGTTCTCTCCGGGCGTTACTTACCTTCGCTTTTCTCTGACTGATTCGTGCGCCTTTTCGGGGTGATATTGATATCTCGCATTACGCCGGCTGGTACTTTGGAGCCACCATGCTGTTTCCCATTTGGGGGGTTATCTGAGTAATCTACTTTTTTTTGGGTGTACCACTGGGGACGAGGATGGGTGTACAGTATAATATGTACGATATCTGGCGCCGCCAAATATTTTGCTCTCGCCCACAACTCGCCTATCTCTCTTCTCCCGCCGCATATCATTGACTTCTTCCGCCGCTGAAGCTACTCCTACTCGATCTTGTGTATAAAATGTACTATTAGATCCAACGGGTCAGAAAGTGCACAACAGGTCAGAAAGTCGAGTTTCTCCATTTCCCCTCTTCCTCTATGCCCCCGGAGTTCTCCGGGCTTGATTCATGTACTACTAGTGCGTATATAAACCAAATATCTAAGGGATACGTGGAAGGGAAGCAACTGAGAAACAGTTGCCGGTCCATCAAACCCAGGGCTATGGGTATAAGTGCTCGTGGTCTGGCGTGCGCAGTGGTCCCAGAACCCCAGGAAAATTCACGGGGTCTAATGGGGGATACATAACGACTTTTGTCTCTTAGCAATTTCTTGCCGGGACGTGGTCGTAGCGTTCTGGGAGGCGCGTCCGCCTGATTTGATCGCAACTGCCGTTTTGGGTTGGCTCACCGCCGCGCGCATGTCCGACGACACCTATGAAGCCTCATCCCCTGCTGTGCGGACCCCTTCACCTACTGGTAGCTATATCAGCCTAGGCCTTGATTACGAACAAAGTCAAAATGACCATTCACGGGTCCGAGAGGGACGCGAGGCTCTCCTCTCGGAGGAGGAACGCGTCGCAGGAGCCTTGGCGCGGCACCGAAAACGCCAGCGACCTCACCGATCAAAGAAGATCTAAGAAAAGCTCGCTCCTCTTCATGACCAGTACTTGTTGAGTCGATTGTTAGAACTCCCATCAGATCTAGCCCCTTTGGGTTATTGTTCGGGAGCCGCCTGGCGGCCCTCCTAAGTACATTCCTACGTGTCGGACTTATTTTTTGAGTTGATTCAGCTCTGAAAAAACGAAAATCAAGACGACAATTCCAAGTTCTTGACATCCATCACGAGGAAATTCCGAAAACATACCAAAAAGGCCAGATTCCGGCATCTCTGAGACGAAAACAAAGAAGAAACTGGTTCTCATGTGTCTTGTCTCTTGCAAAATAATAATTTATGTATCGCCAACTGGATATGAAAAATTTCAGAGGGCGAGAGGCTGCCCAGAGCTCCAACCGTTGTTCTGCATTCAAAATTTGGTCAAACAATGGATTTGCCGGGACGGAATTTTAGTACCTTCGCATGGAACCTTTGCTGGGTCGTCTTGCTTCTCTCACAAAAGATCCTGGTCGGGAAACGACCTAGAAAGTGATTTATTCATGAGTCTGTGGACAAAAGCGGAGTTGATTGGCATGTGCCGATAGACGCATCGCGCCGTCATTTTTTCCACACGGTTTTGTTTTCAAAATTGGTCAAGGGATGAGTGTCCTATAACATTTAACATAGATCAAGGAGATGATTTTAACAACTTCCAGCTTGGAAGTGGCCAACATTTGGTTCCGAAAGCGTTCGGCAGGTGCCGGCATCCGCCACTTAGCCTTCTCCGAACTGATCGGAGTTCTAACAATCCAGTCGTATATTTGGAATTGATCACCGCTCGGAGTGGAGATTGAATCTGTCACACTCGACGCGCCTCCCCATTGGAACGCTGCGACCACGTCCCGGCAAGAAATTCCTAGGAAGCAAAAGTCGTTATGCATCCCCCATTAGACCCCCTTAGTTTTCCTGGGGTTCTGGAACCACCGCGCGCGCCAGACCACGGGCACTTACACCCATAGCTGGGTTTGATGGACCGGCAACTGTTTCTCAGTTGCTTTCCCTCCACGTATCCCTTAGATATTTGGTTTATATACGCACTAGTAGTACATGAATCGATCCCGGAAAATTCCGGGGGCACAGAGAAAGAGGGGAAATGGAGAAACTCGAGTTTCTGACCCATTGTGCATTTTCTGACCCGTTGGGTACTATCAAGATCACACCGATGACATCAGCGCAGTCGGCGGCCACTGCACAGGGCAAAACTACGGTCAGACTACGAGCACCACTGCAGACTCCCAAGTAGAGCTCTATAAAGCGAAAGCGCGCTTGCATACTGCATCCAAATGCATCTCTCGCGTGCTCTTTTACTGGTACCGTCTTTCTGTGGACTGGCAGCTACGGCGTTGGCAAGTCTTGGGTCACAGCAGCCATTTCATCTGTCCGACTCCGAGGACGCGCCGGTCTTGAATGTAAAGCTGGATGCTGCCATCTTGGATATCTTGAAGGAGTTCAAGACCGCCGGTGGGGTTGGAGTCGCGGTGGTGCACAAAACACCGCAAGGGACGTGGAAGCTGGAGAGCAAGGGCTACGGGAACGCGACACTCGACGGAGGCAAGGTCACCGCCGATACCCTTTTCGCGATTGCGTCCAACTCCAAGGTGTGTCTGTACGCAGCGGAAGGCATGCATAAATTTATATCGCTCAGCTGTTCAATACCCTCGCCACGGGCCTGTTAATCTCCAACGAGACACTCACCCCGCGCATTTCGTGGACCTCTAAAATGGCGTCGATCCTCCCTGGCTGGAAGCTGATGGACCCCGTCGCGACGAGCGAAAGCACGATTCTCGACCTCATGAGCCACCGCACGGGAATGCCCCGCCACGATTTCTTGGTCCCCAGCGCCGCTTCCGTCGCGGACGTTGTGAGTTCCTCACTTCAATTATGATCCCACCAGCTAAATATTGTCAGATCTCGCGCCTTCAGTACCTGCGGCCGTCCACGGGCTTCCGCGAGCAGCTTCAGTACAACAACCACATGTACACCGTGCTGTCCTACCTCCCGCAGGTGCTCCTGAACACCACGTACGAGACATATGTCCGCGATAACATGTTTGTGCCGCTCGGCATGAACGCGACCACCTACTTTTACGCGGACGCGGTCAAGACGGGGAAACTGGCCGACGGCATTATGCGCGAGAACGCCAACTTCACCGAGGATCCTTTCGACCAAGGCACGACCCGCGCGCTGCCGTTCTGGGACCAGAGCACAAACGGTCATGGTGAGTACCCCAACGTTCCCCGAGTTGGCAGCTGAAAATACCCGCCAATTGGCTCCGGCGATGGTGGGGTCATCTCCAGCGCGCGCGATCTGGTAGCTCTCTTTCTTCTTCGACGCTCCGCCCTGCTGATCGGTCCTTTGCACAGGCGATCTGGCTCCAGATGCTCCTCACGGAGGGAAAGAGCCAATCGAATGCGACCGTGATCCCGGCGGCAGTCATCCAGAGGGTGGCAGCGGGATTGACGGTGTACAAGGCGGTTGCGTGCGCCGGGTTTCTTTTTTCGGTCCGTCTGTCGCTGATCCCCAGTCAAGGGCCTACCCTGAGCTGTCGCCCGTTGTGTACGGCGGCGGCCAAATGCGCGGTACCTACCGTGGGTTCGGTACGTGACTCCCCGCCGTCTCCGAGCGCACCCACTCACCCATTTTACGCGCAGAGCTAATCGAGGTATGTCCCAGGCACCCATGTCGTGTTGATTCTTATGCCGTCACCCGGTATTTAGCACTCAGGCTCTGTGGCGGGTATGCATCGAATCTTCACTCCCCATAGCACCTCTCTTAACCGCCCTCCCAGGCTTCAAAAGCTGGATTACCCGCTTCCCGGGGCAGAACCTCGGCATCGCCGTCCTCTCGAACGAGGAGGAGCTCGGGAGATTCATCGCAGAATCAGTGAAATACCGCATAATCGACGCGGCCCTCCAACTCGATCCGATCGACTGGCCCGCACGGTACCCAGTCCCACCTCCCGTACCGCGACCTAGGAACTAAAACCACGCGCCCCGCGCACACAGGTACCGCACCGAAGTCGCACAGGCTGTGCCGCCGCCGCCTGTGCCGCGCGCGGACGACGCCGCGCCGCCCTCCGTCGCGTACGCCGCGCTCGCCGGCACGTACGCGCACCTGGCATACGGGACGCTTGACCTCTGCCTCTTTTCTGCCGACGCGCCGCCGACCCCCGCCTGCGCGGGCTTCGCCGCGGAGGTCGCGCAGACGCTCCCCGGCGTGCTCGACCCGCGCGTACCGACGCTCCTCGCGCACTGGAACACGGAAGCGACCAACTACGTGCAGCTCGCGCACTACGCCAGCAACACGTTCAACCTCACGGGGCTTTACAGCAGGGTAAGCCGCCTACGTGATTTTATTGACAGGATGTATGCTGATTATGCTGGCTCGGTGGCTTTGTAGCTCCTGGAGACCGGCGAGGTGTGGGTGAACAAGATCCCGGGCTTTGAGGCCGAGTTTGAGACGCATGGGGAGGGGGATGTTGGGTTTGCGCTGGTCGGCCTATGGGGTGCCGGGGTCGATGTGCCACCTCCGGAGGGAAATACCGTTCAGGAGCGCGCCGAAGTTTGGTTCGCCAAGAGCTGAGCGCATTAGAATGGCTTTAGGTGGCTCAAAATTAAATCAAGCCGCCATGTTGCACGGATAATTAATCGACAACTTGGTGGACCTCTTGTTGCGGCCGCTGAGAAGTTCATAGTTGAAACGCGGAAACATCCTTCTGTATCGTGATTGAATGGTTTCAAGCTGAAATTCAAGCACGGATTCTCTCACCATCTTCATTCATTCAGAGAGAATCAACGCCGAACTACCAGCGCGCGGAGATGAACAACACAAAGACCGCATAAAATCTACCACACGATCCCTCTCATTGAAGACGACGACAGGCGTCGCTGAAGCACACCGGCTGCGGTATTCAGTAAATATGCAATCTTTAATTCGATTCGGTTACTCGCTGGCTTTCTTGTCGTACAAGAGGCTCAGAGACCGCTGGGGAGGTAACTCCTTGGCCCTGTGCTTCACGAAATATAAATATCTTCCCCGGTATTTGATCGAGAGTAAAAGGTCTTCGCTGCTAAAAACGTGGGCCGAATGCCCAACATGAATTTGTCCTCATGGCTGCCGCTGATCAGCCTCCTCATACCGGCTATTTTCTCCAGCCCAGGCTCCGTCTACTATGCTCGCGCTCGGGCTGGAACCCAAACACAAGTATTTATTCTTCTGTGCCGTACCGCGGAGGCGCAAAGGCTGAGCACACACACGCAGGAGAGGGTGATTATGAGTGACACATTTATCTATAACTTGCCTGGGCCCCGCAGACAACGCACCGCCGTCGACCATCGCGACAAAGAAACGGGGCATGTAGAGCTAGGGATTTGAACACATCGATGTCTCCGCGCAGCAGTCAGATCCACCGCGTAACGGATACACGATTTCAACGCGTATGTATCGAGATTGGTCGCGAGGGAAGTTGGAGCAGCTTGGTGCCGGCATGCCTGCCAATGCGAGCGTATATTCAACAGTGTCCAATCCGGGATGAATCAAGGCAACAGGATGGCACAAACTCGAGTGATGGCCCTTGCTCAGCTGTCTCTCTTGCCCCCGCACCCTGCGGCGTACGGCTACCGCTGGCACAATTCGGCTCATCATGTTCAACAGTTCAAAGGACTTATTGAGGACTTGCAGAGTTTTGAGGAGGAATCACGAGTGGTGAAATTCTATGAGGTGGTGAGGTGGTCAAAACTTTTTAAAGTAGTGGAGGATATGTCACAGACACAATATTGCTGCCCACTGCGTAGAATTTAATTTCCCTTTGTGAAATTCAAAAAGCAAGCGAGCCGCCGAGCCGAGCCGTCAGATCGGTGCCTGTCGGAGTTTGAAGACCTCTAAGCGCCGCCCGAAATGAGTATCTTTGTTCTCCGATTTCTCTTCTCCTTCTGTCAATGCCGCCGAAGCCGGATACCTATTTTCTGCTTGAAGTTATGGTATCAGCGAGCACGCGGTCAGCGGCCAGCACAAGGTCACCGGTGTAGGACTGCGATCAGACCAAGATCAGACTGCGACCATGCGGACTGAGTATTACCCGAGTCTATAAAGTACGCCCCAAAATCGTGCACATTGCAAATGCATCTTTCGCGTGCTCTGTCACTGGTACCGTCTTTCTGTGGACTGGCAGCTGCGGCGGTGGCAGGTCTTGGGTCACAGCAGCCATTTCACCTGTCCGACTCCGGGGACGCGCCGGTCTTGAATGCAAAGCTGGATGCTGTCATCTTGGATATCTTGAAGGAGTTCAAGACCGCCGGTGGGGTTGGAGTCGCGGTGGTGCACAAGACACCGCAAGGGACGTGGAAGCTGGAGAGTAAGGGCTACGGCAACGCGACACTCGACGGAGGCAAGGTCACCGCCGACACCCTTTTCCCGATTGGGTCTAACTCCAAGGTGTGTGTGGACACAGAGGAATGCATTTATATATTTATTTCCCTCAGCTGTTCGATGTCCTCGCCACGGGGCTGCTGATCTCTAATGAAACACTCACCCCGCGCATTTCGTGGACCTCTAAAATTGCCTCCATCCTACCCGGGTGGAAGCTGATGGATTCCGTCGCGACGAGCGAAAGCACCATTCTCGACCTCATGAGCCACCGCACGGGGCTGCCACGTCACGATTTCATGGCCCCCCTCGACGCTTCCGTCGCGGACGTTGTGAGTTCCTCACTCCAATCATGATCCATCCAACTAAACAGTCATTGTCAGATCTCGCGCCTCCAGTACCTGCGGCCGTCCACGGGCTTCCGCGAGGGGCTCCAGTACAACAACCACATGTACACCGTACTGTCCCACCTCCCGCGGGTGCTCCTGAACACCACATACGAGACTTATGTCCGCGATAACATCTTCGCGCCACTCGGCATGAACACGACCACCTACTTTTACGCGGACGCGGTCAAGACAGGGCGACTGGCGAATGGTTTCGTACGCGAGAACGCCAATTTCACCGAGGATCCTTTCCACCAAGGTACCACTCGCGCGCTGCCGTTCTGGGACCAGAGCGAGAAGGGGCACGGTGAGTACCCCAATGTTCCTCGAGTTGGCGGCTGAAAATACCCGCCAGTTATCTCCGGCGCCGGCGGGGTCATCTCCAGCGCGCGGGATGTGGTAGGCCTCTTTGCGCTCCCGGAAGCTTCCTTCGTGATGCTGCTTTACAGGCGGTCTGGCTCCAGATGCTCCTCACGGAGGGAAAGAGCCCATCGAATGAAACCGTGATCCCGGCTGCAGTCATCCAGAAGGTGGCGGCGGGATTGACGGTGTACAAGGCGGTTGCGTGCGTTGGGTTTTTTTTCCCGGTCTGTCTGTCCCTGATACCGCCTCAAGAGCCTACCCTGAGCTGTCCCCCGTTGTATACGGTGGCGGGCAGATGCGTGGTACCTACCGCGGGTTCGGTACGTGACTCCCCGCCGTCTCCGAGCACGCGCACTCACCCGTTTTACGCGCAGAGTTGATCGAGGTGCGTGCGCGGCACCCATGTCATCTTCAGTCTAACGTCATCGCTCGTATTTAGCACGGGGGCTCTGTTCCGGGTATGTATCGAACCCCCCCTCCCATCGCATGCGTCCCTCTCTGACCAGCCCTCCCTGAGTCCCTCAGGCTTCAAATCCCAGATCACGCGCTTCCCGGGGCAGAACTTCGGCATCGCCGTCCTCTCGAACGAGGAGGAGCTCGGGAGCCCCATCATGGAATCGGTGAAATACCGCATTGTCGACACGGTCCTCCGACTCGATCCGATCGACTGGCCCGCACGGTATCCCCTTCCCAACTCATACCGTGCCTCCCGGAACTAAAACCACGCACAGATACCACACCAAACTCGCGCAGGCGGTGCCGCCGCCGCCTGTGCCGCGCGCGGACGACGCGGCGCTGCCCTCCGTCGCGTACGCCGCGCTCGCGGGCAGGTACACGCACCCCGCGTATTGGACACTCGATCTCTGCCTCTTCTATGCCGACGCGCCCCCGACCCCCGCCTGCGCGAGCTTCGCTGCGGAGGTCGCGCAGACGCTTCCCGGCGTGCTCGACCCGCGTGTGCCTACGCTCCTTGCGCGCTGGGAGACCTTGGTGACCAACTACATGCAACTCGCGCACTACGCCGGCAACACGTTCAACCTCACAGGGCTTTACAGCAGCGTAAGCCACCTCTACGGGATTTGATTGATAAGATATATGCTGATTGGGTGATCGTGTAGGCTATGGAGACTGGCGAGGTATGGGTGTACAAGATCCCGGGATTTGAGGCCGAGTTTGAGACGCATGGGGAGGGGGATGTTGGGTTTGCGACGGTCGGGCTATGGGGCCCCGGGGACGATGTGGCGCCTCCGGAGGGAAATACCGTTCAGGAGCGCGCCGAAGTTTGGTTCGCCAAGAACTAAAAACACTCGACATCGCTCAAAATCAAATCAAGCTGCCACATTGGACGGATAATCAATCGCTACCTTGGTGTACTTCTTGCGGTCGCCGACGACTTTATTCGAAACACACTGCATTGAACAGTTTGAGCTGAAACTTAAGTAAGGATTCTCCAACCAATCTTCATTCAGAGACAATACCGCCGCGCAGAGATAAACAAAACAAAGACCGCATGCAATCTACCACACGGTTCCTCGCTTTGGAGCCGACGACATTTGGGCGTCGCTGAAGCACACCGGCTGCGGTATTCACTAAATATGCAATCTTTGATCGATTCGGTTACTCACTGGTTTTCTTGTCGTACCAGAGGCTCAGAGACCGCTGGGGCGGTAACCCTTGGCCCACCCTGTACTTCACAAGATATAAATATCTTCCTCGGTATTTGATCGAGAGTAAAAGATCTTGTCTGCTAAAAATGAGGGCCGAGCATCGTCATCGCGGCCCTCAAGGAGCGAGGCATCACCACCTTCGGCGTGACGGGCTATTGCTACGGTGGTACGTGCTTCGCCCTTTCCCTGCGTGGTCATACGGTCATCGTCGTTGCTCTCGTCGTCGTCAGGCCCTCTCGTCTTCGACACCGCTGTGTCGGCCCCACCTCGCACCCTTCCTTTATCCAACCTGAGGACCTCGAGGTGCGCATACTCCACGATTATGCGCAGATCAGCGAGTCTCACTTTGCCACAGAAATACATCAAGACGGCCAAAGCGCCCCTCCTCATCAACAGCTGCGAGATCGACCGGTAGTTCGGAAAGGACAAGCAGGAGCTTGCGGACAAGTTGTTCGCCGACTTCACGCCCGGCTACTCACGTCCCTATTTCCCGGGCGCGACCCACGGTTTTACTGTCCGTGGCGATTTGGTGCGCTGTCTATGTGTTCGTTTGTCCCGTTCGTGCGGCTGACGCGGGCCTATGCAGAGCATTCCCGAAGTTAAGGCGGCTAAGGAGGGCGCGTTCAAGAATACCGTCGACTGGTTCATCAAATACTTGTAAGAGAGGAGATCAAAGTCCTTTGCAACTTGTGCAGGTGTTTAGTTTATAACACGCCGTGGTGGTCTCTTCAAGGGAATCTGTGGTCTGACCAGTTGGCGGTGTATGGGCCGCAAGACGCAAGGGAGGGCGCACCATAGAGCGAAGGGTGTCTTATGGCAAGGAAGAAGAGGATGTGCGAATAGATCGTAGCTTTATTATGGTCGTCTACATTCGCGCACAATACAGCTTACTCGCACACACAATCAATTCCAGTATTTCACTTTAACACCGGCCACAATGGCCTCGAGGTCCGCCCGCTCCTGGCCCTCGCCTTCAGGACCAGAGCTGGCGCTCGAGATCTTGTAGCCCTCTTGGAAGATATGCTCTTGACGCTTCCGTACCCACGTCTCGACGTCGATGGGCTCCGCGAGCTCCTCGAGGGTGTCGTACACACCTTCCCGCTGCAAAAGCGGCGAGTTCTTGACAACTGGAAAGTAATGTCGGAGAATGCAGCACTCGGTGAGTGATATCGATCGATTCGCACCTTCGACCTTCACGTTGTTGTTCGGCCGGATAAAGAAGAGTACTGAGAAAGAGGGAAAGAGTCAGAGAGGCGCAATGGATTCAAAGATGAATAGAAGGCACCTCCATGTCGGTCAAGATGGCGCTGGTCCGGAGGAGGAATTGATACGCGGTGGATGCTGCTCTTCAAGTAACGTCCAGACAGTAGAGACAGGGTATCCGCCTAGGGAGTGTCAGCGCCAGCCGACGAGCGAGAGAAGTGAGCCGTACAATGTTGATCGTAATCTGCAGGCGCAAAGATCGTTTGGAGATATCGCGGACATATAAGGGGTCAGACATACCGTTCCCGGTGAGGCTTTGACCCATCGGTATTTCCCATCCTTGTGCAGGACCTGCAGCCCGGCAATGGGCTGGCGGAAGAGCAAGGTTATGCTCCCGAGATCAGTGTGGCCAGCTGCATAAATCCAGGTCAGTCCTGTGCGAAGAAAGCACACGTGCGAACGACGTACTCGAGTAAAGTCCCCCGGCGTCTTCGTTCACTTCATCAGACCTGGCGCAGTACAGCATGTAGCGCATATCTGATTTAGCGTGTGAGCGAGGAGGGTGAGGTGTCGTGTTTAGGCGACGTACGGTCTTCGCCCTTGACGTCGTAGAGATGGCGCTTGACAAAGTAGTCGTGGTCTTCAAGCTCCAGTACCACCGCGAAAATGACGAGCAGACGCTCGATGACGTTGGTATGGATCCGTTTTCCAAACGAGGTGATGGCATCCCGGTTGTCTTGTATGAGCTGAGGATGAGAGGAAGCCGGGGGAAAGTGCGGAGTGAACTTGGGCAAGTTGTCTGGCGAACAGACTCGGAGGTCAGCGAGAGCAAAACGGCAAGAGCAGCCGTGACTTGCAGACTTCGATGTTCTTGGACGGATGGTGGTCCTTCGTGTCCGGGCTTGGAAGACACAGTCGAGGATGAGACGCGAATCATGATGGAGGAAAATGAGCACTCACTCATAAACATGAGGACCGTTGTATCCATTGTAAGACGCAGCCGCGTGGTTCGCTTTATACTTGAGTTTCTCCTGTGGAAATGGAGTTAGCGTGCATAGTAGAGGCGAGTTGGCATCGGCGCAGCATACCCAAAGGAAGCTCGAAGATCTCTTGGCTGAGCTTGGGGATTATCAATGCGCTGGGTCGTTCGGGGAATCAACAACAGACTGACCGCAAATTGGCGATCAACATCCTCCTGGCTGACCCCAAAGTTTTTGACCTGCGACGACGACGATGAGCATCCTCTTGGTGCATTCGCGCGCTCTCGGGACTTACCCTACGTTGTGGACGGCATATTTCAGCTGCTCCGCAAGGGCCTCCTTCCCTCTGGGAGCATCAAACGTGGACAGATCTAGGGTAACCAGCTCTGACCATTCCACTAGAGAAAGAAGGAAACAAGGATCAGTGCGCGTTTCGCCGTAGAACAAATCCAAGACTCACGTCCGGGGGTGGTGGTTTCGGGAGTGTCCGAGTAAAGGGGGCGCGAGGATGCCATGCGTAGGATAGAGGTCTCTGGACGCGTCAAAAACGCATACAAGATGAGTTACTCAATTAATCGGGAGGGAACGGCCTCCCTTCGGCGTCCGAGATATAAATTGAGAACAAATATATGAATCATAGCATATAATATATGCAGGCTCAACACAATGTCATATCATCAGAGGCAGGCTGGTGGAGCATCAGGATGGATAGCGGCGAGAATGATCTATGTATTGAGTCTGGGACAGGCAGAGTAGGTGGTGCAGTGCGCTTGCCGGATTTCATACTGGTGTAATCGTGCAGAGAGGGTGGCATGAGAGTCATGAATGACATGCAGAAGTACACACCCGTTTGTGGTCCATCGACGAGAATATACTTTCAGATAATTGGAGGGAAACTTCGAGGACGACGGAGTCTCCGAGACCGTAAGGAAAGCACCGGGGGTTGTCGGCCCCAGCGGGGGGGCAAACTCGCTGCTGTCGGGCGCGACGAGATACTCCGGATAACGGTAGTATTCACTGAGGTTGACGATCATATCCGCGTTGTTCGTCCAGGCGCGCACATTCGGTGACTAAAGGCATGAGAAAGAAAATATACGCAGGGGAGAGGCACGTACCAGGTTGTTGTCGAGGTCAGCATTGGTGTCATCGTGTGCAGCGCCAAGGAGGGGCCAGAGCTGAGAGTGATAGAGGGGGTCGAACTCGGATCCCAACCGAGCGCGACCCAATTGGGGAGGCGAACGGTAAACCAGATGTGGTTCCAGGAGCGAACCTGACAGCAGAATATTAATGAGCACGGTGCAAAAGAATGAAGGAAAACGTGCACAGGCAGAGTAGCAATCTTCCCGAAAATAACAGCGCGGAAAACGGTGTGAGGCCAGACCTCGGTCAAAGGGGTTTCGGGATTAAAATTGCGGATACAGGGGGGGGTCTGGCCGAGGGTCAAAAAAAACTTTTCGACCCTATATCCGATTTTCGAATCCCGATTCCCCCTCGACCTCGGTAGGCGAGATGATGAATGTGTCATGGTTGAAGTTTTGTTGACGAGGACGATAAAAGTGGACACTGAGAGATGCAGACGCGGAAAAGCGTGTATCGTGGCCTTGAAGAACGGTAGTGAGCACTAGTGAGTTGTGAGGGAGTCATTGCGGTGTCTTGGCACAACGGAGGAATCACAGCAGGCGGTGCGACGTGGACGTAAGGAGCCATGCCTCCGCGACGGCTAGTGCATAGAAAAAGAGAGGCATTGTCCATGGCGGAGGAGAACACAGGAATAGGTTCGGAGCAAGCCTGCGCAGCTCCGGTCCGGCAAGCCGGCCCTTCGCTGAAGGGGCTTGCTTCAAACTCCGCCAAACAAAGGACTTATGAATCCTTTCACAACGCACTTAATATGTCCTCAAATCGCTAGGTATAAACTGGATCTCTGCGGTCATATCTTTGGGCCGTCTAGAATACATTTACATGTCCGATTAAGCCGACCACTGTTCTTGAATCTACGTGTTGATCGCATCTTCTTCTATTTTTGGAAATCATCCTCTACAAGTCTAGGAACGAGGTGGGGCAATGGGCTATTGCGGAGCGAATCGTTCAGGATCATCCTCGGAATCGCCTCAAATATTCTTACATTTTTAAGGTGATGGCCCATGGTACCCAGTGCTCACCGAAGTGAGAGAAACGGACGATCACATCCTGTCATACTCATCATCCGGACCTCGATACGTCCTCTGCTGACCTGCGGCACAATCCCAGGAGTTTTTGAGCCTCCATTCGTAGCATGCTACACAAAAGTCACGTAGTGGACCCGAAAAAACGAAGTTGAGAGGTATCAAGATAGCTGGATTTCCTCGCCTCCTTAAATCCACGGCATCTTCTTGTAGGAAGAGAGGAAAGCACTTTAGTACCCGGAAACCAAGCCTTCAATGTTTAATATGGTATCTGCAATGCTTTGGAGGTTTATTCTGGCCAATTGTGATTCAACTGGAGCCCGCATATATGTTTGGAGGCCAAACCTCTCCATTGACGCCATTCCGTCTATATTCTGCTCATTCAATATGGAAACTGCATCTCTAGCATATCCCTGAATATCCACCATTCATCTGCGCTCGAAAATTGATTTTATAGCTTGTATTCGAGGCATAGTGAATATTTAGCGGCTGGATGTGACGAGAATGGATAGGTCACAGTCCGTGACAATGTACGTGATTTCACTGATTTCTGGAGGATCGATGTGATATAACGTTGAACACAGGGCCCAGAATGCATTGGAGTAATGCTTGACTCTAAGATATATGGTGGAAGTATCCGGCCCAGGGACAATTTTTTTTTCCTGGCTCAAAATAAATATCTTTGAGGCCTGTCAAGAAAGGTGGTGTTTAAGCCACTTTTCGAAGGTGTCGAGCTCGATGAATATCAGTCCAAATCATACAAAGTCTTAATAGATGTTGTAGCCAGGCTGATGAACTAAAAGTTTTACTAATTGACCGAGGCGGAATGAGGCCGCGATGTGGCGGTAGGCGGTGACTCCCAGGCCCTCCGCTTGACGGAGTTTGAAGCAAGCCCCTTCTGACGAAGGCCATGTTTGGTCTGTTTGTTCTGTATTTGCCTCTCTTTGTTCTGTCCCGGCCTCGCACGGCATCGTTAGAACGGGGCTTGTTCCGAACCTAACCCAGGAACATCTTGGGTCCGGAATGTGGTCGTGTTTGGAAACGGCAGATCAGCGCCATCAGCGCAGGAGTCCTCCTAGTATGTGTTGGTGTTAGGATGAAAGGGGGCAAGTAAACAGACGGTGTTTGGAAACGGCAGGAATGATGCCCTATAACATTAATAATAGTGAACGTGGGGGACCTTACAAAGCAAGGTGACTGCTTCTATCAGACTCTACCACCCAACATTGATGCCGCATCCATTCTCAACATCAATGTGACACCAGTCCCCAATTATGGCGGTCACTTTGCACATTTAATAAAACACCACTTTTTTTTTGGTTTTCATACATTTTTAGTCGATTCCGAGGAAGTGTAATGTTTTCGAGGCTCCACACGAATTTTCTGGCTCCTGAGGAAGCCAAACACTCGATCGAGGATTGCACACATTTTTTTCCGAGGATGATTCAAAGAAAGCATATAATCATCGACAAACTTTCCCTAATCTCAGCAACATTTTTTTTCTGGGACTTCAGATTTTTTTTTTTTCGAGAGCCTACAACATTTTTCGTGAATCGCGAAGAAACATTCTGGGCCATCCTGAACATTATTTTCTGGATGTGGCTGTGCTAACCCTAATGATGCTGATGCAACTCGGCTGCTGCCGCTCTCAGTTCTCACTCAACTTCTTATCGTTGCCTCGCTCTCCGAGTCGCCGGTCACCGATGTCCGCTCAGTTCCCGCCCGAGCTTGTCGAAGCCGCTTGTGAATACCTCATAGCCAGTCCCGAATGCCTCTCCAAGTGTGTGTTGGTAGCCCGCTCATGGCAGCACTACGCACGAGGCATTTGGGACTGGCTATGAGGTATTTGCAAGCGGCTTCGACAAGCTCGAGTGGGAACTGAGCGGAAATTGGTGACTGGCGACTCGGAGAGCGAGGCAACAATAAGAAGTTGAGTGAGAACTGAGAGCGGCAGCAGCCGAGTTGCATCAGCATCATTAGGGTTAGCACAGCCACATCCAGAAAATAATGTTCAGGATGGCCCAGAATGTTTCTTCGCGATCCACGAAAAATGTTGTGGGCTCTCGAAAAAAAAAAACTGAAGTCCCAGAAAAAAAATGTTGCTGAGATTAGGGAAAGTTTGTCGATGATGATATACTTTCTTTGAATCATCCTCGGAAAAAAATGTGTGCAATCCTCGATTGAGTGTTTGGCTTCCTCAGGAGCCAGAAAATTCGTGTGGAGCCTCAAAAACATTGCACTTCCTCGGAATCGACTAAAAATGTATGAAAACCAAAAAAAAAAGTGGTGTTTTATTAAATGTGCAAAGTGACCGCCATACCCAATGGATGTTCCACACCCAACATCAATGCCCAATGTCTCGCAATTACCCCGATATTTGTCGAATTTATTTTCACGCCTAACCTACCTCTGTATAGTTGATTGATCACTACTGGTGGTCTACTCTTCTCAAATCATTTGTTACCTTGCTCTCTCTCCTGGCCCTGATCATATGGCAGACATCACAAATGAAATACCTCCAGGATTTGACAAAGCAGGAACCACAAAAATTTGAGAGTGGCTGGAGCTCTGCTACGTGTTTCAAAAATGTAACAAGGGCCTATCCATCTGACTCCCTCCAGGAAGACCTTCCGGAAAGATCAAGAAATTTGGTGCAAATTTGAGTAAATTCATACAAGAGGTACTGAATTGGGTGGACGCGACATAAAGACAGCGGCGGTCTGCCATTAATGTTGAACACCTACGGAGGCAGCCGAAATACCGACACTGTTGAAAAATTATGCAGTCCCCAGCACAGGTGTCCATAGATGGCCACTGGATGAAATGAATGTGCACACGGTGGACATGCATGGCCATCAATGCTCATCAACGAAATCAATGGACATCAATGGACATTGATGGTCATCGAGGTTTTGTCCAATAACGCCCGTCATATGCATGTTATCGTCGGTCGAATTTCAATTTTTGGGTCAACATTCAATACGGCAAGCGGCGCCGACGTGCGACTGACGAGTCGATAGCCAGGAAGAGAAGGAAAGGAGAAGGGAGACCCAACGAAGGAGTAATACCACTTGGACGGTGTATGTCGTACACGGAGGAGAGGAGGAAGTCGATTTGGCTATGTCCGAACCTAGGAGCCAAAGCTCATGAACCGGCAGAGGCGGCCCACGCGACTCTTTGCGCAGCGGCTAGCCCAGTCCACAACTTGAAACCGGGCTCGTACCTCGCGCTATCCAGAATTTCAAAACAATCCGGTTCTGGTTCCTGCGCTCGCCATACGGGCTCTATATCTTGCCATTTGAACGCCATCGTCGGAGTTTGGTACAAGCAAAGTCAACAAGGCGTCACCTCGGGCGCTTCTCAAACCACGACCCACCACCATGGTCCAAATACTCGAGGTCGCAGGCCGACATTGGGGAGCGAAATGTCCCAATTTCCCTCTACATCCACCTCTTCGTTGGATAAACTCCCCTCAAGTCCGGCGTCGAACACGGAGAGCCGTTTTCCCGATCCAGCAAACGAAGATGCAGCGGCCAAGGTGCACATTTTCCCCATAGAGCCGGAGCTTACATGTACTAAACTCTCCTCAGTTTTTACACGAGAACGATGTGGAATCCATAATTGGAAACGCAACAGACGAGACTTACTATCAGCGACTGCCTACCCAGCCACACTAGGTAGTCGGCCATTTGGGCAATAGAAGGCTGCAGGCTAAGACTTACCATCGGGTGTGTATTGGAGGATGGAATAGGACCTCTGACGTTGGTCCATGTCAAATTTGGAAGGAACGCGATGAGTTGATCGAAAGCTGTGCTGGGTTTTGGCATCGGCCGAAGGGTGAAACCATCATTTTCTTAGCTCCGATCCGCCACTTCACCTCTTTCTTCACCGGTTCTTCACCGATTCGCGACTTTCGGGGCTCGTTTTAATGCCCGGACTCTCCCCCTCGTCCTAAAGTATATTTCAACCCTCGGAATCTCGTTCCTTGCTTCCCGAGAACCCAGAAGCAACCGCAGTCTGACATAGGGCTGTGCGCCGTGCCCGTCGCGCCGGTTCTACGGGCTCCGTGCGACGGGTAGCCGACCCGTTCCGTCGCGCTTTTTGACTGCGTTTTTGACGGCTGTGCCCGTCGAAAACGGCCGTCGACGGGTCGACGGGTCGAGAAAACACGCCATACTCAGTCATATGCGATGTATAAGCCTTTTGCAAGGCATTTTTCATGCACAGGTAAGCCCAATACACAGTTTAGGCCACACCTTATGAACTTACCCAGTAGTT
This sequence comes from Mycena vulgaris, assembly GCA_029204335.1. NCBI lineage: Eukaryota > Fungi > Basidiomycota > Agaricomycetes > Agaricales > Mycenaceae > Mycena > Mycena vulgaris. The sequence continues at coordinate 105,967 of JARGYA010000157.1, forward strand.
TGAGTTGTCGAAATGACGGCCGTCGCGTGACGGACCGTTCCCGTCCAGGTCCTGTCGAAACGACGGCCGTGCCCGTCGACGGGACGGTGCACAGCCCTAGTCCGACATCTTGAGGTCTGATGTGGCCGCGCGATATCAAGTCAAGGATTTGCGGTACGGGTCTCAGACTTGATAGTATGCATTACGATGGCTTATACTTCCTTTTTAACGGTACGCTATGAGTGTATGGGCTGGATTACCCTCTCACTGCTATTCAATATCACAAATCACTCAAATTCTGGAGGACAAATATTCAGATTTTTTGTGGGGGTTGTCGGTATGACCACGAAGGGACTGGGTGTCAGATACGTCCAAACACCTCCTATGAATCCCACAATAGCTTATTTGGGACCGTCATACCCTCTGTCCGCTGCGCGACACGCCGTTTGCTTGTGGTATCAATATCCACATATCAAACTGCGGTTCACAAAGACACATATGTACCCTCCCATAGCTCGGATGTACACACAATATGTACCCAATGATACCTCTTTATCTATTATTCAACTCTAGAAGTCGCAGCGCCCCCAATGTGAGCCGGGACGACGTGTTTATACGGGTGGCCAACTAGCTCGTCTATTGCCCCTTTGGGCATGCCGTCCGAAAGAAATTCGTGGAAGCCCCAAGACAAATGTCCTGTCCTCCTATTTTGTTTGGGTGGCTCACAGGATGCAGGTTTCCACCCCAGACCACCTCGAACCACCTCGGATGTACTACACATCTCATGCCTGGGCAAATAATGCTAAGGTGGCCGAGTACCCGGTTTCTGATAGTACAAGGCCCTTGTGCGGAAACTGGATAGGCACCTTTTGCCACTGCTGTTCATCACCTATGCTCTGTTCGTCATCCTTCTAGAGCCCTTGCTAATGTGAACTGACATGACCTCTCAGGCAATGCGTAGACAAGTCGACTCTAGGTAAGTCGCATCCACGTCCGAGTCGCAGATCAGCGCTCAGTTCGGTTGACCTTTCTCAACAGGGTATGCATCCGTTTTTACACTCTCCAAGGACCTTTCCCTCCATGGAAAGCAATAGTATGTCTCGAAATCCTCGATTTTCCCTCCGTGTCTGACCTCGTCACAGTTCGTGGTTGAGCTCCCTGTTTTATTTTGGCTACCTCGTTTTCGAATGGCCCACGACGCTACTTTCTCAAAAGTTTCCTATCGGCCGATACATCGGTGTCACTATCATCGTGCGTAAAACGGCGACGACATTGTTCCCCCGTCCCTGAACCGGTCGTTTTCAGCTTTGGGGCGGGATACTTTTGGCCACTGCTGGTGCGCACAACTTTGCAGGGATGGCGGTGCTGCGTTTCATACTGGGAGGGTGCGTCACGGCTTCCAAATCCTGAATGTTCGCTCACTTGCATTCCTTCCAGCTTCGAATCGCTGATCACCCCGACGTTCGTGATAATAAACGGAATGTTCTACACGCGACGCGAGCAAGTCCTGCGAACAGGTGAGTACACGCTGAAACGGTGCACCTGCGTACGGCTGTGACCTAACTGACTGACTCGAGGGATGCTATGAACACCACTCAAACAACCAACACACACACACCACACAACCAATACACAGTGCCAATGATTTGAGTTCAGGTCTACGCCGAAATATACGACTAAGATTGAATCCTCTCAGGTAATGTTGAAGAAACCGTTCGTAGGGAGTCTTATTAGGACGTCCTCGGAACTACAGATAGTTTAGAACTACCTAAAGATAGGCCTCGGAGATACCAAGATATGGTTTTAAAGGGTGTAAATGAGTCCGAGGACACCAACTGTATGGGCTCAGCTCGACAATACTCGCTGCACAGCCGTCTGCAGTTCGAGGGGACAATGACTAGGCAACTGTATGCGCTAGTAGGACAATACTCGCTGCACAACCGTCTGCAGTTCGAGGGGACAATGATCAGGCAACTGTATGCACTGATAGGACAATACTTGGTGCACAACCGTCTGCAACCAAGGGGACAATGACTAGGCAACTGTATGCACTAGTAGGAATGGCTTAGATGAACCTTAAAGCTTAGATGTAGCCAACAATCGAACTTTCTTGTTAATGAATCTACAACAACAGATGTGTTTATTACAACAAATCTCCGCGGACGATACAGAGTCACAAATGCCTTGGGAATAAGCTTTCGACGCGAGTCTAGGCGAACTGGGCTGTAATGTGCTGCCTGAACATCGCGTTCTGGCTGGTCTTTTATACTAATTTTACTACTATGTGACAGTCCGAGGATATGTGACAGGAACAGAGAAATTGAAAATGTAAAAGAGTAATTTGAAACTGAAAAAGGAAATGCGACGATGCCGCTCTATTTTGGTGAGGTCCGGCCGCAGACAACTGGTGCCTGGAACCTCTTTTGGTGTATATTCAGCGAGTCCTCGGACGGCCGTGCTTTGCCGTCCGCGCCCTCGCGCTTGCTCTGCCTCGGCATGGCTGTAAATAGCTCATGCTACGTCATCATTCTGTCCAACGGAGACGGCTCGGCCGTCGGTATCCACTCCGTGAAGTCGCTTTAGCTGTGGCAGAGCTGAAGTATTCAGCCGTTGCCTGTTTAGGATGTTCATTGTGCTTGTTAGGGCCCTCGGACGCGACGCGCACGTCACATGGGCTCTATGATGATCTAGGCTCAGCTCGGCTGCTTCCGAGCATCGGTATTTGTCAGGCGCACAAGTCCTCAAACTATAATTAGTTCATCCGTGCTGTTGTTTCAAGTCTTGGGTTTGCCCTCGGACCGAGTTAGAGTCCTCGGACCTGTTCCTACCGGTACTTTGTGACCGACATAGTAGCCCTCGGGCGATGCTTTGCCCTAATGTAAGTCTATTGGGAGTCCTCGGACTGTCCCTGGTCCTGCAGTCTAGTTCGCGCTCGCGCCGGTCCTATCCAGGATGGCCCAATAGCAGTCCTCGGACTGGTCCTGTCTCTGCGTCTGGTATACTGTGTTCCAACTAGTAGTCTTAGGCTTTTGTGTTTAATCTCCTGGGTATGGTAACTAGCTTTTGCAGTGCAATCCGCCCTCAGATATGAGTTATGGACTGAATCTGACGAACTTCGAGGCATCCTTAAGCTTACTATACTGATCCTCGATATTTGAAGGACCAAGTCGTAGTATAACCTTAACGCCTATACGGTTCTCTCGCGTCCTTGCTACGCAGTCAGCAGTGCGGAGCTCGCTCTGACTCTAATCTGTATGCCACCAGGCAGGGGACTTCTTGTATTTGACAAGAAATCGCAAAAATGCGAGATTTCACGGCTGGGCTAATACCAGTCGTATCAACGCGCACAGGTTTTGGTACAAGCCAGCCAGATATTTTTGAGTTCTTGAGAGGTTTAGTTTGGGCGGTTGGTTTCTTTGCCTGGGCTTCGCGGCAAGAATTTGAACCCATGTGTCGCTTCCGCAGGTTCCCGAAGCCGCTCGGCCTGCAGTGCACAGGTTCTTCGCAATCAGGGCATATCGCGTAACCGTTTGCGTCGACCGCAATTTCGACTGGCACGGGAGGCCCAGCCACAGGGGTGGGCCTCTCACACCACGGCTTTCTCGTGCGTGAAAATTGACTGATCCGGATGTGGGTGCTGTTGCCAAACAAACCACCACTGAGTGCGATCATATATGGAGTTGATCCAAAACAGCTTAAACAAGTGTGCGCAAAAGTTCCAATAACATTCTACAGTGCGTCACACTCCAGGAGCCGCTCCAGAGATCATAAAAGCTCCAAAAATGTCGGACTCAATTTTTTTTTCGGGGCCTGTCAGCCGGACTAACTAACCGGCCCTTAGTCACCGGTTTGAATGCCGGTACACCCTTGAGACAGAATCGAACCGGCCACCTTGTGAGATCGTCAACATGGTTTGTGACCTTGTCAGCTTGCGCGCCGTTTGGTGGGGCTTGTGGCCTTGTTTGGCCTTGTACAAGCTCACAAGTTATTTGTCAAAAGTCTGATGTATAAACAAGTTTAATCCTCGTAACTCATAGCTCTCAGAGGAATTGACTCATAATGATCAGGCCCGATTCGGCTCCGTGCCGGTGATGATGCAAGCTTCCGGCACGGATTTTTCCGGAGGTAGTTGACAGAACGACTCATTTCGACTCATGCCGCAGACTTACGCAAACGTCCGGCAAGGAGACCGAAGCCCCAAGGACCTTGATGTGACGCTGATGTGATGGCCATGATCGCCAGGCCGTGCCGCCTTCAAAAGTCATCAGTAACCTTGACTACCTTACATTTTGCCCAACGGCGGTCAGTAAAAAGGTAATGGTCTTCGGAGAAACCTCGGTAAAAGTACAATTCAATTGTTGGCCAATCAGTCACACTTTCTGGGCTGGAGAAGGAATATAAAAATGAGTATAAACAAAGTTTAGTCCTCGTAAACACGACAAAGCCTGCGTGAGTTCGTTGAATACGTACTTGTTCTGGCCAAGAGGGTACACAGCTCACCCCACAGAACGGTAAGAGCACCGTTGATGACTGGCGCTCTGTTAGCAAAGCACGCGTAGGTAAAAGTGTGGAGAACGCTGCACCATATATCCACTAGAAAGAGTTGAGTATCTGATGTTCGCAAAGAATGCGCTAGACTTACCTTCCATCCGGAAATGCCTGTATCCACTTGTCCCATTCCATATGCGATGATCCCACCGACCATGGCTCCGAATCCGTTCGCGCTCGCCCATATACCTGGTCGACAACTGTTCATTGTTTTGAGCAAACGAAGGTATGCGTTGATACGACTGGTATTAGCCCAGCCGTGAAATCTCGCATTTTTGCGATTTCTTGTCAAATACAAGAAGTCCCCTGCCTGGTGGCATACAGATTAAAGTCAGAGCGAGCTCCGCACTGCTGACTGCGTAGCAAGGACGCGAGAGAACCGTATAGGCGTTAAGGTTATACTACGACTTGGTCCTTCAAATATCGAGGATCAGTATAGTAAGCTTAAGGATGCCTCGAAGTTCGTCAGATTCAGTCCATAACTCATATCTGAGGGCGGATTGCACTGCAAAAGCTAGTTACCATACCCAGGAGATTAAACACAAAAGCCTAAGACTACTAGTTGGAACACAGTATACCAGACGCAGAGACAGGACCAGTCCGAGGACTGCTATTGGGCCATCCTGGATAGGACCGGCGCGAGCACGAACTAGACTGCAGGACCAGGGACAGTCCGAGGACTCCCAATAGACTTACATTAGGGCAAAGCATCGCCCGAGGGCTACTATGTCGGTCACAAAGTACCGGTAGGAACAGGTCCGAGGACTCTAACTCGGTCCGAGGGCAAACCCAAGACTTGAAACAACAGCACGGATGAACTAATTATAGTTTGAGGACTTGTGCGCCTGACAAATACCGATGCTCGGAAGCAGCCGAGCTGAGCCTAGATCATCATAGAGCCCATGTGACGTGCGCGTCGCGTCCGAGGGCCCTAACAAGCACAATGAACATCCTAAACAGGCAACGGCTGAATACTTCAGCTCTGCCACAGCTAAAGCGACTTCACGGAGTGGATACCGACGGCCGAGCCGTCTCCGTTGGACAGAATGATGACGTAGCATGAGCTATTTACAGCCATGCCGAGGCAGAGCAAGCGCGAGGGCGCGGACGGCAAAGCACGGCCGTCCGAGGACTCGCTGAATATACACCAAAAGAGGTTCCAGGCACCAGTTGTCTGCGGCCGGACCTCACCAAAATAGAGCGGCATCGTCGCATTTCCTTTTTCAGTTTCAAATTACTCTTTTTCATTTTCAATTTCTCTGTTCCTGTCACATATCCTCGGACTGTCACATAGTAGTAAAATTAGTATAAAAGACCAGCCAGAACGCGATGTTCAGGCAGCACATTACAGCCCAGTTCGCCTAGACTCGCGTCGAAAGCTTATTCCCAAGGCATTTGTGACTCTGTATCGTCCGCGGAGATTTGTTGTAATAAACACATCTGTTGTTGTAGATTCATTAACAAGAAAGTTCGATTGTTGGCTACATCTAAGCTTTAAGGTTCATCTAAGCCATTCCTACTAGTGCATACAGTTGCCTAGTCATTGTCCCCTTGGTTGCAGACGGTTGTGCACCAAGTATTGTCCTATCAGTGCATACAGTTGCCTGATCATTGTCCCCTCGAACTGCAGACGGTTGTGCAGCGAGTATTGTCCTACTAGCGCATACAGTTGCCTAGTCATTGTCCCCTCGAACTGCAGACGGCTGTGCAGCGAGTATTGTCGAGCCGAGCCCATACAGTTGGTGTCCTCGGACTCATTTACACCCTTTAAAACCATATCTTGGTATCTCCGAGGCCTATCTTTAGGTAGTTCTAAACTATCTGTAGTTCCGAGGACGTCCTAATAAGACTCCCTACGAACGGTTTCTTCAACATTACCTGAGAGGATTCAATCTTAGTCGTATATTTCGGCGTAGACCTGAACTCAAATCATTGGCACTGTGTATTGGTTGTGTGGTGTGTGTGTGTTGGTTGTTTGAGTGGTGTTCATAGCATCCCTCGAGTCAGTCAGTTAGGTCACAGCCGTACGCAGGTGCACCGTTTCAGCGTACCCACCACAGTCGCGGCTCCGGGGCCTATTCAAGTCATTGTTAAACATGGTCCGAGGGAACTTACCTCTATTTCCCATTCACACGGCTCTCTGCCCCCAACTGCGTCATTGAATGATCGATCTGCGTCGTCGAGCCTGCTTAGTCAATTGGAAGCTGCCATACAAACTCTGCCGTCCACGGTCCCGGAAGCTACGGAAAGCGATGTTCTGGCAGCTTTTAGCCAAGACCCAGCACAGTATGTGGATGCCGACATACCTGCAATTGAGGTATTCGAGAACTTGCATTCAAGCTAACCCTGGCGATAACCTTTACCTACTCAATTGCAGCGCAGTCCACGGCAACTTCGCCATTTTCCAATGTTCCGCTGGACTGCCCGCTCTGTGGGCTGGGAAATCAGGTGATATGGTGTTACAACTAGCGATACCACTTGCACGATTCTCATTCCACCGCAGCCATTAAGAAATACGAGGCTCTGTGGAAATTAACCCCGGAGGAGCGGAGCGCTGCGGAGGCCCTCTGGAACGCGACCAACTTTGCCAACAGGATAGCGGTTCCAAGGAAGCGAGATCCGAAGACTACAGAGCTCAGAATTTCTGAGCCCCACAGCTCCAGATTGAGCATGCGGTGAGTGCAATACCGTTGATATTTTCGTGTTGGCTCATGATACAGTATACAGTCTTGCAACCCTCGCTGCTCCGCTCGACGATTTGGAGCTACCTGAACTCCCTGGTGGTCTGGACGATGATACCCCAGAGGAAACGGAGTATCGAGGTGAATACAAAATGGAGGGACCTGCCATTATTGCGGCCATCCCACTCCTTCACACGCAGGATCTCGATGTGAGTTTAATTGTCACCTCGTCGAGCTATAAAATCTGACAATTGGCAAGGCTTCGCCTGAATCAGCCCTCAGATCTCGCACTGGAAGCAGCACTCGGATTTCAGTCCTACGTCGACATGCCGCCATCTTCCGGCGAAGCCGCCGTGGCATCATCCCCGATGGCATCTCAAAGCGCTGGAGTAAACCTTGTTCCCGTCGCGGAGAGTGAAATGGGACGCGGTAAGTGTAAAAGAAAGACCCGAAATGTCGGTGATTTCCGGTGCTGCGACGAGCCTGTCTCGAGTGGAAGTGACGATGCAATACGGTGCAACAGGAACGGATGTGAAACTCAATGGGTGTGTTTTATTCTGTGGAATTCCAGTTGGGGACTAACTTCTCTTGCCAGTATCATTTGGTGTGTGTTAACCTTTCGGTTGCTGCTCAATCCTGGACGTGCCCCTCCTGCGCCTTGTCTGCAAGTTCTTCGTGTGCTACCAAATGGGTTCGCAGAGGTGGAAAAATATAAGCACAGCTAGACTAGTGTAGTTTGGATACAAAAAGACATACATGATACTCTTAGAGCATTGAGGAAGATGTGTGGAAGACATGTGGTAGTCTATGGGCATTAACAGGGTGTTGGATGCCCTCCGGTGAATTAAAAACGTGGCGAATTTCCTTATATGGAGCGTGGGAATGCTTACGTTAGTTAGTTAGTTCCCCCGCGAGAGCTTGAAACAAAAAAACGGCCCTATATCTTTTTTTTGAATGCCGGTACACCCTTGTTCTGTCTAGTGGCATAAAGTTGGCGCAAATTACTGTATCTCAGCCAGTCAGCCTCTCTGGGTGTGGCACAGTGTGTGAGAAACTTCTGAAGGTGTCCTTCAATTTTTCAGCATGTTCACCTGTCTTGTTTTGACCCTTCCGAGAGGTGTTTTCTCCCGCTTTGACCTTGCGAGCTTGTCGGCAATCTCCGGCAAGCTCACAAGGCCAAACAAGCCACAAGTTATTTGTCAAAAGGCTGATGTACTCGTTTTTATAGATAATATATACTTTGCAATATACTCAGCAGAATTACACATGTTTGTACCTGACTGGGTGAGTTTCCATAAGCATAGAATAATCCCCGAGCTTGTTTGAGAGTGCCAACGATGGGATCAACCCACGAAATATTCAACTAGTCTGTACACGGCCGACGTTCCCATAAGAAGAATATATAAATCACTGTGGTCCTCATTCGTGAACAAGGGCCGGAACGAACTCCGGCAGGCAATGGGAGTGCACCAGACTTTTCTCGAGACAAATGGGTAGCTTGATGGTTCGGGAGGAAGGCGAAGAGTGCCCATCACCACCCAAGAGAGTTTATTCCATCTAATAAAATCTGTAGGGGGGGTCCCTACCCCCTCTACAGACTTTCATAGATTTCGACTTAATCTTGTACGTATTCTTGTCTCCGAGCTGATGGGGTCCTGACAGCTGCCTCGGCAATGGCGGCGGAAAGTGCGTAAATATTCTGGGGAATTTATCTATGCTTATGGGAAGTCACCCACTGTCTTTGGCAAACAATTGGCTTGTGATGTTGCGAGGGAGCTGTACAACCATGTCAGAGTAAGTTGGAAACGAAAGGGCCAGTTCCGCGCAGCCCTGAATAGATACACCGCTCTAGGACACTCATCCGCCAAAAGGGTAAGCTCGCGCGGACCGGCGCGGTTTTGGTGCGGCCAATGTCGTTATGCCGCTGACTGGAAAGGATCGGATCGAACAATAGAAACCATCGCCTAGAAACAAGGCAAGCTTGCCTGTGTAGCGTGCGGCAGATGTTGAATGCTCAGATAGAATCGGAGGAAAGGCAACGAACGGAATGAGTTGGTGGCAGTGTCGTGACCCTTTGTGACACACAGCCGAAAAAGGCGAAGTGACTGGAGGAGGTCGGACGAACACGTTTATTCGATGAGAAATCCTTTATATATAATCTATTGGGGGGGGGGCCTACCCCCCCTACAGATTCAAATAGATTACGAGGACTAAAACTTTTTTATCCTCGTTTTTATATTAGTTCCCCAAGCCAGAAAGCGTGACATTTGGGGGAACAATTAAATGGCGCTTTTTCCGACGTTTCTCCGACGACCATCAGCTTTTTACTGACCGGGCATCGCAAAATGTGATGCATCTAACGTGAATCTAAGGCTACTGACATTTGCGCAACTCAGGCATCAATCTATCACGACAGCATCACATCAGCGTCACATCAGCGCCCAAAGCACAGCACGGCAATGTCCGTTTAGATGACTACTTCCACTGTTCCCGTTCACCGTGCTCGACACCATGGACTAATCCTAGCTGGGCTTTTAATTTATCCTGAGTCTTATCCAATCCCTACATCTCATCTCCGAGTGCTTCTACCTTCAACTGAGTCATTGCTCTTGAGATATCACTTGCCCAGCCGTTCCGAGGTTTGCCGTGCCGCGCGCTTGCATCAGCGCCGCGCATCTGAGTCAGTATCGGTGCCGCGTGCCTGCTCCTCTCTCTTCTGCACCACCACTTGCAATGTGCTCGACACACCGAATCTTCTGGCTTCTCAGTCTGGTTTCTGCAGCTGGGAAACTTGCTTTAAAACCACATGCCTCTCGACGCTTCGGCATCCCCGACATGATCCCCGCCCGTTCGGGCTATGAATATGACCCGGAACAGGTTGTCCGAAAGGGCGACCCGGACCGGGTTGCCCAGGAAGGCTATGATTATGACCCATGGGTCGCCCGAGCGGGCTATGTGTTTTGTTTTCGCTCAATTGCGCCCATTGCCCCCGAAGGTGGTACACAAACTCCCTGTAAAAGATGTCAATTTGACTTTGCACAGCCAGCCTATGACGGCCATGAATTCGCTTTTGAGTCGCTGGCACACGAAGGCCATTCCGACGCTGTCCCCGGAAATTCTTGCTGTGCAATTGAGGTCAATATAGTAAATTTAGTGTACAGATTTATTCATACCGGTACAAGCATTCGCCCGGATGGCCCCTGGTGGATCAACTCGGATTGCACCATCCCAGATGGTGTGCTGCTGCTCCCGGTATTAGAACCCCTATATCGCTTTTATTCCCGCTGGAGTGCTGGACCACTGAACTACTTCGCCACACTGAGAAATGTTGTACTGCATTTTTTCGCGAGGTTGATATCTGCATGGCAAGTCATTGCCTTCCAGGCAGAATACAACACATTCCTGAAAGTGCGTCTAAGATGTGTTTTGATTCGTCTCAAAACCATTCAGGGACCGCTGGCAGCAAAAAGACCATACAGTGTGTTACTTTGCGGAGGCTGGGTGGTGGCCCTGCCATGGACACCATCGCCCGCAGTGGGCGGAAGCCTGGAGACGTCCCCAGTGGGCGGTTTTGGCAAAAGGAGAGGAGGCTTAGTCATACTTTGCTTTGACGGGTATGGCACAGCCACTCATGTATGATCTAAACACCATTCCTCTTAATGAACAAGAACTGTTCCCATTGCAGGTACTCTGGGTCGGAGGTGGTCAATTGCTTCAATAAGTTCCACTGTCTCAAATATCTCGAAAATGCTGAGGGGATGACAGTGAAGAATAGAATCTTTACTGATTTATCCGGTCAAACGTTCGCAATGCCGCCATCAGAATGCAGCTGTTGAGATGCAGTGGGTTCCAAATTACTACATGTGCTGGACCTTCTTATTGTTGGAGCTGTGCAGACCGGATCCACTTTGCCCATAGAGTGAAGAATTTTTTGATTTAAACAGAAAGACAGAGGTCTTCCTCCTCAGGGGAATCATGTACTTCGGGAAATTCCACTTTACTTCAAGGCTTATTGGCTCAGATGAACGGATGTGATTTCGTGATGGAATTTGAACTGGTCGAGCGTGTATTGATGAAAATTATTTGGAGAGCCCCCCGGTAATTTCCTTGAGTTGTGCAGAGGATAGATCCCAGCGGCACTTGTGTTTGCTGAGGGGTAAATTGTGCAATGAATCAGGTAGCTATAATATCTCTGATCTTCTTCAATTAGGATATTGATTAATTTAGAGGTCGAATCCGCAAGGTAAGGCACGAGCCTCGAGCCTCGAGCTCTTACCTCCATTCTTTGTATTTTTTTTGACTTCTTATTTCCCCTACATTAACAACGTCAAAATTAATTCCGGCTTCTGAGGCGGATCAAGGCACCAGGTAACAGTCCTCGTACCTGCCATGCACAGCAATGGCCCCACAGCCCAAGTCTTCTTCATGCCTACGTCGCCCATGGAAGCGAAATTTCTCACGCTTGAGGAGAAAGCTCTTGCGATTCATCGCATCCGTGCCAATAACACTGGAATTCTGAATCGAAAGGCACGTCTTCTTTCGCGTTCAAAGCCCCATCGCTAACCCAGTGTCTGTTTACCCAGATAAAGTGGAATCAGGTGTGTACATGCACCAAGGAGAGCCCCCCGATCTCACGTCTTCGTTTCCAGATCAAAGAAGCCTTGAATCCGCTTCAGGATCCTCAAGGTCTCCTGCTCTTTCTCGTGATTTTCTGCAACGAGGTCTTGAACGGAGGTTTCGGCGCATTCGGAACCCTCGTCATCAAGAGCTTTGGGTTCACCTCGTTGCAGTCCACCCTTATCTACATTCCGCAGGTAAGCTGGCGCTTCTCAGTCTTTTTCCGCATGTGCCTCAAGCCCGGCCGTAGGGATTCATTAACATGGTCTCCATTATCCTCGGAGGTTGGCTATCTCAACGATGGCCCAACGCACGAATCAACGTCGCCATCGGCATGCTCGTGCCAACGTTCATCGGGTTGCTGCTCCAGCTCGTCCTGCCCAGATCGAATGTAGCGGGACTGCTCGTCGGAGGTATGTGAATTTTTCCCTCACGCAATGGTTGGGATGACGCTGATTCTGATTCTCTCGCAACTCAAGTATATCTGTTCCCGCCGTTTGCGACTTCGCTGTTCATCTGCCTGTCGCTTCCGTCTGTCAGCGCGTCGGGATATACCAAGCGAATTACGCTGTCTTCGTATGCCTTCTTGGGTTACACGCTAGGGAACATCAGGTGCGAACAACCATGCCGTCGTATTTCCTGTGCAAAGTTCTCACCGTCTTGTCTCACGATAGCGGTCCGTTTATGGTCAAGGTGGGCGAAACACCTGCGTACCGCTCAGTATTCGTCGCAGACATGGTGTGCATCGTGCTTCAAGGTACGTGTGCTCACTCACTCGCTTTCTGAATCTGTGCTTAACCCGTGCGCAGGCATATTCCTGACTATCCTGCGACTGTACTACGTTCGCAAGAACGCGAGGAGGGATCAGGCTCTAGAGCAAGGCGAGAAACAAAATCGAACGGAGGAGGAATTCGCGGACTTGACGGACAAGCAGTGAGTAGCATCTCGGTCGTGTCTTTGTACTACGAGCATCTGACTGAGTGTTGGTTTAGACTGCCTGGGTTCCGATATGTCCTGTGATTTCGGGTGATCCTAATGCTGTTCACACTCCTTCCATCGTGACGCTTCAGGACCTTGCCGTCCACTGAAAAGGCACAGACCGAGCACATGCGGCGAGAGAACGTGCAGAAAGGGATGTATGGAATTAGATGGCGGTCGCCGTTGATCATGTCACCGCGCGTTCTTGCCGACAGCGCACAATCCTTTCTCCTGCAACGCCACTACGACCACCGAGTAGCCCCGGTCACTCTTCATTTTGATCCTATACACCGAACAGCATAGACAGATATTGACAGCGCACTTCTCGTCCGACGCCTCTACTATTACACCCAACGGGTCAGAAAGTGCACAATGGGTCAGAAAGTCGAGTTTCTACATTTCCCCAAATTCTTCAATCTATGCCCCCGGAGTTTTCCGGGATCGATTCATATACTACTAGTGTGTATATGAACAAAATATCTAAGGGATACGTGGTCAAGGCAACAGGATGGCACAAACTCGACTGATGGCATATATATATATATATATCATACTCAGCTGTCTCTCTTGCCCCCGCGCCCCGCCGTGTACGGCTACCACTCGCACAATTCGTCTCATCATGTTCAAAGGACTTGTTGAGGACTTCAATGCAGAGTTTTGAGGAGGAATCACGAATAGTGAAATTCTATAAGGTGGTGAGGTACGTCAAAGACACATTGCTGCCCCACGTAGAATTTATTTTCCTTTTGTGAATCATGGATGAATTCAAAAAGCAAGGGAGCCGCCGAGCCGAGCCGTTAGATCGGAGTCAAAGTATTCGCTGATTGCCTGTCGGAGTTTGAAGGCCTCTAAGCGCCGCCCGAAATATGTTTGTTCTCGCTGATTTCTCTTCTCCTTCTGTTTACCAATGCCGCCCCGGATACCTATCTGCTGCTCGAAGTTGTGGGATCAGCGAGCGCGCGGTCAACGGGTGGCTAGCACAAGGTCACCGGTGTAGGACTGCGATCAGACGAAGATCAGACTGCGACCATGCGGAGTGAGTGTTACCCGAGTCCATAGAGCTCTATAAAGTACGCCCTAAAATCGTGCACACTGCAAATGCATCTTTCGCGTGCTCTGTCACTGGTACCATTTTTCTGTGGACTAGCAGCTGCGGCGGTGGCGGGTCTTGGGCCACAGCACCCGTTCCGTCTGTCTGACTCCGCGGACGCTCCGGTCTTGAGTGCAAAGCTGGATGCTGCCATCTTGGATATCTTGAAGGAGTTCAAGACCGCGGGCGGTGTTGGAGTCGCGGTGGTGCGCAAGACACCGCAAGGGATGTGGAAGCTGGAGAGCAAGGGCTACGGGAACGCGACACTCGACGGAGGCAAGGTCACCGCCGACACCCTTTTCGCGATTGGGTCCAACTCCAAGGTGTGTGTGGACACAGAGGAATGCATTTATATATTTATTTCCCTCAGCTGTTCGATGTCCTCGCCACGGGGCTGTTGATCTCTAATGAAACGTTCACCCCGCGCATTTCGTGGACCTCTAAAATTGCCTCCATCCTACCCGGGTGGAAGCTGATGGATCCCGTCGCGACGAGCGAAAGCACCATCCTCGACCTCATGAGCCACCGCACGGGGTTGCCACGCCACGATTTCATGGCCCCCCTCGACACTTCCGTCACGGACGTTGTGAGTTCCTCACTCCAATCATGATCCATCCAACTAAATATTCATTGTCAGATCTCGCACCTCCAGTACCTGCGGCCGTCCACGGGCTTCCGCGAGCAGCTCCAGTACAACAACCACATGTACACCGTGCTGTCCCATCTCCCGCGGGTGCTCCTGAACACCACATACGAGACTTATGTCCATGATAATATCTTCGCGCCGCTCGGCATGAACGCGACCACCTACTTTTACACGGACGCGGTCAAGACAGGGCGGCTGGCGAATGGTTTCGTACGCGAGAACGCTAACTTCACCGAGGATCCTTTCCACCAAGGTACCACCCGCGCGCTGCCGTTCTGGGATCAGAGCGAGAAGGGGCACGGTGAGTACCCCAATGTTCCCCGAGGCGGCGGCTGAAAATACCCGCCAGTTGTCTCCGGCGAGGGCGGGGTCACAATGGGGCAAGCTCACTTTGCGGACCAAATTGATCGCTCTTCCCCCGTTTGCGAATATATCGCCGCAAATCAGCACCTGTACCCACGACCCCAATGTCACCATTGGACCAAAATGATCCTAGGTAACGGGCCCTGCTGCTCCTCGGCCTTACCCGCTTTATAGAGTATACTGCGGAAAGGCAAGGCAATGCATGACGCTAACGCTTCTTCCGTCGACTAATCGGGTCTACTCTTACTTCACCTCGCCCACTGAGCCGCGAACCGTTCCATATCTGAGATCGTCACATTGGCCGGATCCCCACAGAAGTCGCCTTATCTGCAGAATCTGGGGCGTCGCTGATTAAAATCGAACACACTACACATGCTCATGTGCCTCCCGATTTCCTTGCCGACGGACGGCTACAAATCCGGCTGCATTCTACGGCGGTCGGCGGACCTTCTATTTGTAGTGCTTCGATGGCCACTGCATTGCAATGCGATGCCGTCAGTCGAGCTGTATTGAATATAAGCGCGATGAACAGCACTTCATCAAGTCAAGTTAAATCATGGACCCTTTTCCACGTACGTCTACGCGCGCGCAGCGGACAACCCCTGCTCGACCCACACGCCCCCTCCCGAAGAAATTCCGGCTCGGCTTGTACACCGTCGAAGCATTCGTTACACTCGCGCAGATCAAAGACCACCTCGCACTGCTGGATGGTTTTGCTGAGCTGAGGGCCGAAGTCGAGGCAACGCCTGAGGAACGTTTTCCTTCCATTCCTTCAACTCCTGATCAACGATGGGCTTGGTTCGTCGGACTCTCAGTTGAACGGTGGGTGGGATACATTGCCGCGACCAGGTTTTATTGTTGACGGGCGTTGGAAGATTCGAGAGATGGTGCAGAGTACTACGGCCTCACCATGCAGCAAAAGGGTTGGCTCTTCCACCGCTAGACGTACTTATGGTGCGTCCATCTTACTGTTGGGAGTGGCATTTGCGCTAATGTTTATGCTAGGTATGGCACGCATATATGCTGAACCCGGGGTGAGTACCACTTTTGCAGCACGTCGCCGAGTAAGATCTAACATCCAACAGCTGGTACTCTGAGGACACAAACCGGATCGAGGCGTTGAAAGGGCTGCGGGATGCAGGTATCGCGTTTGGTGCGGCATTGGTAATCGACCCAACCATTGCAAGGATACACCTCTGAATTCTTTCTGCAGGGTCGTGGACTCCAAAACCTGGTGGTATCTGAGCCCTCCAAGGGCCGCGTCGATCACTGGACGAAAATGACTGGCACGCCTTTTGACCCCTTCGAGTCTGCCAAGTGGACAGTGAGCAGAGAAATTGCCTGCCCGAGATGTCGTACTGTCACGGATGCCCGTTCGTGTGGCTCCTGAGTTCGCTCCCGCCAGCCTTCTCTGACTACCGTCGCAGCTTATTTGACCGAAACCGAGACCGGATATTTGCAGAAGGATTTCGCGATCCGTTGCACTAAATGCGCATTCCGAATCACTCGAGAGACATTGGCGGTACGCAAACTCGCAAATAATCTGGCCATGGTTAGTATGACGAATGATTCGGGTCTTCTTGCGTATGTATATCTCCTACTTACTTGAATTATCTAAATGCGGTGACTCACTGAATGTTGTTGTAGCGGAACACTGTACACGGAGACCAGACTAGTGGATCTCGAGCGTGCCCAGAACATCAAGAAAACCATGCTGTATGCGGATTCGCTGAAACGGCCCAACGCGTGGATCTCGGATGAAGCATACGCCGACTTCGTGTTGGAAGAGGCAAACTATAAACCTGAGACGCTGAAGCGGCGTTTAAGCCGGAACATGCATAATCAAGGCGGCCGATTGTCCGTCCTTCGATATCTCCGTTGAAATTATACTACTGACACTCTGGCTGGCTGGTAGACTTGACCGGATAATGAGCGCTTATGTTGATGACAAGATGTTCTCCGTGGAGCTTGTGGGGGCGGTCAGTGTTCTGTGGCACCTCTCTTGGGGCAGCCTATTGATTTCACCAGGTTCTCCGCCAAGGATCATTCGTGACCAAGATGAATGGGCTTGGATGGACAAAAGCTGAATATTTCGAGAACATCGATAATGAAGTTGTGCTACAACATGCCAATGCACGATATCATGCGTACGTCTCTCAATGTATCCTTTGACGTCTGGGACTGAATGCATGTCCGTAGCTTTTTGGATCTCATGTGGGAATTCCCAAAGTCCTTCTTCGTCCCCACATTGGACATCGACTTGGTATGGCACACACATCAGTTAATGACCACAGTTGTACGTAAGCAGTTCAAATTATAAACAACAGAGTTCTCACTTCCTCAGTACGCCCGCGACACGAGCACGCACATGGATCGATATATCGATCAGTGAGCGATGAATTAAATTCCGTTTCCATCTCTTTATTGTGTCCAATTCACTAGCAATGACAAGGTCAAAGAATCTCGGCTGGCCAACTCCTTCGATGACACCTGCCAGAAGTGGAAAAGTAAATATGGCTTGAATTACACGGACTGCAATCCACCGGCTGGTAGCAGCAAGGCTCGCTCGCACCTTGTCCCCCCGAAGCGAGACGATATCCTGGCTGCCGCAAGGCCAAGCGTACACAACGCGTTCCGCGGTCGCAGCTCCAGTGATACAGGTCGCCCGCAGGGTGAAACTACTCAACGACGTAGGCGCGACTCCGACTCGTTCGAATTTGATGAGATACTGGAAGCCTTGAACTCCGTTCTGGAGCTTGCGGTATCCAACGCTGACGGGGCGGTTAGTTTGAATTCACAATTTCTTCTTTCATTTGTTGACATGTGGGCGACCAGGGAGCGGGAGCATGCGCAGTTGGTGCCGCTGGGTGTGGTTCCGGTAATTGTGTGGGAAGTGGATGCGGCGGCGGAGGCGGAGGCGGAGGCGGAGGCGGCGGTGGAGGCGGAGGCGGATGCGGCGGTGGAGGTGGAGGCGGTTCAAGTGGTGGATGTGGAGGTGGCGGTGGAGGTTGCGGGGGCGGGGGTGGAGGAGGTTGCGGGGGCGGGGGCGGTTAACGACGAGCGCCCACCTTCGTGGCTCTGTTCTTAAAGAAATTCTACTCGGAATCACACGTGAATTTGTACTGGTTCTGTCTCAATGCCAGCAGACCCGATGAATGAACACACTGTGTAATTGGCAAGGTAAGGCTCCATTGTCATCCAACTGTCGACAGCGGTAATAACGGTGCAAAGTAAATAAAAACAGATGCCTAGGAAGCGAGGGATGGTCGGGTTCAAGGCAGAAGGAGGATAAAAATGAGGTACACGGAAGATGGGTGCGCTCCAAGAAGCCACGGTTCTACATAATTATTGTCGTCGTATTGCAATGGTGGTCCTTTCCCAAAGGTTTGACAATGCACCTGCCTGCCCCGCAACTCTTTCCAACTCGGATGATGTACCCTAAGTATGGACCCGCGGTTTCATTGTTGCATTTGATCAATGTGTTGGGGATGTCGGGCGCGGAAACCCGCAGAAGGAAAGCCATTTGGGTAAAGGAGGGTGAATATTTAAACTCAACTAGCAGTTACCCGTGTCTTCGCCACGGCTGATGCAGTGGTTGGAGAATGGCTAGAAAGATTGAGGTTCATTACTTCTGGCAAGTTACCAGGATTTTTCAACTATGATAAATCAGGCTATGCTCGAGCGCCGCTCGTCGTCAACCTCCGGTTGGCTCCTCGCGGCCCCATAGCAGCTTTCCAACATTTATTCGCAAAAAGTGGCATGAAAACGTGATTTCAATACCCCTATACTCTGCCATGGACTTCATCCATCACCAGAGATGTAAATCCCGTCCGCTGCGGCCCAGCGCCTTGTTTTCATAGCACACAGATAAGATTTCTTTTGGGAAAATTACAATGCCTCCATGCCGGAAAGTTCTGATCAGCCGGCAAACTGCGCGGATCACTGGAACTCCAAGGCCGAGACAAGTTGATCACAGCTAACGGTGGTTTGTCGTTTATCCTGATCATTCTGATGATCTGTATACAGACTGTTGCCCACTCTTATTGAATGGAACTATGAGAGATTTGTTTTGTGCCTCGGTGTCTTCATTGTTCAGGGCAGAATGATTAACTAGATTCTAGAGCGACAAAAAGCAACATCCCATCAGTAGGAAGTGAGCAGTGGAGCACCGATGAAGGCTGCTCCACCTAGCTCCATGTTGTCTATTGCCGGTCCAGTTACCTGAGAGTTCCCACAGGCGCCACTTTTGTCTAAACCACGTCTTTTCTTATATAGATGGGATGCATCTGAAACCCGGGTGGAAACGATCACTCACTGTCGAGGTCCAGGAGCGACTTTCCGCAATACCACATGTTGGGCTTGCAGTTTGTGCCGACTGTGGCGGGAGCCAGCGCCGCTGCCGAAGCCTGCGGCTCAGGAACCTGCGCCGAGGAAACCTGCGCCCTGGCATGCAGTGTGCACACGTAGCCGAGCAGGACACGGAGTAGGGTAAATTTAATAGATGGATGGACGTAGACGCTGAAAGTATCCCTTTCGATGATGCGAAGAGGAATCAGTTCATGGGCCACTTATAACGAGAGCTATTCGCTCCCCGTCAGCGATGAAACCATGACAAGGCCGGTGCACCCGCGGTGACGAGCGGAACGGGGATGCCGGGCGCAAGAAACAGAGCGCGAAAGAGTTAGATCAGCGTCACTTCCACGAAAGTGCGGATTGTTCAGTAGCCTGAAGAGGCAGCCTTCAAACTTGAACGTGGATAATGTTTCGAGGCAACAGGAGACCAAGAATGAGGCGGAGTAAGATATAATTTAGTGTCCAGAAAAAGCAGCCTATTGGCTCGGTGTTTTCACGAGTTACGATGAAAAACGCGACTGTCCGAGGGAGACACGATTGATCAACCAGCGGAGGGAAGCGGAGGGAAGTATCCAGGCTCCAAAAGAAAGAATCGGGATCCATCAAGGGGCGAAATCTGGCGGAGGGGATCAGGAAGGCAGCGTATACTCAGGAAAGAGCAAGATTGAAGAAACGAGATTGAGGCTCAAGAAAGAGTTCACCGTGGAAGGCCTAGATCGGCCTAGAACCATCAGTGTTGTGATAATGTGATGATCAATACGATCCATTTGCAATCTATCGGGTTTATTGAAATGCTCTCGGGTCGACCTTGGGCGGCCGCCGTTCCCAACCGTGACTCTCTCAACTCCATCCTTAATCCATGGCACCAACCATCTCCAAAACCCAGCTCGACACCCGGACGAACCGCAGCCTCCGTGTTGAGAGAGATGTTAGATGGACCAAAGTCTTCCGTATCTCAAAGTAATGGGCTTTTGATCCTCGACGCCGTCCAGGTAACGCACATGTCGCGTCTCCCGCTCCACTCGCTAACACAGGTGGACAGAATGTCCGGGCGAATAAATAATATTGTTTCAAAATGGTTGAACGGATCGACGATATCGTCCGCGCCATAGTCAACATTTGCGGGGACGCCGAGTCCAGTGGCGCAGAGCTCTCCCCTGCGCTGTTTGGCACCATCTCCAATCTGACAGAGTATTTATTGTCCCCGCAGCGCGCGTCCGTGTCTCATGATCATTTACTCGCAGGACGCTCCAGAAAGTTCACACCTTCATCCGCAGGTCGACGTGAACATGGTGCAGCGCATCACGCACCATCTCGAAAACGAGGCACAGCTGAATGAATGCAACGTTGCGCTGGACCACACGATGGATGTGTTCACGGTGAGTGGATCTCGCCGATAGTGGGAAGTTTTTTAATTTTGTTCTGCTAGTTTCAGACGGATTTGGAGACCGCGGCGGCCATTGCGAAAATGAAGATATCGGGTGCGGAGAAACACGAGGAGCTTTTGGAGTATTATGGGACGCACAGCGGGAGACCCTCATCGAACATATATATTGAAACATAGCAAGCTAACAACATATTTACAGCGGAGCGGCTTTGCGAGCAGGTTCTCGACTACATTGTGTTGTACGATCGGCGACTGACTCTCCAGCGGTTCCAAATTTCTCTCGATCCTTCTCCCTGGATCCCCACAGATTTTCCGGGGGCGGGAAGCAGAACTGACGCACCTTATTTCACATCTCCTCTCCCCAGAGCCATCTCAAAATGCTATCCTTGAGCCCGGGGGCATCGGAAAAAGCAGCCTCGCCCTCGCATATCTCTATCAGCCCGAAGTCATTGCAGCCTGATCGCGGCGTACTTTGGACTGGAGCAGCAGCGCGGAAAGGTAGATAAGGCTGTCGTCCAATTTCTTTCCGCCATCCGAGGCCAGTCCGTCCTCGTGTTGGACAATTTTGAATCGCCTTGGGAAGGGCAGGCTACGCGGAGTCTGCGGGCGACCTCGCTCATGTCTAAAGGCGCCGACAAGAGTACGAATCTGGACACATAAATCCGCATATCGGTTTCGAGTCCCCGCATGACGGCGCTTCCAAATGCCCAGCAGCTGCTTGGGCTTCTTGCGCTATTACTAGCTGGAATTCCGGACACGGCTTTGACGGAGATGAATCTTCCCTTCGACGACATCATGAAGTGCAGGACCACCCTTTGCCACACCTCCTTGGCCTATTTTGGGCGAGATCGCCCGGCCAGGGTCAAAGTTCTTGCCCCGATTCGAGAATGCATGCGAGCAACTACCCGCCATCCCCACAGATATCTCGCCCACTGAAGCAGCACATCTACGCGCTGATCCGCCTTTCCCGCAAGTCCCAGTTTCTCCCATCCACCGGCCTGGTCCACCTGCTTTCCAACAATCTCGGCAACATTTCTGCTGCGTGCGATTGACGCCCATGATTCCGCCGCTGAATTGAAGGAGATGGTCGTCTGCATTATCGATTTGGCGAAATTCTCGTACTACACCAATCTCGCATCGTGGAGCTACCAGCTCGCGGATGGTTTACGTGACATTGTCAAGAGCCTCGACGACCCGCACTCGCTCGGACAGTACCTCCTTGCCATGAGCCAAATACACATCAGCCAGTCGTTGCACGAATTATCCTCGCTGGAGGCGCTTCAGTGTTTCGAAGATGTCGGAGATCCGCTTTCCCAAGGTGCGCCGTGTCTCCACTCAACGTGCAGTTTCTTATTGTATCTACAGCCAAGACCTGCGTGCTCCTTTCTGGCTATTATATTCGCAGCGGAGAGTCACGAAACGCTTTGGACATCTGTCACTGCATTCAAGCCCCATTAGCCACAGCGAAGCATCGCCATCCATATGTGGAGCCATGCGGCTAGCAGTGGCTGACGCCCACGGCAGAGCTCCGCAGGCACTGCCGCCAGCTAGCCGGAGGCTCGCCGTAGCCTAGCCGAACACTTAGCCATCGCCTTGCTGGCGCTCCACGGGCTGTGGCTAAGTTGCCATGGCTAAGCGACGTGATGAAGGTAGCCGAAGCACATACTTGCCTTTTTGGGCTGCAGGCGTTAGTGTTCGATTGACGGAAACAAACCGAGCAGGTGCGCGGGGTCCCAAGGAGGCGATGAGGGAGCCAAACAGGACCAGCGGGTGTCCCGGGAAACGGCACGTGACATATTCCCTAATGCGTGGCGTGTACGGTACTGTTACGACAGAGAAGCTACCTGTCGGATTTAAAGTCCAACTCCGGGCCGGCACCAAACCGGCACTCGAAAAAGAAGGCCGGACTCGTACTGCCATGCGAAGCACTGGCCTCAAAGCACACGTGGCCTTCATTAGGACGTGTGGCGGACCTTCTCTCTTACCATCACCAATCTCTTCTCTTTTCGCGTCCTTGCGCGAACGAACATGTTGCAGGCTTTGGACGCATTCAGAGCCAGGCTCGGCGATGCCATTCGCTATCCTACCCTCACCATCGTGTGAGTCTGAAGACGGCGTCTCCGCTAAAACAGGGTGGTTGTTGAATCTGGTTGATCTCTTTTCAGGTGTATGGCGTTCTTTATTGATATAGCAAACCTCGGTATGGCGCTTATTGCGCTACCGACGATTCAGCAAGCGCTGCACTACAGCGACAGCGAGCTTCAATGGGTCATGTCAGCTTACACCCTCACGGTGAGTGCATCAGTGATCGTAATCCCCTGCAGGTGTTTTAACACAATTGTCTTAGTTCGGCGGTTTTCTGCTCGTCGGCGGTCGGTTGGGCGATATCCTGGGCTTCCGTACCCTTCTCAATACGGGTCTTTTCCTGTTCACCGCGTTTACTTTGGGATGCGCATTGGTGAGATCGGGGATCGGGTTGCTCGTGCTGCGCGCCTTCCAAGGCAGGAAAATTCATGCGTTGCTTTCTACTATTGCTAACGACGTTTTGCTGTAGGCCTTGCGGCAGCGCTGACTATTCCTTCTGCGCAAGCGCACATTGGGCTGTTCTTCCCCGATGCTAGCTCCCGCGCGATGGCCCTTGGCGTGTGGGGCGCATGCGGATCCATGGGCTTCGTGTACATCTTGTCTCGTTTCACTGTCTCGCAGTTTCTGACAGCAACAACAGCCTTGGCCCCATTATCGGCGGTGCACTTACTTCCACAATTGGCTGGCGCTGGGTACCCTTCTCCAAAACTTCCCAAACCACAGTCTATTAACCACCGCCACAGATCTTTTGGCTGTCACTCATCATCTCCGGCACGACCTTCGTTGCCGCACTCATCTTCATTCCCTCGCGCGAAGATAAACGCGCGCCCGCATTCGCGCACGTCCTCGCGCGCCTCGACCTCCCGGGCGTGCTCACATCTGTGCCCGGCCTCATCCTCCTTACCTTCGCGCTCACATCCGGCAATGCGAACGACAACCACGGCTGGAGCACCGGCACAGTCATCGCTACGCTCATTGTTTCGGTTGTGCTCCTGACGGCGTTCGTGGTCATCGAGATGAAGTTCGCGAAAGATCCGCTGCTACCGCACCGGATGTGGGAGCGCGGAAATCCGCTCTTGCCCAGCGCGGCGCTCGCGGCGGCGACGTATGCGGTGTGGCAGGGGTCGAATTTCTTCTTGACGCTCCAGCTGCAAGGCATGTATCTTCCATCTTCCCCGCACGCCTTACACTCCTAAAATTTCCCCGCTGCAGACTTCGGCTTTACCGCGCTCGAAACCGCAATCCGCTTCCTCCCGCTCGGCGTGTCCGCAGTCATGGTGAACATGATTGTCCCACGACTCGTCGCACCCATAGGCCCGCGCCTGCTCTTCCTCGCCGGCTGGCTCACCGCGATCCCGGGCATCGTCCTCCTCGCGCTCCTCCGTGACCGCGACGACTACTTCCGCTTCGCGTTCCCTGGCATGATCCTGTACATCGCCGGCGTCGGCACGGTGTACCTCGTTGCGAACTTCGTTGTCGTCGGCAGTGCGAAGCCGGAAGAGCAGGGGACTGTTGCTGGGGTATATAATGTAAGTGCCCCTTTCCTCCCTTCACTCCTCATTTTAATTCAATATTTCGTTTTTATTACATTTTCTACTCGTAATATTGTGCGCTGACAACGCAACGACGACGCAGATGTCTCTCCAAGTTGGTGGCGCCGTGCTCGGCCTCGCTGTCCTCACAGCTGTTCAGAACGGCGTGACGAACTCGCACGGCGGCTCAGGCGACGCGCATGCGCGCCTCCTAGGCTACCGCGCCGCTTACTACGGCGCCATCGCGCTCGCCGCCTTGGGCGCCGTATTCTCCGTGCTCGCCATCCGCTCCGTCGACCGACCCAAGGGCGCCGTGCTCGAGGACGGCGAGGGTGCCGGTGCTGACGCCAAGAGCGCTGGTGCCGGCGCAGCAGGTGCGGGGACCACAATGGGGAAGGAAGATGCCGACAATGAGAAGGAAAGGGAGCGCCAGGACGAGCTGGGCGCGGGAGCGGTCGGCGCATCGAATCCCCGCGGCGTTGAGAGTCCCGCCGAAGTCATGGAGGAGGGACTTCTCTCCGCCTGAAATGGCGTTTAGATGGCATGGAACCGCGACTTACAGAATCCCGCCAGTCAGAAACGAACATCCGCAGAATACAGATGTTACGGTCCGCCATTCGCGGATGACTAAACGATATCAATCTGTAGATCACGAACAAAAAAGAGACTACTATGCAATATATTTGAAATTGTCGCCATTCGATACCCGTGCGCTACTGGAGGTTCTAGTCTCGTACACGGCCCCCGCAGACATCTCATTCTGGGAACCCTGTCATCCGGGTCTGGGCTGTTAACCGTACATGTGCGCCTTGATTTTCGACCTTTTGGGGTCCTGTTTGGTCCACTCCGGTTGCCTGTGCCTTGAGAGAGAGAGTTTTAGGTATAGATCAACTGGATGTCTCGAAATATTCTCACATTTTTTGGGACCCAGAATCCGATGCGAGACCATCCCCAAAGTCCTGGGGTCCTGGTCGGTGGCTGTGATGACGGGTATTTCAAGCGGCGAAAATGCCGGCGGGGTTCTGTTTTGAGACGCACATGTCCGGCTAGTAAGCTTCTTCAAATAGCTGCGTGATGGTGTACCGCGCGGGAGCGGTCGGCGCATCGAATCCCCGCGGCATTGAGAGTCACGCCGAAGTCATGGAGGAGGGCCTTCTCTCCGCCTGAAATGGCGTTTAAATGGCATGGAATCGCGACTTACAGAATCCCGCCAGTCAGAAACAAACATCCGCAGAATACAGATGTTACGGTCCGCCATTCGCGGATAACTAAACGATATCAATCTGTAGATCACGAACAAAAAAGAGACTATGCAATATATTTGGAATTGTCGCCATTCGATACCCGCGCGCTACTGGAGGTTCTAGTCTCGTACACAGCTCCCGCAGACATCCCCAAAAAGTGGCATTTTCACCTCCCTGGCTCAATTTTCCGCTTCTGGAGCACCGCAGGCGCTCTCTGGGCTACCGTGCATCTCCCACAATGGTATTATATCAAGGTATTTTTTTCCCCGAAACCAATTTAGCATATACCAGCTCAAAAAGAAATCTCACGCTCCGCGCGATTTACTCTATGCCAGACAGGCCATGGGCCTTTGCCAACTGTTTTACTCTATCAGGTGGCCGGAGGTAGGGGGTCATTTTGAGGTTCGAGTCCGTCAAAAAGTTGACTGGGGCCGTATTTTTCACGTGTTTATTTCCTTCCTCCAACCAAAACGCTACCCTCAACACATTTACGCTACACCGTGATTGTATTCAGCATTTATTGATCATATATAATGTAGGCTCTTCGAACAGCCCACCAAAGGCAATAAACAACCTACGATCAGCTCCACGGTGTGAGTACCCCGAATTACTACAGACTTCACACACCCCGGGGTCCTCCGACGGTGAGTATCGTGTATCATCGACCCCCTGGAATTAAGTTGTGCTTTGGTTGGCATCTTGTAGAATTCTGTATGGATACAACCTACGATCAGCTCCACGGTGTGAGTACCCCGAATTACTACAGACTTCACACACCCCGAGGTCCTCCGATGGTGAGTATCGTGTATCATCGACCCCCTGGAATGATGTTGTGCTTGATTGGCATCTTGTAGAATTCTGTATGGATAACCACCCATACAGTACTACTTAGTACTTGTTTGTGTTCTGTAAACTCGTTGTTCAGTTTGTGCACCACGCGAGTATAATATAACCCCCCCCCCCACTGAAATCCAAGACAATCTAAATGATATTAGCACAAGACACAGCATCAACAAGTCGAAATTCCACAGAGAACCTCATGCCGACTGTGGAGGTACCCGGGACATCGGCGCGCCCAGGCGAAGTGCCGATGTTTCGAAGGGCCGCTAAGTAACGTAAAGTAACGCGTGCCGAATGGAGACTTAATTTTACAACCTTCTATCAGTTGCACCATGATGCAGCCCCAAGACATCACCCCAGGGCATCAGCAAGACCGTGCGATATGCATCATGTATGAACAAAATCAATGCAAATGATTTGGCAAACGGATGTCTGCTTTTTTGTCCAGATAAATGCCCTCACAAAGGACAGCGTGCCTGGGTCCATGGGACTTGGTCACTCGGGAGCAGCAGGATCGCTGTAGATACCGTGACTTCGCACTCGCTTAGTCTCTAAAACACTTGTATGACTTTGCATAAGAGACAAATATTGATTTAGAGAGGATTTGGGTGAATTTTGGGCAATTTCGTGAGATGACCGAACTTTTTTTGTGGCCTGACGGCCCACCCTACCTCCCTGCCCCGGTCCCGGCTTCACCGGCCCGAACCCTCTTGTAGTGATGTTCAGGGCTCGGCTTCAAGCCCTAGGCCCCCCAAGCAGGCCCCGCTAAGGCTGAGCCAAGCCGAGCCCGAGGTTGGGCTTGGGCGGGCCCAGGGTTCGGGCTTGAGAATTTCAGGCCCGAGGCAGGGCCTGAAGCCTGGGCCTGGTACCACATACAACATGGTCATTTCTGCATTCAAATGTAAGAATACAGGAGTCAGGCCAGTCAGGGTCTTTTACTCCGCTTCAATAAACAAATTCCGCTGTGGATACCCACGAAATCACTTCTGGGACGCCGAAACGTTCACGAAAAGTTAAACTTGCGAGTCCGCACAAGGAAAATTCTGCACGGCATGGTTCAAAAATGTCAGCGCGGAGTCCCTCAGTCATCCAATGTATGTTCTTGTGATCCAGACCACTAATTATCGAGATAGAAGCACTACTATCCTCGGTTTATCCCCTCAGGCCGGGCCCAAGCCCAAGCCCCGGGCTCGGGCCCGGCCTGAGGGGGGGATTCTGGGAAATCTGAGGCCCTGGCCGCCTCAAGCCAGGCCCAAGCCCGGGCTTCCAGGCCGAGCCGGGCCCTGAACATCACTATCCCCTTGAGACATGTGCGTCTCGAAACAGGACCCCGGCTTTTTCGCCGCTTGAAATACGGGTCATCACTGCTACTGCGGCAACTTAGTGTTGCCGCGACTCAAGTCGATTGAATTCGACTTAACTCGTTTAATGACCCACCCTTGCATATTTTTCGGAATGTTAGACCTGTCAAACATAGCATCACGAGGCCTCTCTAACATTGATATGTATCAACTATTCAATTCAATTCAATTCAAAAGTCTATTAGAGTGCGCGCGGGCCCCTTGGCATGTGGCACTACTTCCAGTGACACCACTTTGTCATCGGGTAATACGTGATTTATTACTCCCGAAGTCGGCAAGTCGACTCGAATTACGTTACAGCCGTCTCCGAAAACCTTGAGACACGCAATTTGTTTTCCCCTCTCAACTTTTGATGAAATAATAAGGATGCCCGTTTTTGGAAAGGGCCGGCCCAGACCTATGAGTCATGTGTCATTATGCGTGGGAAAAGACATGCAGAAACGGAGGAGAATTTGCGGGAATCAAGCAAGGATCAAGTAATCAAGGATCTTGTGATTGGTCTGGGCCGGCCCTTTCCAAAAACGGGAATCCTTGTTATTTCATCAAAAGTTGTGAGAGGGGAAAACAAATTGCGCGTCTCAAGGTTTTCGGAAACGGCTGTAACGTAATTCGAGTCGACTTGCCGAGTCGCGATTTCGGGAGCAATAAATCATGTACTACCCGATGGCAGGTCTTCGGAAACGGCTGTAATTCCCATGTTTCCCCGCGGTTAACCATTATTTCGCTAAATGCCCTGTGAACATGATGGACCTATAGTAACTCCACTTCCTGACCCCCTAATACCCCAGAATTGACGTGATCCTCTGACACTAAACGCGTTAAGTCGAGTTCACGCGACTCGAGTCGCGGCAACACTACTGTGGTTCTCCTCGGTCCGATATGTACGTTGATGCGAGCGCACACTCACATAGGGCTTACCTCATCCTCCGTGTATGCCCTCGATATATAAACGACGGATTTATGGGCGAGGGTCTACCTTACACTCCTCGACATATCCCGAACTCGAGGAATCGTAGACTATAGGCTACTACATGGCATGCTCAGCAAACTCCCCCCAGTCGCACGCCGAATCGGCGCGCCTCCCGCACATGCCCTTCATCACGGGCCCTCGGGCGGCCAGTGCGATCTTTGTGCCTGCCGCACGCCCGAGCGGCGCCGCCAGGGCGTACCCTCTTACGCGAAGCCAGGAAGGGATATGGATCGAATACCTCATGGAACCGCAAAGCTCGCGGTACAACCTCACTCTACGAGTTGACATAGATCAGCAAGCGGATGAGTATGACGGCAGCGTCTCGTCCGTCGTGGCTGGTATGCAATGTCCCTACTGCTGGTGTTGCGTAACTCTCACGTATTCTATCTTCTAGCTATCCACTCTGTGACACAAAAGCATGGAGTCCTTCGATCCACCGTCCACATCGACGATGCCACTCGTAAACCAGTCATCGTCGAGCATGCGGCCGAATCCGCGGCACCACTGCTCTCCATCATCACTAGAATGTCCACTCCGGACGGGTCAGCTCGCCTTGACCAATTACTCCGACCGAGCTTCGATCTCTCGCGCGAGTTCCCCGTGCGCTGGATCATGATCCTCGACGGTTGCAAAATAGAAGTATTTGCTATTGCCCATCACATTGTTATGGATGGAGCCGCTATGAGCATGCTCTCCGCGGACATCTTCAAGACGCTGCAACGCAGCAGGCCAGAGGAATCTGTGGATCAGACACAGGAAGCTGTGGCGTTCAGCAATGCGTACCTGCGCGAAGTGCGTATACGATCCTGATCATAGTTTAACTATTTACTGACGCTTGTGTAGACTGAGTGGTCGCAGACGCCAGCGTACGAGGATGCGCGCGCTTTTTGGTTGAGCCAGGTGACGGGCACGTCTCCTATCGTGTGGAAGCACTCGGCGCCCAAGCCACTCGCGAACGAGAACTATCGCGCCATCGACAGCTGGGCGGAGTTCTCGAAAGAGGTTTGCTACAATGTATTCCGCCCTATTATGTCTCGTCATAACCCCACTATTCAGGTCCTCACAAACCTGTCGAACAAGTACAAAACCTCCTGGTTCCGTGTCGCCGTCGCGACGATCGGTCTTGTCATTCGCTCAGCATCCAAGTCCCAAGGATCCTCTTTCTCGCTAAATGTGGCGTTCGGCGGTCGGCCTCCCGGTTTCGACAACGTTCTCGGCCACTTTGCGAACGCGTTGCCTTTGAAGTTCCCAGACGTACCCCTACACTCGGACGGCACGAAGGTCCTGTTTTCTGCACTCGTCAAAGACATCTCGAAGAAGTACTCGCAGGCGAAGAAAAACGAGCGATTTGCGAATATCGATATCTATCGCGCGGCTCGCGGCCAAGGCGCTCAGATCCCACCCTCACAAGTGGCCGTCACGCTCTCTCCAAAGCTCTCGCGGCCAGAGTGTTGCTTGTATCCTGTAGAAGGCAATTGGGATCTTTTCATTTGCTTCCTTGAAGGAGACGACACGGTTTCGCTCGGTGTCAGTGTCTTCCTTCCCTATAATCCTTTGACTGGCATAAATAATGGATTTGACATAGGTCATCTACGATCCGAGAAAATTCTCTGCGCAAAACGTTCAGCATCTCAAAGAGTTATTCTTGCCTCTATTCGCCGAAGTGCAACGTTCTGATATAGTCGAGACGTCATCGATCCCCGGACTAATTCCCTCACCCAAGGTCGCCGATCTGGGCTCCATCCCGCTGCAGTTTTTGCATCGTGCGTTCGAGGATCAAGCAGCACGCATTCGGGATGCAATTGCAGTGCAATGTGCCGAGCGAGGCGAGACTATCTCGTATGGGACTCTGAACGCGCTGTCTAATCAACGCGCACATTGTAAGACGCTAGTTCATCAACCACCATATATATGCGAGCTAATGGGCGAATAATTTATTTTTAAAGATCTCCGATCTCTCGGCGTAGGGAAAGAGAAAGCGGTTCTGTTGCACATTGAGAGAAATGTTAACGTCATTTCGTGGATCCTCGCGGCACTCAAAGCAGGAGCCGCATATGTCGTGCTGGACAAAACGCACCCGGCGGAGCACAAGAAACATATTTGTGACATCGTTCGGCCCATCGTCGTGGTACACGATGGTGCCAATGCAGTGGAGGGATTATTTTCTGATCGCTCGGCCATCATGGTCGACGCCATTACTCTCGACGTTGCAAAAGAGGATGTTAGCAATCTGGATGTGGATGTATCCGAGAAAGACCTTGCGTATATCATCTTTACATCCGGAAGCACGGGTACGTACACTTCTTTTTCCATACTAGGCGTTGTGACGGCATGGCTGAGTTCTTGGCCACAGGGCTGCCAAAGGGGGTGATGATCGAACATGGCAATCAAGCGCACTTCATTTCAAGTGCAAGACAGTACACTCATATAGACGCCGAATCTCGAGTTCTTCAGTTCGCGCCCTTCTCCTTCGATGCCTCCGTTCTCGAGATGTCGCTTGCCCTCAGCAGCGGCGCGGCGCTTTGTTTCGCCGAACACCCTCGGGTTCTCATGGGCGACTATCTTGCAGACGTCATCGAGCTTAACGGCATCAGCATGATGCAAATCACGCCGAGCGTGCTCAGCACGCTACCCACGGAGCGCGCATACCCATCGCTGAAGCACATCTCCGTGGGTGGAGAAACGCCTTCCAACAATATTCTCGAAACCTGGAGACGGCGCACAACGGTGGTGAACGATTACGGTCCCACGGAAGCCACGTGAGTGCTGAAGTGATTGCCCGGTCGTCTCACCTAACGTCATATGCTTACAGCATTGCTGTCACTGCGAAGATTCAGATCGGCGACGCGAATAGCCAGGCGGTTGACGGAACGACTGTGGGACCACCGCACCAGGGCACCACTATCTTCATTTGCGATAGTGAGTTCAAGCGTGTACTGGAGAACGGAGAAGATGGCGAGGTCTGCGTTGGTGGTCCTCAAGTGGGTCGTGGGTGCGTATAGAGGAGATATTTAGCATGAACCTTATCGAACGCTCATCCAATGCATGACAGGTACATGGGTCAAGAGAAGCTGACGGCGGAACGGTTTGCAGTTCACCCCGCGAATGGCGTACGCATGTACCGTACGGGCGACCGCGGCCGCATCCTCGCAAACGGAGAGGTGCAGCTTATGGGACGCATGGACCGTGAAGTGAAGGTTCGGGGTATGAGATTTTTCAACATCAATTAATTTGTCGCTAACCAGCTCCGATTAGGATATCGAATGAATCTTCCGGAAATCGAACGTGCCATCTATGAATGCGAGAATACGCTCACCGCAGCGTCTGCACAGGTGGACAGTGGCGGAACGGTCTTGCGCGCTTTCATCGCACCAATGTTCAGCGACATCAGCCACCTTCGAAAGCGGCTTCAATCGCGGTTACCTTCCTACATGGTTCCTTCTGAGATCTATGCGCTTCCCAGCTTGCCGCTGAATGTTAGTGACAAAGTCGATCACAAGCGCATCAGCTCTCTACAGGACTCCCTCATCCAGGACAGCTTGAAGGACGTTCGAGAGATGTCAGACAAAGTACAAACTGCTCCAGCATTCAAAGCCGTGGCGTCAGCTGTTGTGGAGAATGCAGCTAGCGGCGAGCAGACGATTTCTCAGATATGGATGAGTTTACTCGAGCTGAAGGAGACACCCTCTGTGGACGCTAACTTCTTTGACATGGGAGGAAACAGGTGAGTACTTCTCCTGACTTTCTTGGTAGTAGCTTACCTAGTTTCCGTAATCGCAGTCTCTTGGTTCATGAGCTAGCGGACAGCTTGCGAAAAGCGTACCCAGACTGCTCCATTATCTCCAATGACTTGTTTCATGCCTCTACCATCTCGTCTCAACTGCGGTTAATCCAGGAGAGACTTCTTGCAAGCAGTGTAGCTGCAATGATGCGCCCGACTCTTCGCGAGAAAGGGATATTCCAACCCCCGAAGGCGCAGTCGGAAGCAATTCGCCAGCGTCTTAGCGAGCTCTGGTGTGAGGTGCTGAACATCAAACACGTGGAAATGGGCTCGAATTTCTTTGACCTCGGCGGACACAGGTAAGCCACCAGCATCTCAAGCGCATGTACTACCATGCTCATGGTTTCGAAAGTCTTTTGGTTCCACGTCTGCTCCAAGCGATTAAGAAGACTTGGCCAGATGCGGATATCTCGCTTGTCACGCTGTTCCACCAGTCGACACTTGAACAACAAGTCAGTCTTCTGGAGAAGCTCGTGCCGTCCGACTACGGCATCCCAACCGTGACGGCGCCATTAACTCAGGCGCCTCCCAGCTGGCCTGCAACGAGCCTCAGCTCTCCCCCCGCGTACTACTCTCGCTCAACACAGGTCGCCATCGTGGGTATCGCTGGTCGATTCCCTGGCGCAGACGACATCGACGCATTTTACAAGCTGCTCAGTGAGGGCGGTGACGGCGTCACAACCTTCCCTAGCGAGACACCGGCAAACATAAAGCTGCCGGGCGAGGCCATATACGTCCCGCGCCGAGGCGTCGTAAGGGATGTGGAGGGTTTCGACCACGAGATGTGGAAGTTGTCGAAGGAGGAAGCGACGGATATGGACCCGCAACAGCGGCTTTTCATGGACACTGCGCGTTCTGCGCTTGAGGACGCCGGCTTCGTGCCAACGCAACAGGAACGCAACAACGTCGGCATCTTCGTGGGCGCGGCAGTCAACACATACCACACCATCACGGAGGCCACATATGGCGATGCGTTCTTCCGTCAGAATCGTGCGGTGGTAGCGCCGAGTATCTCTGCGAGGACGGCGTACCATCTGAATCTGCAAGGCCCAAATGTTACATTGAATGTGAACTGCGCGAGTGGGACAGTTGCGCTGTCGCTCGCCGTGGACCACTTGAACTCTGGCTCATGTGATATGGCTGTTGCTGGCTCAGTAGCTATACAGTTCCCTCAGTGAGTAGTTTCAGTCTTCCGATGGTAGCATGTGTTGACACGCAACATTTAGACAGGGTTACGTGACCGAGAAGGGTCAGATCTTCTCAGCCTCTGGCGAGTGTCGTCCCTTCGACCACCGCTCGGATGGCACCGTCCCTTCAGACGCGGTTTGCGCCTTCGTCTTGAAGCGTTTACCCGATGCACTCGCGGATAACGACGCTATTTATGGTGTCATCCACGGCGTCGGCATCGGCTCTGACGGGCACGCTGAGAAGGCGGGGCTCGCTGTACCCAGTCCTCGCGGGCAGGCGGAAGTGATCAAGGCTGCGTGGAAGAAGGCCGATGTATCCTCAGCTGCGCTGCGCTACGTCGAACTTCATGGCAGTGGAACACCGATCGGCGATGCACTCGAGCTGGAAGGACTGCGCCTCGCGCTTACGGATCTACGAGGCTCGGTGAACGGCTGCACCGTAGGTTCGAACAAAGGCAATGTTGGAAACTGCCAGGTATGTCTTTACCATCACTCTCTTTGAACATGTCTGACGCCCTTTATAGCATACCTCAGGTATGGTCTCGCTCATCAAACTCTGCAAGTCGCTGCAACATGGTGTCATTCCTCCCATCCGCAACCTCGAAAAGCGCAGCCCATTGCTCGCCGAGGTGCCGTTCACCTTTGCCATGGACCCGGTGCGCATTGCACGCGGGGACGTCCTCGCCGTTTCTTGCGCCGGCTGGGGAGGTGTAAATTCACACGTGGTGCTTAGCGCACCTCCCGAGGGTTATGCACGTGCGCCTGATCTGAAGAGGCAGAGGAAGGAGCGGAAGGTGCAGCTACTGCGCGCACCCAGGACGCCACTGTATGCCAATGTGGCATAGATGTTTGCGACATGCTGCGAAATCATTAAGGACTTCTGGGGAAAGGCTTGTATGTCACCGTTACGAGTCTTAAATTTTATTTTTAGACTCGTTTTTATCCCCGAATTTACAGCCAACCTGAACGAAAATCGACCGGTGACGTATGTGATTCCTGTTGGAAAGTTTACTGTATACAAGATACACCTTCGCTCCGCTCCGGTAGATGTGGTTTGATTCAACGTGTGTTCGCTTTCGACGGAGGGTAAGCATCACAAATGGAATTTTGTTTGGGTTGATCAGTGGCAAGGGGCAAAAGAATGTCAAAAATGATAGAAAAGGACAGGAATCTTTGTCTCGACACAGATGCGAGCTCCGTGCTGAAATGAAAATAAGGGTACACGCAACATCAATAACAATTTTGGACACAGAATCATTGACCGTCCGTGTGGAGGTTAAGATATCCATGGGCTAAAAACGAATAACAGTAGAATGTTGGCAAACTGCGGACTACCACTTTAAATGCTACTTATGACTCGATGAATTTTATACTCGGACCGACAATGTCTCCCATGTCATTGATTGATTGAAGTTTCAGGAGTGTAAAATGTCGAGGGGGAAGGGATCCAAACAGTAACCTGCGGATACACCCAGTGGTATTGTCTGAATAGTATTGACAGAGAATCAGAGATGATATGGCGCGGACCGCGGGAGTAATTGAAGAGAGCAAGAATGCGGGTCCCGGGAGTATTTGACCCTAGTATTGATTATTGACATTTGCAGTGAGAGGCAGAAATCATCAGGAAGGCGCAATCTGAGTGGAGAACAACAGTATTTTAGCGGGAGAAAACGATGAGAATGAGAGCAGCCAGACATTCTTTTATACTGAGTAGGGCCGTGGCATACGCGTCCGTTCGGCAAAACCAACACAGCCTTTCAGATATACTTTGCAAAGGCTGTTCACATGGGACTTGCCCGGCCGTCTGCACAATCCCAAATTGGTTTTGATTGCACAGTTCAGCGCAGGTCGCAGTTGAGCAGCAGGTTAGAAAACAGCGGAAATTGCGGGCACAGTGTGAATACAGTAACATAACGGGATACGCAGTCTCCGCGGGTTTGTGCGGTAAGTATTTACTGCCGCACGGAACGATCGGATCTCGGTAGTTTGTCACATTTGATGTCTGATTAGTGAGGCGTCGGCCGCGCCCTTTGCCTTGGCTGGGGGGAGGGGCGGGGGCGGGGACGCAGCGCGCAGGCACGGCGGACGAGGGGGCTGGGGGCAGCACGCAGGCAGGGCGGACGGCGGGGCGGCAGCGCGCGCGGCGCGCCAGGGCGGAGAACGTAAGTCCTGTGTGCCTTGATTCAATTCGCAATGGCGCGCGGCGCAGTCGTGCACGTAATTGCCGCGGCAGGCGGGGGTGGGCGAGGGCGCGACCAATTGCGTGGCGGAATAGGTAGGTGGGGGGCATTGCGTACAGAGGGGGATGAGTCTGGCGGCCAGCGCAGCGATGAGTTTGGCAGATCTTTGTTTTCTTGGTGCTTTCGACGCGTCGCGACGCGTCCTCAAGAGATTCAGGATGCGTCTGGGAATGCCGGGTCCACAACTCACCCAATCCTGGGTATAAAAATGTGTTTGGGGCCTCAAAGTTAGACCAGAGACTGTTCTGTCTATGGAGGTGAACCTGTCGATAGACAGACCAGTCGATCTGAGTTTGAAATCCCATGACGCGCGAGATTCCTTTTTGGGCCTATTTGTAAGCATTGCGAGGGCTGCAACCCTGAGTCTAAAATCAGTCCAATTACTTCGGGGCCCGTCGAAAGTATCTACTTAATGGAAGCTGCAGGGCCTGTCTATGTAAGAAGAAGAAAAGCTCTGAGCTCGGGGGAACAGTTTTACAAAATTTGCGATTGTTAGGATTCGAACCCGCACACTCAAAATTTGCTTACAAATAGGCCTAATCGGGAATAGCGCGCGTTATGTGATTTCAAACTCAGATCGACCAGCCTGTCTATCGACAGTTTACTTTCGATACGACAGGCTGGATTCGAGCCTACCTCAAAGTGAAGGCATTTACTGGGGGATTCAGAATCTCGAAATTTTGGGATGAGAATCTTTTTTGGCTGACTTGTACAAGAGAAAGACACTTATTTTGACAGTTTTCAGGCGCTCCCGATAAACACTTCTGCGACGCGCTCAATAATCGTACGTTTTAATTGGGGAGGAGGGAGGTGTATATAGGAGAAATCAGCTTAGGATCTAATCCGGACGCGAAACCGACGGGCAAGCAGCGGTTTTTGCGTGGCTCCGACGCAGGACCTGGGTGGTTTTTGGCCGGAGCGGCGAAAATGTGCGCCTTTCGAGCCTTATGATATTGTCAGACAGAGCAGTGGTGGGAAAAAGTTTGGCTGGGGGGGAATATGCATCGGAAGGGGTACTGGGGGCCCCAGAAGACAGCATGATATTTGAATACCGGGATTATACCCGGAGCATCTGAGTGCAATGATGGCTTGGATTTGGAGAAGAATATACTAGCCGAGTTCGAGACGAGTGATCCGGGAGTCGGCAGAGGCTCGGCTCGGTTGAGTTTTTCCGGCGAACGAGCAAACCACTGTAAGTATCCGAAATGCATGCGAACACTGTACGAGTACACACAACAAATAACTCCCATGGTAAATCAACACATTCGCGAACCGCATACCACGGTTCGGCAATACGAGCACGGTGTACGAGGAACGGATTTGAGCATGGCAGCAGAAGTCTAAATCGCACAATCACGGAGTACGACACAGCATTACAGGACAGTAGGAAATCGGGATGAGTTATCCTATATGAACAGAACCGCCCACTCCACCCGGATTGGTACCGCAATCCTCGGGATGAAATTCATCTGTAATCAAAAATAAGGAAGGGGAATATTGGTTTGCGTTGAAGTCAGGAAAATTGCAAAGGACCTTTTGATCCTCCAGGAAGGCTTCAGAGTTGGACGTTCAACACTGATTACAACATTAAGGTCGTTCACGGTTCCATTTTTCCTCCCATTTTTTGTTCCATTTTTCATTCCATTTTTTGTTCCGTTTTCCAAATAAATATATCCGCATCACGCATCAAACAGGGTGGGAGACAGGCTTTTGTTATGCCACGCATGCACGCATGAGGCCCCCTGAGATGTCCCGTAGGGATCTGAACTACACAGGGATGTAAACCTAAGTAAAACGAAAAACGGAGTGCAAAAAAGGAGAGAAAAATGGAGTTTTCGTCGGGGGGTTTCACAGTTCAGTTTTTCTGGCCATTTTTCTCTTCCCTCTTTTCTGCCGGTTCGTGGATTCTGAACCTAGACACTTCATTTCTTCCATTTTCAACCCTTTTTACATCACTGAATTGAAAAGGGAAAAAATCCCAAGCAAAAACCAAGTAAAACCAAAGATCTAGCAAAAAATGGGGGGAAAAATGGGAAAAAAAAGTGAACTGTGAACGACCCTATTTCTTCCACCTATTGTTCGATTTG
The DNA here is from genome assembly GCA_029204335.1 of Mycena vulgaris. NCBI lineage: Eukaryota > Fungi > Basidiomycota > Agaricomycetes > Agaricales > Mycenaceae > Mycena > Mycena vulgaris. Next base: position 143,936 of record JARGYA010000157.1, read on the forward strand.
TAGTTGAACCATTCACACAGATTTGCTATGCCAAAGTTCAATGGGGCAGGTTCACTTTGCGGGCCAAATTGATCGCCCTTCCCCCGTCTGCGAATATATCGCCGGAAATCAGCACCTGTACCAACGACCCCAATGTCACCATTGGACAAAATGATCCTAGGTAACGGGCCTTGCCGCTCGTCGGCCTTACCCGCTTTATAGAGTACAAGACATGCCGGAGGCTCTAGTGCGGCCACTACAGGGAAGTATCAGCCTACGATCTGTCGGTACTTAAGAGCTCCGGCACGAGCTCCCTGGGATCATTTAGCTTAATGCACGCCCTCAAATCTATTCACGCATGAATTTTTCTGAGCAGCGTGAGCTGGACATGATGTACCTGTCTCTTTCCGGTCAGTCCACTCTGTCTATGAGTCTGGGAAATTAGAGTGTTTCAAATATCTTATTCCTCGTCCAACCTGGCTCAACTTGTGGCACAATTTAAAGTCCAACTTCGTCCCAATTCGGGACCCCGAATCGGTCGCGTTTTCCCCCCGGGAACGAAGGCGACTCCATGAAATTTGGGGAAGGTGGATCATGAGGTCGGAATCCAAGTTAGATGTCAGGTCGTGGTCGGAGCAAGATTTGACATCCAACTAGGGTTTCCGAACTATTCCGTGTTCCATCTTCGTACAAAGTTGGGCGTGAAGTTGGGCCTCAAGATAGGATACTTGAAACACCCGTGCTATGTATGTCGCTTTCACCGTGGGCTCCAAGGCATTTACATAAGTAACTTCCAGGAGCAGCCTATTCCCCGTGCAAAATTTTAATTGAGTGATTAATTACTTTGATTCCGTACCTTTGAAATGGGTCTGCTTTGCGGGCTTTCTGTTGAGGATCAATATGACTCGGAAGCTCATGTTAACAGCTCGCCCTCATAATGATTTGGGATCCTTTCAAGGCCTAGTATTTAGTATCTACCGATTTCGAAGCCATTCCGCCGTTTCATTCCGATGAATACAATTGGATCCCGACTGAGCTGATTTTCCGATCCGTTTTTTCGCTTGCTAACAACATATTGAGCTGTTGCACTCACAAAACAAAAGCTTCGAGACCCAGATTTCACAAAGACCCTCGAATGCTCAAGAACATACCAATTTCTTGTTGCATGTCTTTGAATTACTGTATTTTTTCGTTCAATTCGACACAGGGTGTGATGCGTGACTGAAAATACCATTTCGGCACTTCGGCAGATGCGAATTTTCGGTGTGACACCGACCAGAATTTCGACAAGTTTCGACATGCAGGACCGGCATTCTGCCTTTTTTGCGCCGCTGAGTACAATTTCGGCCAACCGTGACCCATTTTCTACTCGACAGACTCCTCCGTGATGCGTGACCCCTGCCAAGATTTCGACTCCGGCAGGGGGTGCGTGACGCGTGGCTGTCGAGTTGAATGAAATAATACAGTAGATCACATCGCCTGAACCGCGGTGTGAACATGCCCTGGCCTGATCCGAATGAGGGCTGTATTTCTCTCTGCGAAAAGGCAAGGCAGTGCATGACGCTAACGCTTCTTCCGTCGACTAATCCAATCTACTCTTGATTCATGCCCTTCAACTTCACCTCACCCACTGAGCCGCGAACCGTTCCATGTCTGAGATCGTCGCATTGGCCGGATTCCCACAGAAGTCGCCTTATCCGTAGAATCTCGGCGTCGTTGATTAAAATCGAACACACTGCAAGGGGGAAGCGGGATTCGAAAAACGGATATAGGGTCGAAACATTTTTTTCGACCCTCCGCCAGACCCCCCCCCCAAATAGGGAAGGAGTTTCCCACCCCTAGCGGCGGGGCGTCTCTCCGGGCCATGTGCGGACCGCCACTGTATTGGCAAGCTTCCTAACCCAACCAACTATGCTACTACTCACCTGTCTGGCACTCTACTGTACTCTGAAGTCTTCTAGTTTAATGATTCCTATTCCATGCTCAATTCCCAATAGGTGGGCTCTCTTTGAACAGTTCAATGCTGAACTGGGCATGAACTGGCAGTGTTTCCGGCCATGAAGGCATGTCTGCACTGTCCCAAAAATTACACTGATAGTGTGTACAGTAGTGCTAATTTCTCATATGTACTCTTGACACCAATGGATATATTTCTTCACCCTTAGAGCCGGCACGCAAGTGGTTCCGAGAACTGATCTGTGCACGTGAGGGTCATCAGTAGTCCAAATCGGGACAACGAAGGAGCGCAACAGCATGTACGTCTTCTAGGTCCCAGAATTCACTCTCCTACCCTCCCATGACACCTTACTATGCTCTGGGAGGCATTTTGAACCTCCCTCATACTACATGATAGAAGTTTTTTTCAGCCGCCCTCGGGACCCCCCCCTCTATATCCGAAATTTTAATGCCGAAACCCCCTTGACACACTACACATACTCAAGTGCCTCCCGATTTCCTTGCCGCAGGACGGGTACAAATCCGGCTGCATTCTACGGCGGTCGGCGGACCTTCTCACTATGTTCCGCAGCCTCCTAAACTCAGCATGAGTAAGGCCCGTCTAGACATAGCTCAACAGAGGTCTGTGTTTAGCTGTGTAGTGAGGGTCTGTTTGGCTCTTTCTAGCTCAGTCTAGCTGTGGTTAGCTCCGTCTAGTTCAGTCTAGTTCAGTCTAGGTCAGTCTAGGTCAGTCTAGTTGTACCTCATCACCTACACAGAGGTAAGTATTCAGACTCAGCGGAATGCCCACTGAGGGTTTAATGTGCACCAGAAATGTGTCGAAGAGGTCTGCGGAGGTCAGTGGAGGTCTGGCTAGGTGTCGAAACTGGGTCCTACTCAGCTAAACTCGGGTAAACAGAGACAGACAGAGTCTGTCTAGCCGATCCATCGTTGCCAAACTTGGACCGCCATCAGCTAAACACAGAATTCGGTTTCATCCGTCTAGTCGACTAAAAATGATCTGTTGGGTAAGCCAACGTTGCTAGACAGACCTAGCCTGACCTGAGTTTAGGAGGCTGCGGAACGTAGTGTCTATTTGTAGTGCTTCGATGGCCACTGCATTGCAGTGCGATGTATGACGGTTCGTTTGTACAAATAAAGATTTGCGCGCGCGCATGTAATTTAGCGCGCGCGCGCGAACAAATCACTACATACATATAACGTTACTACTAGAATAATCTTATCTACTGTTATCTACCTCAAAAGCTCTCGTAACCGCAGATGCGAGGCTTCTCGGTGTTGTCCGTTGGTCTCGAGGCCTGGCGAAACAAAGGAACCAAACAAGTTGCGGAAACAGCGAGGCGGTGGGGAAGGCAGGGGAGGAATAAGATAAGAGCGGCCACCGAAGTTGAAGCCAGTATAGGGCCACCATCGGTGGATGCTGGCAGTGGTGCGCTGGAGAAGAGAAAGAGGGTGACGTGTCGATGTGGGCCTGGAAGCAAGAACAAACACTCCCACGCAAGGCAGATCGGCAGATACAGCTGATGCCACGTGCGAGCCACCCCACATTTGGACATAAAATCCGGCCTGCCGTTTTGTAAAGAGCACAAAATAGATTCATTCGAGGCACCTTTTGTGGCTTGGACAAATGAATACATAAATCAAAATAATTGATAGTTTTCCGGGTGGCATTGAAAATTCTCGGCATGAGCGGCAGGCCGGCCGAATGTTTTTTTTTTGACGTGTGGCATCAGTGGCATGTCACTGACTGTCAGTGTCAATCCCTCTCTCGCTCTCTCCATACTTATACTCTCTCCCAGCCTTCACCCGTCGACTCTTGAATATATCCTACATAAGGTCGCATGGATGGCTCCCGCCTCAGCCCTCGCGATTTGAGCCTTACCTTCGCCGACTTTGAGAAGTATGTAGGACGAGAGGCAAGGGGCGAGGGATACCAGGAAATCGGTAAGGTTGATACTTCCTCTATACAGTGCATGTAGACCTGTCTGTTGCTTAGAATGGTATGTACAGTACGCGCAATTTTTACTACTGATACAGTCTATGATTCACCATGGAGCCATCCCTAGTCTGTACTTGCTATGTAGCCGTGCATAATTTCAATGGACCGGCGCGCGCGCGCTAAATGATACGCGCGCGTGCGAAATCAATTTTTGTACAAACGAACCGTCATACGATGCCGTCAGTCGAGCTGTATTGAATATAAGCGCGATGAACAGCACTTCATCAAGTCAAGTTAAATCATGGACCCTTTTCCACGTACGTCTACGCGCGCGCAGCGGACGACCCCTGCTCGACCCACAAGCCCCCTCCCGAAGAAATTCCGGCGAGGCTTGTACCCCGTCGAAGCATTCGTTACACTCGCGCAGATCAAAGACCACCTCGCGCTGCTGGATGGTTTTGCTGAGCTGAGGGCCGAAGTCGAGGCAACGCCTGAGGAACGTTTTCCGTTCCTTTCTTCAACTCCTGATCAACGATGGGCTGGGTTCGTCGGACTCTTAGTTGAATGGTGGGTGGGATTCATTGCCGCGAGCTGGTTTTGTTGCTGACGGGCGTTGGAAGATTCGAGATGGTGCAGGGCACAACGACCTCGCCATGCAGCAAAAGGGTTGGTTTTTCCACCGCTAGACGTGCTCATGGTGCGTCCATCTTAATGTTACTCTGCTCTTCAGGAAGTGGTATTTGCGCTAATGTTTATGCTAGGTATGGCACGCATATATGCTGAACCCGGGGTGAGTACCACTTTCGCAGCACGTCGCCCAGTAAGATCTAACATCCAACAGTTGGTACTCTGAAGACACAAACCGGATCGAGGCGTTGAAAGGGCTGCAGGATGCAGGTATCGCATTCGGTGGGGCATTGGTAATCGACCAAACCATTGCAAAGAAGGATACATCTCTGAATTCTTTCTGCAGGGTCGTGGACTCCAAAACCTGGTGGTATCTGAGCCCTCCAAGGGCCGCGTCGATCACTGGACGAAAATGACTGGCACGCCTTTTGACCCCTTCGAGTCTGCCAAGTGGACAGTGAGCAGAGAAATTGCCTGCCCGAGATGTCGTACTGTTGCGGATGCCCGTTCGTGTGGCTCCTAAGTTCGCTCCCGCCAGCCTTCTCTGACTACCGTCGCAGCTTATTCGACCGAAACCGAGACCGGATATTTGCAGAAGGATTTTGCGATCCGTTGCACTAAATGCGCATTCCGAATCACTCGAGAGACATTGGCGGTACGCAAACTCGCAAATAATCTGGCCATGGTTAGTATGACGAATGATTCGGGTCTTCTTGCGTATGTATATCTCCTACTTACTTGAATTATCTAAATGCGGTGACTCACTGAATGTTGTTGTAGCGGAACACTGTACACGGAGACCAGACTAGTGGATCCCGAGCGTGCGCAGAGCCGCAGACCATCAAGAAAACCATGCTGTCTGCGGATTCGCTGAAATGGCCCAACGCGTGGATCTCGGATGAAGCATACGCCGACTTCGTGTTGGAAGAGGCAAACTATAAACCTGAGACGCTGAAGCGGCGTTTAAGCCGGAACATGCATAATCAAGGCGGCCGACTCTTGTCCGTCTTTCGGTATCTCCGTTGAAATTATACTAATGACACTCTGACTGGCTGGTAGACTTGGCCGGATAATGAGCGCTTATGTTGATGACAAGATGTTCTCCGTGGAGCTTGTGGGGGCGGTCAGTGTTCTGTGGCACCTCTCTTGGGGCAGCCTATTGATTTCACCAGGTTCTCCGCAAAGGATCATTCGTGACCAAGATGAATGGGCTTGGATGGACAAAGGCTGAATATTTCGAGAACGTCGATAATGAAGTTGTGCTACAACATGCCAATGCACGATATCATGTGTACGTCTCTCAATGTATCCTTTGACGTCTGAAACTGAATGCATGTCCGTAGCTTGTTGGATCTCATGTGGGAATTCCCAAAGTCCTTCTTCGTCCCCACATTGGACATCGACTTGGTATGGCACACACATCAGTTAATGACCACAGTTATACGTAAGCAGTTCAAATTATGAACAGCAGAGTCCTCACTTCCTCAGTACGCCCGCGACACGAGCACGCACATGGATCGATATATCGATCAGTGAGCGATGAATTAAATTCCGTTTCCATCTCTTTATTGTGTCCAACTCACTAGCAATGACAAGGTCGAAGAATCTCGGCTGGCCAACTCCTTCGATGACACCTGCCAGAAGTGGAAAAGCAAATATGGCTTGGATTACACGGACTTCAATCCACCGGCTGGTAGCAGCAAGGCTCGCTCGCACCTTTTCCCCCCAAAGCGAGACGATATCTTGGCTGCCACAAGGCCAGGCGGACACAACGCGTTCCGCGGTCGCAGCTCCAGTGATACAGATCGCCCGCAGGGTAAAACTACTCAACGACGCAGGCGCGACTCCGAATCGTTCGAATTTGATAAGATACTGCAAGTCTTGAACTCCGTTTTGGCGGTATCCAACGCTGACGGGGCGGTTAGTTTGAATTCACAATTTCTTCCTTCATTTTTTGACATGTGGGCGACCAGGGAGCGGGAGCGTGCGCAGTTGGTGCCGCTGGGTGTGGTTCCGGTAATTGCGTGGGAGGTGGATGCGGTGGTGGAGGCGGAGGCGGAGGCGGAGGCGGTTCAAGTGGTGGATGTGGGGGTGGCGGTGGAGGTTGCGGGGGCGGGGGCGGAGGTGGAGGAGGTTGCGGGGGCGGGGGTGGAGGAGATTGCGGGGGCGGGGGCGGTTAACGACGAGCGCCCACCTTCGTGGATCTGCTCTTAAAGAAATTCTACTCGGAATCACACGTAAATTTGTACTGGTTCTGTCTCAATGCCAGCAGATCCGATGAATGAACACACTGTGTAATTGGCAAAGTAAGGCTCCATCGCCATCCAACTGTCGATGTAGTGGTGAGATCGGGTCGAGGCATACAGTATCATTGTGTGTGCATGTATGGCGAGAGCCTCTATTAGTCAGCAACAAGCCCTTTGCGGTCGACCACCTGCATCCCGATCCTCTGCGCCGCTATACCGCAGGATCTCCGGTTGTCCAGCACTACCCAGCCAGATCCCCCGTCTCCATCGACAGTGGTAATAACGGTGCAAAGTAAATAAAAACGGATGCATAGGAAGCGAGGGATGGTCGGGTTCAAGGCAGAAGGAGGATAAAAATGAGGTACACGGAAGATGGGTGCGCTCCAAGAAGCTATGGTTCTACATAATTATCGTCGCCGTATTGCAATGGTGGTCCTTACCCAAAGCTTTGAAAGTGCACCTGCCTGCCCCGCAACTCTTTCCAGCTCGTATGATGTACCCTACGCATAGACCCGCAGTTTCATTGTTGCATTCGATCAATGTGTTGGGGATGTCGGGCGCGGAAACCCGCAGATAAGAAAGCCATTTGGGTAATGGCGGGCGAATATTTAAACTCAATGGGATGCATCTGAAACCCGGGTGGAAAGGATCACTCACTGTCGAGGTCCAGGAGCAACTTTCCGCAATACCACATGTTGGGCTTGCAGTTTGTGCCGGCTGTGGCGGGAGCCAGCGCCCCTGCCGAAGCCTGCGCTCTGGCATGCAGTGTGTACACGTAGACGAGCAGGATACGGAGTAGGGTGAATTTCATAGATGGATGGGCGTAGACACGGGGGTAGGTTGTGAAGGTAAACCTTTCGATGATGCAAAGGGGAATCAGTTCAAGGGCCACTTATAACGAGAGCTATTCGCTCCCCGTCAGCGATGAAACCATGAACAGAGCCGGTGCACCCGCGGTGACGAGCGGAAACGGGGACGTCGAGCGCGAGAAACAAAGCGCGAAAGAGTTAGATCAGCGTCACTTCCACGGAAGTGCGGATTGTTCAGTAGTCTGAAGCGGCAGCCTTCAACCTTGAACGTGGATAACGTTTTGAGGCAACAGTAGACCAAGAATGAGGCGGAGTAAGATACAATTTAGTGTCCAGAACAAGCAGCCTATTGGCTCGGTGGTTTCACGATTTGCGACGAAAAACCCGACTTTGCGATGAAAAACCCGACTGTCCAAGGGAGACGCGATTGATCAACCAGCGGAGGGAAATATCCAGGCCCTAAAAGAAAGGATCCGGATCCATCAAGGGGCGAAATTGGTGGAATGGATCAGGAAGGCAGCGTATACTCAGGAAAGAGCAAGATTAAAGAAACGAGATTGAGGCTCAAGGAAGAGTTGCCCATCGTGGAAGGCCTAGATCGGCCTAGACCCATCAGTGTTGTGATAATGTGATGATCAATACGATCTTGCGATCCATCGGGTTTATTTAAATGCTCTCGGGGCGGCCGCCGCTCCCAGTCGCGACTCTCCCAACTCCCATAATCCATGGCACCAACCATCTCCAAAACCCAACTCGACACCTAGACGAACCGCAGCCTCCGTGTTGGGAGAGATGTTAGATGGACCAAAGTCTTCCGTATCTCAAAGTAATAGGCTGTTGATCCTCGACAGCGTCCAGGTAACGCACATGTCGCGTCTCCCGCTCCACTCGCTAACACAGGTGGACAGAATGTCCGGGCGAATAAACAATATTGTTTCAAAATGGTTGAACGGATCAACGATATCGTCCGCGCCATAGTCAACATTTGCGGGGACGCCGAGTCCAGCGGCGCGGAGCTCTCCCCTGCGCTGTTTGGCAACATCTCCAATCTGACAGAGTATTTATTGTCCCCGCAGCGCGCGTCCGTGACGGTGTCTCATGATCATTTACTCGCAGGACGCTCCAGAAAGTCCACACCTTCATCAGCAGGTCGACATGAACATGGTGCAGCGCATCACGCACCATCTCGAACACGAGGCACAGCTGAATGAATGCAACGTTGCGCTGGACCACACGATGGATGTGTTCACGGTGAGTGGATCTCGCCGATAGTGGGAAGCCTTTTAATTTAGTTCTGCTAGTTTCAGACGGATTTGGAGACCGCGGCAGCCATTGCGAAAATGAAGAGATCGGGTACGGAGAAACACGAGGAGTTTGCACGGACGCACAGCGTGAGACCCTCATCGAACACATATACTGAAACATAGCAAACTCAGAACATATTTAGAGCGGAGCGGATTTGCGAGCAGGTTCTCGACTACATTGTGTTGTACGATCGGCGACTGACCCTCCCGTAGTTCCAGCTCTCTCTCGATCCTTCTCCCTGGATCCCCACAGATTTTCCGGGGGCGGGAAGCAGAACTGACGCACCTTATTTCACATCTCCTCTCCCCAGAGCCATCTCGAAATGCTATCCTTGAGCCCGGGGGCATCGGAAAAGCAGCCTCGCCCTCGCATATCTCCATCAGCCCGAAGTCATTGCAGCCTGATCGCGGCGTACTTTGGACTGGAGCAGCAGCGCGGAAAGGTAGATAAGGCTGTCGTCCAATTTCTTTCCGCCATCCGAGGCCAGTCCGTCCTCGTGTTGGACAACTTTGAATCGCCTTGGGAAGGGCAGGCTACGCGGAGTCTGCGGGCGACCTCGCTCATGTCTGAAGGCGCCGACAAGAGTACGAATCTGGACACATAAATCGGCATATCGCTTTCGAGTCCCCACATGACGGCGCTTCCAAATGCCCGACAGCTGCTTGGGCTTCTTGCGCTATTACTAGCTGGAATTCCGGACACGGCTTTGACGGAGATGAATCTTCCCTTCGACGACATCATGAAGTGCAGGACCACCCTTTGCCACACCTCCTTGGCCTATTTTGGGCGAGATCGCCCGGCCAGGGTCAAAGTTCTTGCCCCGATTCGAGAATGCATGCGAGCAACTACCCGCCATCCCCACAGATATCTCGCCCACTGAAGCAGCACATCTACGCGCTGATCCGCCTTTCCCGCAACTTCCAGTTTCTCCCATCCACCGGCCTGGTCCACCTGCTTTCCAGCAATCTCGGCAACATTTCTGCTGCGTGCGATTGACGCCCATGATTCCGCCGCTGAATTGAAGGAGATGGCCGTCTGCATTATCGATTTGGCGAAATTCTCGTACTACACCAATCTCGCATCGCGGAGCTATGGTTTACGTGACAATGTCAAGAGCCTCGACGACCCTCACTTGCTCGGAAAGTACCTCCTTGTCATGAGCCAAATACACGTCAGCCAGTCGTTGCATGAACTATCCTCGCTGGAGGCGCTTCAGTGTTTCGAAGACGTCGGAGATCTGCTTTCCCAAGGTGCCCCGTGTCTCCACTCAGAATGCAGTTTCTTATTGTATCTCCAGTCAAGCCCTGCGTGCTCCTTTCTGGCTATTATATTCGCAGCGGAGAGTCACGAAAAGATTTGGACATCTGTAACAGCGCGCTTCGTCTCGCACCGGAAGTGGGGTCCCTACCGCAGCTCACCCGGGCCCAGGTCCTCGTTCGGTCATCTCAAATACACCTTCAACTCGGCCACGCCGCCCCCGCGCTAAAATGCGCGCGGGAAGGGTGCAGCACGCCAAGTCGGCGGGGAGCATGCTCATAGAAGCGCGCGCGCTCCGAACATACGCATACTGATGCGTCTGCGTCGGGAACTATGCCCGGAGCACTACGCTGTGTGCGGAAGCGTGCGTCGTTCTCGATGCGCTCGGCATGTGCGACGTCCGTTGGCAACGCCGTTTATCGGAACCTTCTAGATCTGCAGACGCACTATCTGCAGACGGACCTTGCGCACTCGAGGGAGCTGAATGCCCTGCTCGTGGGCATCCCCGGGGAGCAGCGCACAGAGGAGAAGGTGTCCGAGGCGTACGCGCTCATCAATATCGCTGGCGCTGATATCCAGATGGGGCGTTGCGCGGACCCGACGGTCAGGTGGAACAACTAGCAACAAGCTAGGGCTCCACTCCTGTGACTTTGTCCTTGCAGATTTATGCTTTTACCAGGGCAACTATGCTGAATACGGGGCGATATATGCGCGATGTCTGCCCCTCGTCCAGGGGCAGTCCGCGGAGATGGCGCTGCTGTGCAGGGAGACGCCGCGTTCGCGGAGAAAGCTGCAAGGCGCGTAGAACGCTTATCGTTTGTCCTCCTGGCGCTTGCGCGACGCGTGTAGGATTTGGCCGCGACGCACCAAGCCTTTAGAAGGATTGTGATGTTTTTCTTGCTGAGGGTGACTCCGATACGGCGGAGAGTCTCTTCAAAATTGCGCTGACTGGCTTTAACTTGATAGACATTTCCAAGGACCGAGGGGAGACTCTCCAGAGGCTGGGAGATATTTCCTGGAAGGCGGGGGACCACGAAAGGGGCAGAACGCATTGGACAGAGGCTAGATCGTTTTTTGACAGGTCTTCTCAATTGTGCGACGTACTAGGATGCGACGAGCGGGTTTCAGGTGCTGGCCAGACCCGATTCCAGCCTCTCGCGAATACCTGTCTCCCTTCAAGCTGAAGCATGAGATTTTTCGTCTTCGACGGAAGGAAGAACGGGATTACATTTCGCTTAATTAGCTCATTAAATTAGATGCTTCCTGCGTCGGTTCAGGCACCATTTTATGCTAGCTGGCTGATCCAATCTAGCTGCCTATTCACTAGACTCTGTTATTTCCGTTGATGCTCGGCAACTCTACTAAACTTCTGAGTCACGCTGAAGCTGGGAGCTTGAATTGAATCAGAATTGACTGTCCTGTCAATTCCCGCTCTCCTCGCTGCCGAACGATTTGTTTTCCGACCGCAGGCCCGGGCACCCCTCGGCTACTGTACCATTTCATTCAATTCGACCATCACGCGTCACACACCCTGGTCGTGGTCGAATATTGGTTCGATGTCCCGCGTCACGCCCTCATTGGTCGAATTAGTCCGGAAGATGCTACAATCGACTGCTATGAAATCTTCTCGCGAAACGAGCAATTGTAGACGGGAAGCAACTACCAGTCTGGCTTTAAGGAATGCCGTGTCCGCCCGGAATAAACCGCTGGAGTTTGTCGTACAGCGGCTCGCCTAAACGGCCCAAACACCAGGAAAATCGCCCTCGATATCCACTGTTCACCCTGGACATTTCTGACAGCTCTTGTTCAACTATAGCACCAAAATCGAGTTAGTATAATAGTTCTGAGGTGTGTAAAGCGCGTCTGGGGTCGTTTCGAGGAAAAATCAGCTGCGAGACTGAGGTTTCAATCATTTCTACTTGTAAAAGAAAATCCACTCTGTTCAAAGTGCTTAGATTTTGAGTGAGCAGGCGGCGCAGCGTTTTGGTCGTGGTCGAAATTTTTGCATTTGTCATACCAGCTTTGACGCGTGGTCTAATGGTCGAACTGGTTGTTTGAGAGACACGTCAACCCCCCGGTCGAATTGAATGAAATGCGCTATGAGCGCCCAGAAAGGAAATGGTCCAGCCTAATCGGGATGGGGCCACGGCCCACAACACGGACAATCAAGCCCCCCTTTCCTTTAGCTTTCCGTCGAAGGTAGCTCTCTAGGCCGGATTCTAGGCGCGGCAGCCCGCTCAATGGTTCAATAATGTGGACGCTGATGGAATCCAGTGCAAATGGATCTCGCTGGTCTCCCGCGATTGATTCAATCTCGCAGCTTGCCGCCCCCCGGGCCCGCTACTGTCCGCTAGCGCCGAAGTTACACGTCGGCGGTCGCTGTGCTCTGGTAAATTCTCTGGAAGCGCCAGGTTCACGATCGTTCTTCAACAGAATCTGCCCCACGAAATCGGCTCCGCGCTCTTCGTCCGTGCCCGCTGTGGCGCCACCGGGACTATTCTTGATCCACTTTCACTTCGCCAACTCCGTTATCTTCTATTCTTGTCTACGCCAATTTCCGGGAATCGCACATATCTCCTTCCCAGCACTTCGAATCACTTCAGAAATGGCCGCTCCGCCCCGAGGGAGTCTTCGTGTAACCTGACACTCGGGTTATTCAATTTTAGGTCTGCCGTCGTTGCCGTACCAGAAGGACATAACCGAGCCAGACCGAGCCCTCATCGGAGTCCCGTCGGGCCCCGCAGACACCGAAAATGAAGCATTCCTATCTCCGAAATGGCACACCATGTCGTAACCCGCCGATCGTCCGCTTACACTCCTCCACTTTCTGGAGAGCGGCATCCGAGTCGCATCACCCATGAAGCAAGTTTTGAAGGCTATCGCGTGCATATTTCCCCATTTATTCATCTACTGCAGCAGCTATAGGTCATGAATCCCGAACAAGCGGCAACTGTCTGTCAATTTGTCATCGTGCAGTCCATCTGAGAGGGTTTCCGCATGCTCATTAAGTCTTTACTTCTCCAAGACTAGGTCTATACTTGTGCAGTCCTGTCACCGGCTCGACAAGTTAATTCTAGTGCCTTGGCGTTTCCATTCTTCCATCTCGACAGCGCCTCTTCAGGCCTCCCCCCTCGCCGCCTATCTTCCGCCAAGGCACCCTGCAGCCGCATATCACCCACTGGGCGAGATAAGGCGGGGATGGACGAAGCAGGAAAGTCCCACTCTTTTCGATCGGATGGGCAGTTGAAAGCAGTAACTGCCTTCCTTCTTCAGGACGCGCTCGTTCATTCGTCCTTTAGGGAGCTCATGGCTATGAACTCGACTGCCTCGGACGACTTCTCGCTGCTCTCCTGACCGTCTCTCCTGGTTCGGGAGACGAGGTGTTCAAGAAGCTCGTCGATCGGAAGAGCAGAACTGGTTGGGCCCTTGGAGAGCTTGAAACGGGTCTCATTCATGAATTTCAGCTCCCTGTCATGGGGCGGATGACCCGGCGGGAGTGAATTGAGCTTGCCTCGAGAAGCGGGGTAAGTTTAATATTCCTCCCTTATCTCGAGATGAACTGAATATCTTCCGGTCGCCGTCGATAATTCATTAGAAGTGTTCCCAAATAGCTAAACGTGTGGGTGTTCCCACGTCTTGGTCAGATTCACGTTTTTCAGCCTCAGCTGGATCGCTCCTGGATTGCTCCGCCAAATCGTCGGAGTACTCCGGATGGCAGAAGTCTGCGGTCAATTATGCCAATCGGTATACCTTCGACTAGGAATTATTCGCCAGGAACACGGCCGTGGCGTTTGCGGCACATGTGCCACATTAGAGTTGATCACAATTAAACAATTTAATTTTGGCTGTCTTGAACGAGCTCCAGCAGCGACATATCACAAGGCGAGTCCAGCTGACCCGGTGCCCATTTCTTTACTCTAAAACTTATCTGCCCTGACAGTTCCATTTCCTCATGGTTTCTCCAACTATACTTCCAGTTCACGGGAATTGCCCCCGTTATCGGAGGTTTGTCTCTGAAACAGCCTTGTGGAACGACCTGCTTCTGATCATCCCTGCTGGCCACGCTAGACTGTATCTGTAAATGCTGTCAATATTTCCTTCGCGCCATGCCATTTCAATTGATCCCCGCAATTTGATGTCAATGACCCCGAATTGACCTGAGACTAGGATCTCGCTCTGTTCGCACTTGATAAGCGGCGAGGCAACCCGTGCTGATTCTCGCCTCCGTCTCCATATCTGATACCCGGATCGCTCAGCATTCCTGACTTCTATTCGAAGGGCTTCTAGTAGGTCCAAATTAGGTTACGCCACCGGCGAATGGATCGGGCAGGTTGAGTGGCAGGTAAAAATCTGCGATGGTAACGGCGCTTGTGATCTGTTCGTCCCGATCTAAATCCTCGGCTAAAAGACGAGCAAAGTGCTCTTGAATGTTGGTCGGAGCCATTTAGCTTTCGTTCCTCTGACCAACACCCCCCGCCAATGTCTTCTCTGCATCACCAAGCATGGTCCGTGTTCTTTTCATACCCTATTACACTCAGTCTTACGCCCACAATAGCGCACTCAAACAACGGGAGCGCCAGGCCCAGATCGATGCCCTCCCCGTAGCCTATTCTGCTCCCCTCTCGGATGAAGAAGAGAAAATCCACGCTCTTCCTCTCGCGCGGCTCGTCTCCGAGTGCAAATCCGGCGCCGTAACCCCCAGTGTCGTCCTTTCCGCCTATGGCAAGAAAACCCTGCGCGCGCACCACTTGACGAACTGCATCACCGACTTCATGTTCGACGAGGCCCTGGAGATCCCTGCGTTCGCAGATTACACGTCCGGCGGCGAATCCGACGCCGGGTCTTCGACCGCTTCTATCCGCGAATGCCCATTACTCGGTGTCCCAGTCAGCCTAAAAGGTCAGCTTCGTTCATTTCCCCTTGTTCATGCCCGCACATCCTGATCAGTGCGAAGATACGGTCAATGTGGCTGGCCACGATACCACCATCGGGCTGTCCCGCTACGTCAACCGCCCTGTGCCCGTCTCGGCGCCCATCGTCCGCATGTTGCAGGACGCGGGCGCGATCCTGCACGTCAAGACCACCGTCCCCACCGTGCTCATCGCCATCGAGACCGAGTCGGACGTGTTCGGTCGGACGACGAATCCGTATAACCAGGGGCACTCGGTCGGCGCGTCGACGGGAGGCGGTGCCGCGCTCGTCGCCTGCGGCGGAAGCAAGATCGAAATTGCGACGGACTTGGCGGGGAGCGCGCGCATTCCGGCGCACTTTTGCGGCATCTGGGGGCTCAAGGGGAGCGTCGGGCGGTTTCCGACGTGGGGCACCATGTCGGCGATGATGGGGTTGGAGAGCGTTCAGATTCTTGCTGCGCCGATGGCTGGGAGTCTCGCGGATCTGGAAGAGTTCTGGAAGCGGATAGTCTCCATGAAACCTTGGACATATGATTTCACGGTCAGTGGCGTTCGTTCCGTGACCCCGCAACGCTTACTGAATGATGCCGTATAGTGCGTCCCACTGCCCTGGCAGAGCGTCAATCTGCAGGTCGAGGGTCGGAAGCTGAAGTGGGGTGTAATCTGGGAGGATGGTGAGTTGTATCCTGAGCGTCCCTCGCATTTGTTAATTGCTATCCTGCAGGCATCTGCGAGCCCTCGCCTGCCTGCAAACGGTCTCTGTCCCTTGTCGTCAAAGCGCTAAAATTACAAGGTCACGAAGTCGTCGATTTGTAGGTCCCCGTTGTTCCACTAGGGCTCCTATTAATGGCATCGCATTTAGCTCACCCCCAAAAGTCTCCGATCTCCTCACGCTAGGCTATCAGCTGGTATTTTCCGACGGCGGTGCGTTCAATACAATCCCCGCACATCCCCTTCCCGCTTATCACGCATCTCCTTTAGGCGCACAGATGCGGGATGCTGCTGCCCCAAATGACACGCTCAACCCGCCTCTAAAAGGGACAATCGGGCTGCTCGCTCTTCCACGTTTCGTCAAGAACATCATGGCGTACTTCAACCGCGCCACCGATCCCTTCTACGCCACATTGCTTGAGGTGATGTACCCCAAGACGGTGGTAGAGGAGCGCGATCTGGTGGCGCGGCGCGACGAGGTCCGGGCCGCATGGCACGAGCGCTGGACGGAGGAGAACCTTGACTTTGTCCTCACCGTCCCGCATCCGCTGCCCGCGCTAGAGAACGGCACGGGCGAGCGCGCGAGCTTGATGAGCGCCGGGTACACATTCCTCTTCAACATGGTGCGTCCTTTCATCCTTCATCTGACCCGCGCTGCGCTGAACGTTCCTAGCTTGATTACACCGCTGGGGTCCTGCCCGTCACGTTCGTCGATAAGGCTACCGATGCGCTCCCTGCCGACTTCATGTCCTCACGTGAAGTTACAAGGGCATGAACAACATCGCCAAGGGCGCATATAGCGTGTACGACGTCCAAAAGATGCACGGGCTGCCGCTCGGCGTGCAGATTGCGGGCCGGCGGATGGAGGAGGAGAAGGTGCTCGAGGGCATGAAGGTCATCGAGGCGGCGCTGAGGGAGGCTGGGACACCGTTCGTGCCCAAGGTGCTGGTGTAAGATTGCATTTTTTGTTTTGTTTCTGGACTTTTACTTACCAGTAGGCCATGTATTTGTATAATCAACGCATTTGTATCTCTCGCTAGTCTCAACCTGATACACATTTGTTTTATTTTGTACGTCGGGCGACTTCTCAAATCGGGCGGCAGCTATGGAGTCCTGGACTCCTTTCACTTCTTATTTCTTGAGTCGGATTATACTAGCCTTTTTAGCAAAACCCTCTGCAAACTCCAAATGGAACTCTGTCACATCAGGTTCGAAATTTGAGTGTGAGGCAGGTTCAGAGGTTCAGGCCTTCAGGCTCAAGCGCTCAAGCCCAATCGTGATTCGGTTTTATGGATCCTGATCTGGATTCATTTGGCATGGAGGAGTGTTCCGTTTGAAATTTGCACATTCTGCTCCGTTAGGAGTTTAAAATTTCATGATCTTGTCTTGTGTTTCTTTTGAGAGTCGCGTCGTTAATGTCGAAGAGACGTGAACGCCGAAGTCACCTGATCGCAATTACCGTCGGAGTCGGACCTCCTTGCACCGCCCCAGTGACAAAGGCTGTGACATAACGCTGACAAACGCAGGCGCCTTCTCCTCCTGCCACCATAACCGAGACCTCTGTCTAACCATGGCCTCAGCTTACTACGAGTTCTACCGTGGCTCCTCGTACGCCATCTTTCTCTCCTTATTCCGGCGCTGAACTGGGATTAGTATTGGAATGGCCTTGACCGACTCGCTAGACGAGCTCATCACGAGTGGAGCAATCACCCCCCAACTGGCCATGAAGGTTCTTCAGCAGGTCTGCTATCCTTTCGCCGGCACTAGGTGCTCCCTGGCTGATCAATTGCTGCTAGTTTGACAAGTCCCTAGCGGACACCATGGTCAAGCAGGTCAAGGCCAAAACGACGCTAAAGGTGCGCGTGTAGCTTTACCTCGCTGCCTGCTTGCATTAACACTGTCATAGGGCCACCTGAAAACCTACCGGCTGTGCGACGACGTGTGGACGTTCATCGTCAAGCAAGCGTCGTTTAAGATGGAGCAGAACGAGATGGTCACAACGCCGCGGATCAAGATTATTGCTTGCAAGAACGGCGATGCGATTGAGGCGGGCAAAAAGTAATGCGAGCGCAGCCGCGGTGGTGTGCCATTTATTTCCCCTCTTTCCTCGCTTTCGTTTTGCTGTGCGGCGTGTACTGATACATATGGAGCTGGACTTATGCAACCTTAGTTAGACAGTGAACTAATATTACTTACCAGGCATAGCTCGTACGTAGACACGTCGCAGTAGGCTGGGCGCATAGGGTAACCCCCTGGTTTTTACCCTTACAGCACTGACATCGATGGTTCAATAAATCCTTGATCATATTTACGCGTAAGGAATTCCCAACCTCGCCATCCTGCCTGCATACATGTAACGCTATTCAGAACCAGCGCCGACATTGTCGCAGTTTCGTGCTTAAAGTTTCCGCATAGACCCATCTGCTGGCGGCCGCATGGGATAGTTCCGCCTTCGACGCTGAGGTACATGCTGACACCGAGCAGCATGGCCATATGGAAAACGCCTAGCTACCTCCAGCGTGGCGCTCAGACCTCGCCAAGTGTATTTATTTGGGGGCCCCGGGCACCGGTTGAAGTTGGCTCGTTGAACCAATCGAGCAGATTTACACCACAGCACCACACCACGGACAAGAGACACTTTGAAAGGGAGAGCAGAGATCCAAAGTAATACAAAATTTACCCTGCCACATCTATGACGAGGCTAATGAGAGTGGAAAACTGACTCGCCTAGATGAACTGAACGTCCATTGGCCCTACATTCCCTATTGTACATTGCAATCATAAAATCAAGTCGCAACCAACGCAGTCAAATCCGATGGTGCGCGACGCAGGCTCGCGAGCGGGATGTCTAAACACCCTTCGTCAGTCCGAAACAGCGCGGAGGACCGAAATATCAGCGATGAACCATTGCGCGAGGGCTCGCGAACGTCCTGTGTATCGGACAGCGCGGTCCCGTAGCACGACTTGACAGTGGTAACGAGATGGGGCATCGTCGCGCCTCGTGCGCTCGTGATGGATGTAACGAGCTTGGGTTTGCGGAGGTTGAGCAGGAGGCTGGGAGAAACAGAGGGGGATGCACGGGGGAGATGCATACCTAGTTAGGGTGGGAAGCGGGTTCACCAGGATCGAGGACAACCTTTGGGGTATCAATGAATTGCCATTTGCAAACGGCTACAAAAGAAACCTCCGCGGACCTATCAATTCATGTCGTTTCAGGCATTTCTTTGAGGTCAGTGCGCTGTGCGTTTGCTGCGAGTTTTTTGCCAACGACCTTGGAGGATCAGATTCACTGTGTCAGGGGTTCGGAAAGATCACGTGGACTCGCGCATCATAAGGCAAGGACCAAACAGCGGCATACATCGCGTCCAAAAGAATCCACGGAAACAACTTATGGTTGGTAGAAATTACCGGAGGGTTGATTAGAATTAAATCGAGTCGCTGAGACCGACTGGTGAGCTGGGGGTGGTGATTGGACGATGGTACCAGATCTGAACTTGGACCCACCCACAGGCGGCCATCTGAGAAAAACCAAGCGGCACAAGAATGACCGAGCATGGCCTACTGTACTACTCAAGTTGAGAGTTGAGTGACTTCAGCGACTGATTTTGCGCCCGGGCTTCCTCAGGCCTCAAGCACGCCGTGTCTTACAGACTGGCGGATCTAGAACCTGAATATCGCCCAATGTGGTTCGCGGCTCAGCCAGAATAATCAGTTAGTAGTTGCGATGGCCCTCCGAAAATGCGCACCTGGTGTTCCTGAAGACCCAGAAACCCTATCATTTGGATACTTTTGTGACCACACGAAAACTAGCTTCCAACGGAGACTCATCTCTGCCAGCAATAGACCTGTTTTGAGTCCCCTTCGATAAACATCACCGTCGACAAATCGGGGCGGCTGTTGAGAATCCCGGGGGAGACATCACGCCCAAACAATCTAATCTATTAACTAAGAAACGGAGGATTCCGCACTGAGACGGACCGCGAACGGAACGACTCGTCTGAGCAGCATGGAGGGCTCGCATTGATTTAATCAAAGGTGGCCATGAGACGACAGCAGCGATTTTATATACAATTTGTCGTTTCCTGGCCACGCTTGGGCCATGTCGAATATCAATTGAGGAGCGCGTTAAAGTAAACGGAGATAAACGTGGATAAACGCGAGGTGTGACACTCACGTGAGCGCGTAGCGATGTCAATAAAGTGTGACCATTGGTCATCGTCTCTTGTTTCCCGCCGCCATGCAGAGCTCCGTTCCCCTTCCCTTCCCTTCCACCCCTCTATCTACCCACAAGATCCACGCGGAGCCCGGCTACTCATATCCCTACAAGCCCACGAACTCCTCGCCACTCGCAGCTACCAGCAGCAGCCCTGGCTCCTCCCCCGTTGCCGCGGTCCAAGCGCGTCGGCGCTCACAATACAAGGTCCACGCTCCCAGCCTGCCGGTGGCATCCTCTTCGCGCTCTAGTAGCACCAAAATGCGTCCAGTGAGGTCTGGCGGGGAGGGTAGTGATGACTCACAAACGGCTTTTCTGCGTACGCGACTCCAGTTACGTTGCATCGAACGCGCGTCGAAGGCGCGAGAGCGGGCTGTCAAGAAGAAGAGGTTCATGAGCAGCAGCGAGGCGGGGAGCGACAACATGGATACGAACATGGAGGACGACGAGGAAGATGACTCTATGTTTGACGAGGTGCGTTGCCACCATCACAGTCTTCGGGCGTGCCACTGACCCGCGCGGGTACCCATAGCTTTTCACTCGCATCATGCACAATGCAACGCGGAAAACGCAGCACTCGTACATGTACTCGTACGATCGCGAAGTCGGGTCTTCCTTCGATCCTGACATCGAGCAGAATTGGGAGAGTGAATTAGGTGCGGCTGCCCATTTTCCTCGCGGCTCAGCTGATCCAGCCCACCGTAGCCCCCCAAGCGGCTGTCCCAGACGAAGCCACTGCGTTCGCCGAAGAGCTCGAGGATGACGCGGCCCTGCAAGCGTACCTCGAAGAGCAGGCCGCCTTCGCCGACTTTGCCGACATCCCCGTGGACGAGCTTTTCGGCTGGAGCGATGCCGACAAAGAGCTGCTTTCAGGCGCTGTCCGCGTCGAGCATGACGACGGAGGTGACATGGACATGAGCTAGGACCCCCATCCAAAGTAACGTAACGTGCCATGCTTCATTATACCTGTAACATATTGCTGTATTTGTATATAGCTGCAATTGCGAGCCGTATTACTTGATAGCGTGTGTTTCTCCTGCGATGACTCCAGTGCTTCGATGAAGCGAAATTGGCGGACCCGAGAACTGTCTTCTCTGAGATGCGCCACCAGCTCTCACGATTATCTAAACTTGGTCAATTCAGGTCAGTTCTATTTAGGTCCTTTCCCTTTCAAAGTCCTCTCGCGAGAGTGTGAGCCTCGTATCTTCGTTCTCTTTCCCGTTGCGGCTGGAACCAGGTCTTCATCAGTCGACAAATCCGCTCATCTTGATCGTAGTGTCGGTTTCCTCGGCACTTCCTAGTTCCTCTTCGATCGCCCACTTATAATCAGCCTCGACGGAAACATATGGAACGAGGGTCCGTGGAATGTCATTCAGACCGATGGCTTGCCTGGTTCGAGTCCACAAAGTAAACCCACTGGGTTCTGGGTATGTAAATTCCATTTCCTCAGAATTACTCCCGAACTTGTTCATATACGGAATTGTACACCGATATAAGGCTTGGTAGCGCCCGGAGCGCGTCTGCATTCTATTAGTATACGATTGGGGTGGGATCGGTCATGCGGGAAGAGCTCATTCGACTCGAGCCCCAAGCTACTATCAACGTGCGCGAGTTCTTTTTCACAAACGCTTTTTCCGCATATTCTCACTGAATTCATTCATCTTGCAGGAATGAGTATGTATATCCTGACTTCAAAGGTTGAACGCATCTGGTCTTCCTGGCACGTTCCTCTATCCCAACGGAAGGTGCGAAGTTCGACTGGAGCCCACGCCGTGATCGATTTGATCCCTGATCATGATTTTTCATAGCTCTCATACCAAGTGCCCACCTCGTTGTTAGAATCACAGCCGCGTTCAGGGGGGCGCCCACATCTTGTGGCCGAAATCATCAGCAACGCCGCTGGTGCCAAAATATCTCGCTGACTCGAAGCCAAGTCACTCACAGGGGTCGCGCACACGTCTGGAAGGCTAAACTAGTACTGAAACCGTCTAAAATATCGTGCGGCCTGGCGGTCTATTGAAATTTCATTATCCTTGGGGCCCCTGAATGTCATACTCATCCACCTGGGTATGTTTCCCCTTTACTTGAAACGTGTGTTGCTGCAGCGCAATTAGGGAGAAGTTCCAGGAACCGGAGCAGAGGTTCAAAACTGGTGTCTATGCAAGTGCTTTTCATTTACCCTCCCAGTTATGAAGCATCTTGGAGACCCCAGTTAATTGACACGACCGTCTTCGTCACTGTGATGCGCTATACTGCGACGACCGACCGCCACATTCCGCATAGTACCCGCTCTGTGCCATATTTTGCGGCCGAACTTGGGCCGAACTTGAATCTTCCCAAGTTAAGCATCGGCGTGTGAGGCCCACGGTCACTGCCGTTACCCTTGGTCCGGGATAGAGTAAATCAAGCCCTCAAAATGACCTCCATCTCGGTCCGCTAAATAGAGTAAATCAACTCGGAAAGAGCTGAGGTCTGTCCGATATAGAGTAAATCGCGCGGAGCGCCCGATTTTTTGAGGTGTAGTCTAACTGACGGAAAAACAAAATCTTACGGACCTGACGGACGGTATATCTTGGTTAAACTTGATATGATTGCGCCAGGTAGACCTGCGATGCAGCCCAGGTCCAAACGACCCCCCGGGGAGAAAAAAACCGCATTTTACCCCAAAATGTTCGTCCGAAATAGAGTAAAACAGCCGCCGGGAGATGAATTTTATAGAGTAAAACAGCGATTTCTGGGGTGAAAAGGAAGTGTAACGGTAGTGACCGGGGGCAATACGCCATGGGGCATGAAAAGTGAAGTCCCAACTTGTTTACATAATCGGAAGTAGCCGGAACCTGGACAGTGGATGTAGGTATCTTATCAGGGTATTTCTGCGGCACCAATTGTAAACATCTTCGAATACGCGGCCGCCGACTCAGTGATGGGATCAAATTGTTAGGAAAGTCTGCAATTCTTGAACTCAATGTTCATCCCTGTTAGTCCATTGACTTCAGTTCCACGTCTGTGCTAAGTATGTGTATGGGTCCAACTCAACACAGATGTTTTAAACAAAATTACTCGTTTCAAACGGCGTCGGCGTGGTGATCCCCTTTTGCGCGTGGCAGCTGCCCTTCTCAGATCGATGATCAAATTTCTTAACGGGGCACGCGATTCTCACCGAGCTTGGAAATTCGCGAATAACATATCACACAGCTAGTGCTTGGCGTGCCCTGGTTAGTTCTCCCTCCTCATGCCTCTATAGACACCACACTCTAGACGTTCTCTGAATGACCGAAAGTCTCAGTGACGTGCAAATCGAGTACCAATTGTATGTGGCGCGTCTCCACGACTGACCACGCACTCAAAAGAAATCCCCCTAGACAAGTTTCCCGCCATCTCGTTTTCATTCCGTTCGGTGAGTCGAGCCAGCATTCACCTTTTCGTATCTTTCCTGATATGATGTCTTAGCCATCTTACTGTATGACTACGCCTTGACCTTCGAACAAGAGGTTAC
This sequence comes from Mycena vulgaris, assembly GCA_029204335.1. Taxonomy (NCBI): domain Eukaryota; kingdom Fungi; phylum Basidiomycota; class Agaricomycetes; order Agaricales; family Mycenaceae; genus Mycena; species Mycena vulgaris. The sequence continues at coordinate 167,384 of JARGYA010000157.1, forward strand.
GCGGTACTGGGGTGCGAGCCTGACATGGGGCACCCTCTTGTTCTACGTCAACCGCTACTCCGCGCTGTTTGGGACCATCCCGGTCTTTGTGGAGTATCTCTTGACGACGACCGACCCAAACAACAAGGTGCGCGCCATTTTGGTCCTTATTTTACCTTATCATGTTTACCGTGTCATCTAGATGTGGGTTTCTAGCTATCATGCTGCATTGAGTTTAATCCTTTCGCAGCTGCGCGGGTTTACAAGCATATCACCGGTACTTTGCGCTGCTATCCCAAGTGCTCGCTGCCAGTGCGTCTCACCTCCACCGTTACACGATAACCTAGCCTAACAAATCCTTATAGCCATCCTCATCACGCGGACGTATGCCTTGTACGAGCGCGATACACGGATCCTGGTGTTCATGATCACTGTCACCGTAGGTGCAGTCGTGTCTGCGCTCGTGAGTCGCCTGTTCAGATCCAGCTCCATGCGCTCATGCGCACGGTGCAGGTTATGCTGCTCGTCGGGAGCGGCCCCGACTCCCTGCCCCCACTTTTAAAATCATTTGGGTGCCCCTCGGCAACCACGCATTGGTCGTACGTCGTTTTTCAGTCCTCGTGGGCGTCGCTCAACTGACGTCGTGTTTGCAGAACTAGACGTGCGTTAGCAAAATTTCGACGCGTTTTGCATAGCGCTGACATTATTTCCCTCAGGCCAAGCAGCAGCGTGGAGCGGCATGGTACGCACATCCCTACTCCTCAGCCGCCCGTTTTGAATGCAGAAAATAGCTTGTTTTCGACGTCATGATCTTCTTTCTGACGGTGTACAAGTCGCTGAAATATGGTACCCGCGGTGGGAGCCTCCTTGGTCTTTTGTTCCGCGATGGTGCGTCTCCTTCTTTTGCATAACCCCATACTTAGACTTTGCCCTCAGGTGCCCTATATTTTGGGTCCGTTGCCGTTTACTATCGCGGCAGAAGCGCATTACTGATCCCTTATATAGCATTATGATTGCGAGCAACGCGTGTAATATCGGAACCTATACGATGGGCGGGGTGCGTCGAAATTCGCCCACACCTCTTGCTGGAACTCATGTTTACCCAGCCGCTGATGAGCGGGTCGGCGACCTCCCTCACCAACACGTACGTGCTCTGGTCTTCCGCCTGGGTCCCGAGCTGATCATGTTTCTGCAGCCTTTCATCGGTCATGATCTCGCGATTGATGCTCAACCTGCGGGACCCCAACATCCGGCTGCTGCCGCAGCGGAATCGCAACATGCGACTCTCGACGACACAGGACTCGCCTGCAATCACCACATTGATGACGCCCTATATGGGCACGGACATCGCGCTCGACTCGATATGGATAGAGCAGTCCCACCACTCCCTAGAGGACGGGGCGGACGGAGGCGCGTGTAACGAGAGACATGTCCCGAATGGTATTTGCTCTGCCTTTCGAATTCACCGTGCACTGTGCTGATAGTCCGCACAGACTGATTTTCGCGATGCTCGCTGTATACCTAAAAATATTGTATCAATAATCGTTACGGATTGGGCCAGCTCTGCGAACAGTTTTTTGTCGTAATATCACGCATCACGGTTGCGGTTGTCATCTGGTTACGGTTACCTCAGGGCGGCCCCAGGCTACTACCTACGTAAGTACAGACTTACTTTACATAATTGTGGAGCTGTCTCCGTTCTCCTCCATGGAGAGATAACTCCAAACCAGCCAATGCGGTCAAGTCCTTCGAATTCGACTGCTCTCGGATAAAAATTGAATCTATCAGCCCGATCAAACGCGCTCCGCATGCCCGCTGTTGGGTAGTCATAACAAGACACATTGCTCCAGACGCGTCCCATATGATCTCGCACCACCTTTAACCTCTACTCGCTTCTCAAGCCACTCCCTTCCTCCCCCCCCCCCACACATTCATTTATTGCTACTATGTTCTCGTCGCTCTTGATCCTGTCTTTGCTGTTCTTGGAGCCTGCACTAGCGGTTACGATCGATATGGAGGGTCTCCCCGACACGGGGCTTGATACATCGGCTTGGACCACCGGTGTTCTGCCGCCTTTGGACGACATCTGGGATCTGAACGACATGCAGATCGCTGCGAAAAATGTCCTCTCCGGGAAGTTCTACGGTGCGTCCAGTCTTCTACTGCTTGAGAATAACCGCTGAATATTTATTTGAGTAGCGTCTTACCGAACGGCCGCCTTAAACGAATACAGTGCGTTAAATTCGTTGGCTGTGTGGACAGGCGGGGTAACGAATTTCTTCAGCATACCAGGCCAATTTGGGGATCTACAGCAAGGTCCGACTGAACGGATTCGGCTTCCGCGATGTTACGAACCTGCAGACCTCGTACGTCGTTGTAGAATCCTAAAAATCCTGTGCTAATTTGCACTCAGAACCACGATACTGGGGTACAACTTTTCGCAACCCTTCTTCATTGCTCCTGCAGCGAAAGCAGGACACGCTAACAAAACCGCCGAAGCGTCACTTGCCTCCGCGGCCGGAAAGGCGGGGATCTTATACGTTGTAGGTCTCATCGCTCTCGCTCCCTTGTCCGTTTTTAAATTAGCGGTGACCAGCCCAGCATATCGTCGACTCTCTCCATTGAGAAAATCGCTAAAGCCGGCATATCGGGTCAGGTTATGTTCCATCAAGAATATATCTGGTCCAACACAAGTGAGGGATCCTCCGTGGACCATAGATTTCGTCCTCACTAACCGTTCCTCCAAGGCCAGGTCATCGATGAGCTCGACCGAATTAAGGCTGCCGGATTCAAAGCCATCTTCCTGACCGTCGATAACACCGGTATCAACGGCATTAGAACACGTTCGATGAGGTACACCGAAAGCGACGAGTGAGTTTCCCATTCCTAAGTAGACCTAGCTAAAATAAACTGCTCCTAGAACCGCGCATGCTGCGAATTTCGACGTGAGGCCCCCTTCGATTTAACGCAACCCCGTCTAATTCGTGTTGATTCACGTAGCTTAGCTCCCTCGCGGCGTTCCGCAACCTTACTACGCTCCCGATCGTCCCGAAGGGCATCAAGACGTGGCAGGACGCGCTGACGTGCCTGCACCTCGGGTTCCCCGCCATATACGTCTCCAACCACGGCGGGCGCGTGCTCGACGGCGTGCCGACCGCTGTCGAGATCCTCATGGACATCCGCAAGAACGCGCCGGAAGTGTTCACCGGCATGGAGGTGTACGCCGATGGCGGGGTGCGCCGCGGCACGGACGCGCTCATTCTGCTTGCGCTCGGCGCCCGGGCTATCGGGCTCGGACGCCCGTGCGTCCCTTGCTTTGTCATTTTAATGTATTGCACGCTAACGTTTTTTTCAGGCCCATGTTCGCGAACATCTGGGGCGAGGCGGGCGTCTCGCGCATGATTTCCCTCTTTGCGCAGGAGATGGCGACGAGCATGCAGCTCATGGGCGTCGCAGACGTTAATCAGTTGAACACATCTTATGTACGTCGCGTTTCGTGGTCCTCACATATGGCGACGATTCCTGCTGACACGGGCAGATATGCAGGTCAATACGAACCAGATTGTGCTTTGATCGTCCACACGCAGATGTACTTTTAAACCTAGAACTTAGATGCTCGCGGCGCCGCCCCAATAACAAGCAGTCGTTTCAGATTTAGGGAGCAGCGCCTCACGTCCATGTTAAAGGTATAAAATTTCGAGAGGCTATGTTGAAGAATGAGAATCTGGCACACTCCCTAGGCACAGTATACGCCGCAAAAACCCGCTAATTCTGTCTCTCAATTTCGAGAGGTCACTCCATCGTCAGCAATCAAGATTTTTTTCCACTCTCTGTCAAAAAAAAAATCTCATTTGATTTATGGTCTGACTACGGGAGACTAAGCGCTTAGCAACTTGGAGGAGTTCAGCTGCAACATCAGGAGATGAGAACACTAGGCAAATAAATTCGGGAAGGAAGACTTCCTCGTCTCCTTGTTATTCTGACGTTTGGCGTACGGCCCAAACCCTCGCGGCCTGTTTTTTCCTCGGGCTCCACACTAAGTCGACGAACTTAGTTGGATCGAATTGTTGAATTTGGCCTCCCGTTCAAGAGCTTCCACCTCTCTAAAGAAGTTCGCTGGGCCGTTCAAGTGTTTGACGGTCGACAGGTCCTTCCTTTTCATGGCAGTGAATCCCCGGGCCCCGCGGACGTGGTACGAATGATCAGTACTAGATCAGCGCGGGACCTGTACGAACGACATGGTACAATTAAATGTGGCATACATGGTCGTCGACGAATCAATCACCCACCAGTACCCGCGGTTGCGGAAATTGCGGACACGGTGTGATAAAGCAACCATAAGGGGATGGATTGCGAAAAGCTGCTGAAGAGTTATTATCACGGCTCACTTGACGTCGAGGAAGAAGAGGGGAAAAACGACTCGGAGCAAGTCAAGAGGAAGGAGATAAGCCGTACGGGGAACGCTCAGATTGTGCTGTGCTTTTCACTGTTCCCATTGGGGTATGCGCTTTGTTTTTGAGTGTACACCAAGGCTTTAGGCGGTGTCCAATATTTGCTCTCTTCTCTCGCCGCATAACATTGAAGCTACTCGAACACAGGATAAGAGCTGGACCATGTGTATAAATCTATTGTGTATACATCTATCATTATCGCTCGTCAATCGTGGCCACCACTAGATCACCGGAGGCCAGGCAAGAGCTCTCTATAAAGCGCGCCCCGAAATCGTGCGTACTACATCTGAATCCAAATGCATCTCTCGCGTGCTCTGGTACTGGTACCGTCTTTCTGTGGGCTAGCGGCTGCGGCGGTGGCAGGTCTTGGGTCACAGCAGCCGTTTCGTCTGTCTGACTCCGAGGAAGCGCCGGTCTTGAATGCAAAGCTGGATGCTGCCATCTTGGATATCTTAAAGGAGTTCAAGACCGCCGGTGGGGTTGGAATCGCGGTGGCGCAAGACATCGCACGGGACGTGGAAGCTGGAGAGCAAGGGCTACGGCAACGCGACAATCGACGGAGGCAAGGTCACCGCCGACACCCTTTTCGCGATTGGTTCCAACTTCAAGGTGTGTCTGTCTGTGTGTGGACGCAGAGGAAGGCATGCATAAATTTATATCGCTCAGCTGTTCAATATCCTCGCCACGGGCCTGTTAATCTCCAACATGACACTCACCTCGCGCATTTCGTGGACTTCTATAATGGCGTCGATCCTCCCTGGCTGGAAGCTGATGGACCCCGTCGCGACGAGCGAAAGCACGATTCTCGACCTCATGAGCCACCGCACGGGGCTGCCCCGCCACGATCTCATGGCCCCCCTCGACTCTTCCGTCGCGGACGTTGTGAGCTCCTCGCTGCAATCATCACACATCCGACTAAATATTATATTGTGCGATCTCGCGTCTCCAGTACCTGCGGCCGTCCACGGGCTTCCGCGAGCAGCTCCAGTACAACAACCACATGTACACCGTGCTGTCCTACCTCCCGCAGGTGCTCCTGAACACCACGTACGAGACATATGTCCGCGATAACATGTTTGTGCCGCTGGGCATGAACGCGACCGCTTACTTTTACGCGGACGCGGTCGAGATAGGGGGACTGGCGGAGGGTTTCGTGCGCGAAAACGCCAACTTCACCGAGGATCCTTTCCACCGAGGCACGACTCGCGTGCTGCCGTACTGGGACCGGAGCGAGGAAGGTCATGGTGAGCACCCCAACGTTCCCCGAGTTGGTGGCTGAAAATCCCCGCCAGCTGGCTCCGGCGAGGGCGGGGTCATCTCCAACTCGCGTGATATGGTAGCTCTCTTTCTTCGCCGATGCTCCCTCAGCTGCTCATCGCTTCTCTGCACAGGCGATCTGGCTCCAGATGCTCCTCACGGAGGGAAAGAGCCAATCGAATGAGACCGCTACGGTGATCCAGAAGGTGGCGGCGGGGTTGACGGTGTACAAGGCGGTTGCGTGCGTAGGGTTCCTTTTCCGGTCCGCCTTTCGCTGATCCCCAGTCAAGGGCCTACCCTGAGCTGTCGCCTGTTGTGTACGGCGGGCGGCGGCCAAATGCGCAGTACCTACCGTGGGTTCGGTACGTGACCCCCCGTCGTCTCCGAGCGCACCCACTCACCTATTTCACGCGCAGAGCTAATCGAGGTACGTGCTCGGCACCCATGTCGTCTTGATTTTAAAGGCGTCACCTGATATTTAGCACGGAGGCTCTGTACCGGGTATGCATCGAATATCTACTCCCCATAGCACCTCACCGCCCTCCCAGGCTTCAAATCCCAGATCACCCGCTTCCCGGGGCAGAACCTGGGCATCGCCGTCCTCTCGAACGAGGAGGAGCTCGGGACACTCATCGCAGAATCCGTGAAATACCGCATAATCGACGCGGCCCTCCAACTCGATCCGATCGACTGGCCCGCACGGTACCTCCGTCTGACCTCGTACCGCGATCCCGGAACTGAAACCACGCGCAGGTACCACACCAAACTTACGGAGACTGTGCCACCGCCCCCTGTGCCACGCGCGGACAACGCGGCGCCGCCTTCCGTTGCGTACGCCGCGCTCGCAGGTACGTACGCGCACCCCGCCTATGGGACCCTCGACCTCTGCCTCTTTGCCGACGCGCGACCGACCTCCGCCTGCGCAGGCTTTGCCGCGGAGGTCGCGCAAACGCCTCCCGGTGTGCTCGACCCGCGCATGCCGACGCTCCTCGCGCACTAGGTGACGGCATTGACCAACTACGCGCAGCTCGCGCACTACGCCGGCACACATTCAATCTCACGGGGCTTTTCAGGAGCGTAAGCCGCCTCTATGGGAGTGAACTGATAGATGTATGCTGATTGGGTGGTTGTGTAGACTACGGAGACCGGCGAGGTATGGGTGCACAAGATCTCGGGCTTTGCGGTCGAGTTTGAGACGCATGGGGAGGGGGATATTGGGTTTGCGATGGTCGGGATGTGGGGCCCCGGGGACGGTGTGGCGCCTCCGGAGGGAAATACCGTCCAGGAGCGCGCGGAAGTCTGGTTCGCCAAGAGCAGCAATTGAATCAAGCCGCCACTTTGCATGGATAATTACTTGCCAACTTGATGTACTTGGTCATTATCACCGGTCTCAGAGGGGTCTGTCGAATACAAGATTTGTCAGACGGTTCGAATCTCCCCACTGCGAACTCGCAGCTTTTCAGTGTCGATTGTCGAATTTTTACAGGTGTCTCGCAAAATTTCAGGTGTCGAACTAGTTCAACCTGTCACGTGTCACCATTCTTGCGAGTGCGTTTGGGAGTTATGTTTCATGTCCTGGAAAGACAGTCATGGGGTTTGGCGACGGCGTGCAGTTTCACACTGAACAGGGCGATGTTGATATTTCAACTCTGGGTTCTGTTGTTCTGATGCACGGCAATCTCAACGCCGGAAGCACTTATGCAAGGACGGAAAGATTTCCGGGGTGGTGGATTGAGACACGTTTGGGTATTCAGAGTTCTGGCAGCGGATGGCGCCTTGGAGCATGGAGCAGGGCAGCAGACGAAAAATCTGGTGAGATTCAACCTGTTCATTGGTGGTATGTTGGTGCGAATGATATCATAATGTCGGATCCTGGGCGGCTGGAACCCCTTCTCAATCTCAAGAGGAAACCCTGCGGTAGACTATTGTATGGGAATGGCACACGGCGAAGGAGGGGCTTGGCTGCTGCCTCTCGTCCCTTCTCCGTCATTTTAAAAAATGTTCTCGCTCGACAGGCTCTGGATCTCAAAATTGGCGGCATTCAAATTCGTAAACTGAGGGAACGTACCAAAGGACTCTGTCCGTCGCAAAAAGCGGGATGGCCGATGCCAGCCACGCAATAGCGCCGAGCACGATCCGGACCCTATGCATCGCTCTCCATCTGTCCAGTTGGTCGAGGACGCGCTGCTCGTCTTCGAGCTCCATCGGCTTCACAGCGGTGGACTCTAGCGTCGCGATGAGCTTGTGATTGAGGGGGAGCATGAACAGGACGGTCCACGCCGCGGACAGGGAGGCCGCGCCGGCGCCTGCGACGAGGACGTTGCGGAGCGGGCGCGCGGAGGCTAGGTAGGCCGCTGCGGACAGGGCGACGGCGGAGATGACGCCCGAGCCGCCCATATGGATCTCGGAATCAGGGTCAGCGAGATGGAGCTGGAGCAAGAGCTGGGGGTACCTTGGCAACGTCGTAGAACGACTTCCAGAGCGCCAACCTGGCCGCGACGGGGAGGGGCGTCTTCCCGCGTGCCGTGGCGGGCATCACGCCGAAGTAGGCTGTGCCTATGTTCGCGAAGGCGAAGTAGGAGGAAGCGAGGAGACCGGTGGCTAGGGCGAGGTGGCCCGGCGGAGGCATGGTGACACCAGGGAAACGGCGATGGACGGCAGGTTTAAGGGGGTTGGTGGTAGCGGAGGCTGAGCTGAGGCGGTGGTACTGGGCTGACTAGCGACTGCGGGATTTGTGTGGCTGGCGTTCTTGCGAGGGTAGAGTGGGTGACAGGCGCCGGTGACGTTAAGAGTGCCGACAACAGGTTATCTTTAGCCATTGGTGTGAGAGTCTGTCCAAATGGTGCTCGATTGAATTCAGTCTGTAGTGAGATATACCCAGCAGAAGTCTTGAAGAGGGGCCGTGCGCTAGGTCCACTGACCAAGAAAGATCGCTTCTCGTCCCTGCATCAGCGTTGCGCGCTGATCCCGAATATAAACGCCAGATGTTCTTCCCGTGGTCTGGGACGAGATAACACCATTCGAGCATACTTCTGCTTCATAATTGAATTACTGAGGATAATGGGTTGGTAAGGGAAGTAGTAAACGATGCAAATCCCCGCACAAATCGACGGCTAAACGGCCAGATGGTGAGAGTGAGATGAAAAACGGTGATGAATCAGCTAAGCTGTGTCATCCGGACCGGTCATCCGAGAAGCGCCACAAAATCATGGCGACGAGGTCTCCACATTACCACCACCTACCTACCTACCTGACACCAACTCATGGCATACGCATTCGCAGTGACCCGCCCCGTCAACCCCCCTGGCGCCGAGCCAGTTATTACGGAAGAGCAGCTCTGGAAAGGGCTAGAATATAAAGCCCGCAACCCTGCCGTGCGCAGTTCCTTCCATCGTACACCATGACCCTGACTCACCGATGCACAGGCGTTCGTCCCCATGATTTCTTCGTGCAAGGTCACCATCGATGACGGGAAAAAGGTGCGGCCCTCGACGTTCACGTTCTATGGATACTTATCGACGCGCGTCCTGCAGCTCGTGCGCGAAGTGACGTTCGCAAACTCGCCGCAAATTGTTACGGAGGATATCCAGGCCCACGCCTCGACCATCGTACGTCATCGCTGTTCATCGAAACTTGCGCGCCGGAACTGACTGCGCCCCAGGTGTACTTTGAGATGGACACGGGCACACGCGTCACGAACGTCATCTCGTACGGGCCCGGCGATGAGATTTTCCTCACATATGGCTTCGCGAACGGCAGTACGTACCTTGCCGGTGAATTTGGGTACTTTGACTGATCTCGTGTCTCCCAGTCCCTGGAGTTGCCGCCGACAAACCGAAACCCAGTGCTAAGGAGCTGAACGCGACCGTTGGAAAGAGCGTGGAGGGAAGTATTGCGGTCGTCCGTCAGATGGTAAAGGAGGGGAAGCTGTAAGGATTGGTGTAAACCGACCGGTGTGTTTTTAAAAGAAATCGAATGTATTATTCTGTCTCGCCCCAATGTTGTACAGGGGAATGAGTACCACATTGGACCGCAGCCCAAGTCCGCGCATCTCAGGCTGCCTCTTCGTCATCTTCCGCGTGCCCCTCATCTTAGTTCCGTCGCACATGTCTTTGCGCATTAGCCAGCTCTAATACCCCGCCCACTTTACCGTCAACGAGGCCCAGACACCCCGACTGAAGACCGTACATTTCGCGCCCTGCCCATGTTCCAAGCCTCACGCCCTTGTTTAAATCGCACCGCCTCTCCGGTATGCTCCAGAGACGATCTTTCTCTCTCTCGCTTCTCTCTACCCACGTCGAATAAACCCCAACTTATTCTGGCTTTTAGACAGGTAAACACGACCCGGTGGCGGATGGTCCGCACCTGCACTCCATGGCCAGGTACTACTGTATCGTGTTCACAATGCAGCAGGGCACCCGTTCGATTCGGGACCGGGTCATCGACAACTAGTCTACGCATGCCATCGTTTTTTGTTTCCTTCCCTCACTTCAACTCTAACCAACTGATTCAGGCTCACATCTAGGTGGATAAGACCTGAGGCCTGGTGTAGTGTTGCCGCGACTTGCGACTTGAGGCCCCCAAGTCGACTTCGGACAGTCGACTTGAACCGAGTCAAGCCGAGTCACTTGAACGACTTCGGGCGACCTCGAAGTCAGTCGCAAGTCGACTTGGACTGACCTGAGTGACTCGAGTCAGGGTAATTTTATAAAATGTTTCCTTTCCTCTGCAAGTGCGATTAGAACAGTTTTAGATTTTTTTAGATTTTTTTTGTACCGGAATGTCACGACCGTGACAGCGTGTGAGGCTGTCACGTTCCGGTCACATAGTTACGAATTGAGCCAGTTCTGAGCCTTAAATAAGTCTAGAAAAATACGGTAAAAATTTCAGCATGTCAGTCAAGACGTTTTGAAGTGATGCCGTCGATAAAATCACTTAAGAGATCTTGTGTGACTGCATTTAAGCGATGTTTTGACACTTCTTGCAAAGGAAGTTTCAAATTCATTCGCCCACAGTCTTCCGCAATCTTTCTACGTAATGTGGTAGGCATTCAAACAAATTGGGAAAATACCCTCGACTTCACCTACTTGAGTCCACTTGAAGTCACTCCGAGTGACTTCGGCCCGGCCAAGTCGAGTCAAGTCGAGTCGAACTCGAAATCAAGTCGACTTCCGGAGTCGTGACTCGACTTTTCGAGTCGCGGCAACACTAGCCTGGTGGCAGATGGTTTGTATCTGCACTCTGTTACATGGCCTGAATCTATACACAGCAGCGGGAAACCCGGTCAATTTGATGCGGAGCAATGTTTTTGGGTTTCAGTTCAAATAACCCTAACGTATACATTCACAGAGAGGTAAATGAGACTTGATAGCGGATGGTCCGCACCTGCATCCTGCATTACTGGTACACCAATTTCAGGAATTTATGCATCGGTCTTGAGAGGCAATTTCGACTCACCAAGACGTTCAAGTGGCACGTACGATGGCTAATTGTTGGGTAAGTGAAGGGAATTTGGCGGGCTGGGGGGTTGGGTCTCAAATCTTGTCGTCCAGATGTGTTTCAACAGTAAAGCCGCAGTGAATCACAATCATACCCAAGAACAGCGTGAACATAAGGCACATAGAATGGTTGTTCTGGATCTAAAGATTGCCAAGCGGAATTTAGAAGCACTCACTGACGCCTACAAACAGGCATAGTAACGAGCTATAAATTAAGTTCATTTGAAGCCGGTGGTCAAAGGAAAAGAACAACATTAACGAAGGAGCCAACCCCGAGTTAAACGGGTGCCCCGCTACATTTGGTTGGGGTAAATCTGCAACCGAGTGCAGGTGCGGACCTTCCGCTCTCGGGTCTTGACATCTCTAGCTTTGAACCTGGATAAATTGCTTAAATTTGAAGCTGAGAGAATAAAGAAAGGCAAGACCCATGAACTGACCCTGAATCGAACTGGCTCTCTGCTGCATCTTTTCTGTTCAGAGTACAGGATGCAGGTGCGGACCATCCGCTATCAAGTCTCATGTGAATGTATACGCTGGGGTTATTTGAACTGAAACCAAAAACATTACTCCGCATCAAATTGACCGGGTTTCCGATGCTGTGTGTGGATTCAGGCCATGTAACGGAGTGCAGATACAAACTATCCGCCATCAGGCCTCAGGTCTTATCCACCTAGATGTGAACCTGAATCAGTCGGTTAGAGTTGAAGTGAAGGAATGAAACAAAAACGATGGTATGCGTAGCTGTCTATGACCCGGTCCCGAATCGAACGGGTGCCCTGCTGCATTGTGAAGATGATACAGTAGGACCTGGTCATAGATTGCAGGTGCAGACCATCCGCCACTGGGTCGTGTTTACCTGTCTAAGACCCAGAATAAGTTGGGGCTTATTCGACGTGGGCAGAGAGAAAAATCGCCTCTAGAGCATACTGGAGAGGCGGTGCGAATTAAACAAGGGCATGAGGCTTGACACATAGACAGGGCGTGAAATGTGCGGTCTTCAGTCGGGGCGTCTAGGCCCCGTTGAAGGTAAAGTGGGCGGGGTATTAGAGCTGGCTAATGCGCAAAGACATGTGCGACGGAACTAAGATGAGGGGCTCGCGGAAGACGACAGCGTGGTGGCCTGAGATGCGCGGGCTTGGGCTGCGGTTCACTATGGTACGCATTCCCCTGTACAACAGTGGGGCGAGATAGAATAGCACACCGGTCGGTTTACACCAATCCTTACAGCTTCCCTTCCTTTACCATCTGACGGACGACGGCAATACCTCTCTCCACGCTCTTACCAAAATTCGCGTTCAGCTCTTTGGCACTGGGTTTCGGTTTGTCGGCGGCCACTCCAGGGACTGGAAGACACAAGATCAATAAAAGTACCCAAATTCACCCGCAAGGTACATACTGCCGTTCGCGAAGCAATATGTGAGGAAAATTTCGTCGCCGGGCCCGTACGAGATGACGTTCGTGACGCGCATACCCGTATCCATCTCAAAGTACACCTGGGGCGCAGTCAGTTCCGGCGCGCAAGTTTTGATGGACAGCGATGACGTACGATGGTCGAGGCATGGGCCTGGATATCCTCCGTGATAATTTGCGGCGATTTTCCGAACGTCACTTCGTGCACGAGCTGCAGAACGCGCGTCGATAAGTATCCCGGGAACGTGAACTCGAAGGCGACGCACCTTCTTCCCGTCATCGACGGTGACCTTGCATGAAGAAATCCTGGGAATAAACGCCTGCGAATTATTGGGTCAGGACCATGGTGCACGATGGAAGGAAGCTGGCGCACGGCGGGATTGCGGGCTTTATATTCCAGCCCTTTCCAGAGCTGCTCTTCCGTAATGACTGGCTCGACGCCAGGGGGGTTGACGGGGCGGGTTATTGCGAATGCGTATGCCATGGTCTGGGTAGTTGGTGTCAATTAGGCAGGTGGGTGATGGTAATGTAGAGCAAGGAGAGCTTGTCGCAATGATTTTATGGCGCTTCTCAAGTTCTCGGATGACCGGTCCGGCCGGGATGACACAGCTTAGCTGATTCATCTGATTCTCTCACCATGGATCTCACCTGGCCGTTTAGCCGTCGATTTGTGCAGGAATTTTGCATCGTTTACCACTTTCCTTGCCCCATTCAACCCTCAGTGATTCAATGATGAAGCAGAAGTGTGAATGGTGTTATCTCGTCCCAGACCACGGGAACGTTGTCATTCGGGAACGCTGATGCAGGGACGACTCACAGAAACAATAGGGGAAGTCAAAGCGAGAATCGAATGGCGATTCTGGCCGATTTTGATGTCGATTCTTGATCGATTCTGGCGGGAGAATCGATCAAGAATTGACATCAACTTTGACCCCCCCCCCCTTTCTGAGCTCGATTCTGGGCTCGAGTCTCGGAGGATTCAGCGTAGACAAACAAATGAGAATTAAATTTGAATATCTTTTTCTGGGTGCCAAGCGTGATATCAAAACTTATTTTATACATGCCCCAGCTCTCTTCGCGCCAACGTCGGGCGCGCGACGTGCTCAAGACGTTCCTCCATCACCACACAACACGTGTCAAGATGACGCCGCCTTTTTCTTGGGCGTTTTGCCTTTGCGGTCGGGGTCTTGATTCGGGAAGAGGGCTCTTGACAGCGGCAGTAGTTGTTGATGAACGGGATGTACGAAGGGTAACCTAAAAATAGGAATATAATTGATTTGTAATTTAACTCTGTGACAAAGCATCGCGCCAGACTCAGCATGTTTAGGGCAAGGTCGATTCTCGAGCTCGAGAATCGCGATTCTGGTGTCAAGAATCGGTGTTCCTCCTCCCGAGGAGGAACATCGATTCTGATTGATTCTGGAAAAACATCGATTCTCGGTCGATTCTCGAGCAAGAATCGATCCGGGAATCGACATCAGAATCGGCCGAGAATCGCCCTTCGATTCTCGCTTTGACTTCCCCTATTGAAAATCCCTACGCGATGAGTCCCCCGCAATCAAAATCCGGTTGATTGTGGTTCGAAAGTGAAACAGCTAAACCAAGCGGTGAGAGTTCAGCGAGAAGTGGAGCTCTGGCCTTCCGACGTGAAAATATTCCTAAATATCAATTGTGCGTCCGCCGTCTGAAGACTAAATCCCCGGGAATGAAAGTGCGCGGCCGAGATCCTCCGCCACGAGGGCAGCAGTCGACGGTCCAGAAACGCGCGCTGCCTCGCATTTCCCTTGGTGCGAACACCTTTCACGATCGTGACGGAGTTGCACTCTGCACAAATATAAATCAACCTGTGGACAGGGGGGAGTCGGGCTTACCGGTACGCTGCACCGGCTTTCCTCTGCTTCCCGGGCAGCCCAGCTTCTCACGCCCCCAAGAAAGGTTTTGCGTATGTGCACGAATATAGGCAAAAAATTCGGGTTATTATTCCGAGTCATCGACCAGACCTGAGGCAGATCAACGACATGAAATTCCATGCCGCAAAAAAGTACCAAGTTAATGAGTCCTCCGATCCCAGAACTGTCCTGCCAGTGCCCGTTAAATATCTTTCCGAGCCCGCGGGGCACGTACCGCGGGATGCAGCCCTCGATTACGGTAATACCTGCGCCCCAAATCGGTGTTGTGTTCAACTAACACAGTTATGTAGAGAAAGAAGTGACAGTACATACGAACCATGATCTCAAAGAAAGTATCCCTCGTCGTGGTCGGCGATTCTCGACACGCATGCATGCTTCGTAAGACCTTCCGAGGATGGGCGATCGCTGTCAGTTGTTGAACCCGCCCTGGACGCACGTGGCACATCTCATCACCGTGGCTTTTGAGTACGTCGGCGATCTTGCTGGAAGCGCGATAGATACCCGGGAGTGAGCCTCCCCTCGCCCTGCTTCGCATTCAGCCAGATCGGTGCCCCAAATAACCAGCGACGATAAGATCGGCTGCAGGTCGTCTCGCCCGTCGAAAAGGAGGCAGTTCGTTGGGCGATGGGCGGATGCAAACCACCACGCGGCTGGCGAGCTGCGAACGGGGGACGGACGAGGGACTGGCAGGGAAGGGAAGGGGCGAAACGAGGATGGTGTAAATTGAAGGAAAAGGCTCAAGGGAAGTCAGCACCAGCTCGGAGCAATATTACCGTTCTACGAGGCAGCGGCTGTCTGCTGGGGCGGGTGGACTGTCGGGGAGGAGATCAACTTCACCCAGTTATAGACTCCATCCACGACCTACCCGCTCATCCATTTCCTTCTTCCCCGGATCCGGCTCCTTGCGCTTTGTGAACTGTTGCGTCACTGAGGCGCGCGAATCCTCCGTTGAATCAGCACATCATGGGGACCGCTGAACTATTCAGCGCGGGAGCCACCGCAGCACGATCAACTTTCTGCCATCTCCGATGATTCACGCCGCGCTAGTATGTGTAGTTGAGTTCCGCCGGCCAGCGCCCTGTGAAGTCAATTCCTAAACACACTAAAATGAAATGAAACGACCGGAAATTAGCGCATGTTGGAGGAAGTCAATCTCGGAGATGGTACATAGCACATACCTCCTCAACAAACTGCACCCACTTCCACGTATCCTGCGCCTGCGGCCCGGCGAATGTGTCCATCCGAACCCGCTGTGCAGCGGCCATGACATGTTCCTAAGTACATTTATTGTGAGCAGATGGCGGAGAACAGGAAGCGCACCTTGAACCTCTGGAATTCCCCCCCATGGCATCGCACATTGTGGAATTGGAATCGGAGTAGGCATCCAGCTGGGGACATTTGGTAATACAGGTCGGTTGTTGGTCGTGGTGTTCAGAAAGGATCATGTTGTTGTGATACTTTGTGCCCATATATTGAATGGAAGGAAATCCCAGACGTTGAGACCTTCCGGGCTAAAACCAAAAACACACACCGCATGCGCCGTCCTAAGTGCCCGCATATGCCGCTCTTGTAATCCCGCCCGGCGCCGCCCAGAGACAATTCAATATTATGAACGGTCAAAGCGATTTGCTTTGCACTACTAGTGCCGTTGTGTGATCCCGACTCCTACAAGTCCTGCTCCAGCCGGGTTTGTGTGCTTTGGGTAGACAAGGAGCCAAGCCTCGAGTTGCTCGAGAGCGAGGTTGTGCTGAGGTGTGGGTGCAAAGCCGTGTCGAGCCCCGCCGTCCATGATAGTCATAGTCCAAGGATTGGGGTGACGTGCAATGGCAGCCAAGTGGCAGGTAAGCGCCGACGCAGCCGAAGATGCCGCAGCGGGCCGATCGCTATCTCGATACAAACACGACCACATGTTCTGGCGGCACGTTCGATTCACGTGTTCTCAATGCGTTCTCCGACTAAGTATTGGAGCCTATTTCTTGCGGTCGATCTCCCGTGCCCAATGTTTAGGCGAAATAATCGCCCCTTTATTCGCCCGCAGAATCCTCGACTGTTGTCCGTATCGATGAATGGTCCGGCCGTTGACAACCTCAATCAAGAAACATCAGGTCCTGTATATTGATTTAATTTGGTGTGCAAAAATGCTCTCCGACTCGAGGGGTATAGGTCTCTCATCAAACTTGGAGGAAGGCTGTTACCATCACTATGCAATTGTGTTATCAACGGGGCACCTTTTCTCCCTATAAGCTATGGCCTGACACCGCAAATAAACCAGCGGATATCTATAGCCCAAGTACACCATCTGTGGGGATACCTGTGGCATCTTCATGGTGCGGGTAGTACTTGTCACACGGGATAACCCGTGATTCAGTGCAAGCTAAATTGATTCAGATACCAAAAGTTTCAAGTGCCGAATGAAATGGCCCCAAAATTCCAGCCGATATGTCCCGTATCGTCTTATCGACCATTATCAATGGGTTTCCATTGGCTGGTGATGCCATATCGGCTCTGATTTCAGGCCACTTTATTCGCCAACCGAAACTTTCAGTATCTGGATCAATTTAGCTTGTGCTGAATCACGGGCTATCCCTGTGTGCGTACTCATGGTTACACGATCAATGATCAGAGATGCATATCCATCGGGCTTCAGTCATCAGTGTAAAATCAAAGTGACCACATGATGAGTGTTCAACCTCACGTCCGTTGAGGATGCTATCTGTGCCAACTTCGGAGTCAAAATTCGTTGGGGTATCTGCAGCTGTTACTAATGATTATTCAACCTCTGATAGGCCAAGGGGATAAAAGGAATAGTCTAACAAGACACTTGACAGCATAAATTGAGGATGCTATCTGCACCAATTTCGGGGTAAATTTTATTTTGGGTATCTGAGACTGTTACCAATGATTACTCAACTTGTGATGGCCTCGGGTATGAAAGGAGCCATCTGACAGCACACTCGAAATCTGTTCCCATCGGACAAAATGCCCCCTCAACCCATTGCAACCGAAATTCGATTAAACAATGTTCTAAAATGCTTTACTATAGCAGTGGATAGCGTGGAGGTCTTTGCAAAGACCTTCAAGAGTCCATTCTTGGAACCTATCTCTAACACTGCTAAGTCTCTGCTGACTGCTGTGCAGGTAAATGTCTCCTAGAAATCATGAAATTTATCTGACTTGTGTGCTAGACTGTTAAACAAAACAAGAGTGATTGTACCCAATTGTTGGAGCAAACCTATGGGTTGCTCTGTGCAATTGTTTCTCTGCATATGAAGGCAGAGGCTGGTTCAGATTTGACACCAAGCATGCTGAATGATCTCGGAAAATTCACAGAGTATGTCCCTTCCTGAAAGTAAATTGTTGCTGATTGCATGTCTGCAGCACACTCTACAAGATCCATACATTTGTGGAAGCCCAACAAGATAAAAGCAAGATCAGGCGATTTTTCCGTCAGGGAGAAATGAGCAAACTATTCAAGGATTGTAATATGGGCTTGCAGGTGGCACTAGATCTTTTCAAGGTGCAGTGGTTGGCTGTATAGTTCAGCCCAGTATTGAAACACCCTCAAAAATAGGTTCATAATATCAATGTTCTCAATGACCTCGGGGATATGCATAAAATTGCTGAAGAAAGACACCAAGAAGTTCTAGAGTTGATTGAAGCCTTTTCTGACAGGACTGCTTCAGACAAGGGATCATTGGTGGGTGGACCTTGTATTTTGGGTGCAGCGAGAAGTAACTTTCGTGCAGACAAATAGGGTCCTTTCCAGCTCTTACAACAGGTATGATCCAAACTAAGATCAATAAAATTGAAGCTGATTGTATTATGATCAAGCTCGACCTCAATTTCCATGCTGCCATCGGAACCAAAAATCTTCCATGGCCGAGAATTTGAACTTTCCGATATCCTCAAGCTGTTGATGCAGGAGACACTGAGGATAGCAATTTTGGGTGCAGGCAGAATGGGCAAGACAAGTCTCGCAAGAGCTGCTTTGCATCATCCAACAGTCACTGGGAAATATGGCCAGCATTGTTTTTTCGTTGCTTGCGACTCGACATTGAGTAAAGATGAACTGGTTATCCTCATTGGGGCCCATTTGAGGCTGAAGCCGACAAAAAATCTGGCCAAAGTGATTTTGCATCATTTTGCCACTAATCCAGCTTGCCTCTTGATCCTAGATAACCTGGAAACACTTTGGGAGCTGGCAGAAATTCGTCGAGACATTGAAGAATTTTTGTCTCTGCTTACAGAGGTAAAACACCTTGCATTGATTGTGAGTACTGATATCTTTGTCTTAGTACTGTGACTGACACCAAACTAGATCACAATGCGAGGGGCAGAGAGACCAGCCTCAGTGCAGTGGACTCGGCCTTTCCTTCCAGCATTGAAACCCTTGACCCAGGCTGCTGCCCGACAAACCTTTATTGATATTGCGGACAATGGCCATGACAGTGATGACATTGACAAAGTTCTCCTCCTGACTGACAACATGCCCCTTGCAATCAATCTTATGGCCCACTTGGTGGACTCTGAGGGTTGCTCTCAGGTGCTAGCCCGTTGGGAGGAAGAAAAAACCTCAGTGATCTCAGATGGCTACGACAGACGCTCAAATCTGGATCTGTCCATTTCCATGTCTCTATTAAGCCCCCGACTCAGATCTGTGCCTCATTGCCAGGATCTATTGAGCCTCCTCTCAATGCTCCCTGACGGCCTTTCAGATGTAGAGCTGGTACAAAGCAAGCTTCCAATAAAAGACATCCTCAGCTGTAAAGCAGCCCTACTTTCCACCTCACTGGCCTATAGTGATGACCAGAGACGGTTCAAGGTCTTGGTACCCATTCGGGAATACATGGCAAGATCTTACCCCCCCATGGATTACCTTGTTCAGGCTCTTCTCAATTACTTCCATCAGCTTTTGGAATTCAACTACAAATATTCTGGAACTGTCTCAGCTTCTGAAATGGCCTCAAAAATCACCTCAAATTTCTCAAATATCCAGAGTTTACTTCTCAACAGACTCCATCACCAGAGTCCTGCAGCAGTTGATACCATATATGGCATCCTATATTTCAATGCTTTCAGTACATTCACTGGACATGGCCGCACTCCTTTGATGGACCACATTGCTCTCATTCAACCTCTTGCAAGTGGACTAGAGTTTTTTTTGATTACAGAGATCTTTGCTTCTTGGCAATATCATCCAATTCTCAATCCAGAAGCACTGGTTGACAAAGCAATAAAACAATTGCCTTACTTTGATGACTCAGATATCAAATGTAAGCACTGAAGCAACATTTCTTCTTTATGATTTGAACAGGTTCAACAGGTCGATTTTACCTCACTTTAGGCACCTATTATCGGTATGTCAAGAATGATATTCTTACAGCTACAAAGTATCATCAGACTGGCCTCTCATTGGCAATTTCAACTGGGAACACCAAAAGACAGTGTCAATTATCAACCTGCCTGGCAGAACTCAAGTTGCAGATGGGTGATCCAGCTGCAGGCCAAATGTATGCATTTGATGCACAGAGGCTGGCAAAGATTTCTGCAAATTTATATAATGGGGCACGGACACTACATCTCGAGGCAAAATGTTGGGATGCACTTGGGAACTACAAATATGCAGCCTCCCTCTGCAACAGGGCAAGAGATCTCCTAGCTCATTGTGGTATGCAAGTTTTTCACTTGGTTTTTCACTGAAAAATTGCTGTAAAATTCAAAACATTTTTCACTAGTTTTTTCACCGAAAAACTTGAAATGTTCAACCAGTGTTATGGTGTCCAGTGGCCGGTATATACAGTATTATCTTTGAATTCACATGTTTCACGAAAAGGCCACTCAACTCAAACTTCAAGTCAATTCTTTCCAGAGATCACTGCAATCCATTTCTGAAAGACTCGCAGTGTCTGGACTGCAAACACAGTTCAACTTGACATTGTCTGCAACATACCTTGTCCCATGATGCACCTGCCACGAGCTCTGGGTGATATGGTGGAAGAAGGGATATGTCTGCCATGCTCTGAGGAAATGATGGGTGAATGAACAAGGTTGAAGGAGAGGTTCTGGGAAGGACTTCCAGGGAGCAATTAGATGTGCTGGGTTCTGCTCAAAGGTGAGATTGCTACTGTATCCCGCTTGGACTGGCTGTGTCTGTGTCATGTCAACATGTTTAACCAGCCAGCTCACTAGACTTCTTTTACGAATCAACTCGATCCACACAAGACAACAAATTTTCAATCAAAACCATTGAATTATAAACCACATCATGCTGGCTTGGAAAACAGATAAAGCAAGCGGCACAGTTAGCAAGAAGCTGGGCTTTGGCCCTCTCCCCGGATGTAAAGATATTCATGAATTGTGTGTCTGTCTTGATTTTCAGGAATAGAAGTGCAGGGGCAAGCTCCTTCATACTGGAGTCTGCCAAAAGTCCAATGACCAAGGGAGGAACACTCTCTACCGGGTGTTTTCGTTGCCGGGGCACTCGTGGTGGGGCTGCACAAAATATAATTCAAGCTGTGAAAGAACGGAGTGGGTAAATCGAACTTACAGGTGCACCACCGTGGATTTCCCTCAGCATCTCAGATCTCAGGATGGCCAGCTTCTTATGTGCTCAAGAAATGCTTGATATACATGAATACAGGCCAAAATTCAGTGTACTTCCTCATTGATGTTCGAGTTTCATAGATCTGAGGCAGATCAACAACAAGCCATCCGAGCTGGGAAATTTATGGTCGGATTTACAGCTCTTTGCGGAACTTAAGGCGCGAGCGGTTTTGTTCTTTTCTTTTTAGGCACTTTTTGATCCTTTTCGACTTTTTGGCCGCCCTGAACTCACTTCTCACTTGTTTCCTTCGGGAGTATTGCCAATCGATTCGCATCGTGAATATGGAGCGATCCGTCTCCTCAGACTTTGTATATGTGCCTAGGGATCACTCTCTGAGTCACAAAGTGAGCTTTATCCGCGCATTTCTGGTCATCTTTCAACATTACCGCTGCCCCGGGCACATTTATCCACCGCTTTCTACGGGAATGAAATTATTCGAGCTGGAGTAGGAATCAGGAGCGATATGTCACCTCAGAATAGCAACGCAACGTCGAAATCGAATTTATGGCAAGTATCATCAGGCTTCTGGAGCTTCTGAACATGGCCGCTCTAGGCTTAGATTGAGGGACTTGTGTGCTGTGGATTTTTGAGATGTTGTATCTTTGCAATTAGAGAGCAACTTGTATGCTTGGATTGAGCCGGCTCACCCAGTACGACATGCAATGCACAGTTCCGCATCCATTGTATTTACTTTACTACAAATCCTAGTGCTGTGGCAGAATCTTAATACCGGCAATCTGGAAAGCTACGGAGGCTCAACCCTTTACTGGACAAACATATCTACTGCCTTGAATCGGCCGGAAAACGACTGCAGTCGCGTGCGCGACGCGTCCCGGCCACCATCAGTCACACGTGACGTGAGTTCATCAGACTTTTGACAAATAACTTGTGAGCTTGTACAAGGCCAAACAAGGGAGAACAAATGGGATATGGGAAAACCGGGATCAAAACCGGGATCAAAACCGGCGGCATAGGCGGCAGATCAGCGGACTTTGAATTCTATGTAGTACTGTAACCGTGTTCGGTCGCGCCTTTCCTTCTTGAACGCGGTGCGCTGGCATCCCCGCTGCACCGTGCAGCACTCCCTTTCCCAGTGCAACTATGACCCTCCTGGGACACGCACCAGCACGCACCTGTGAATAAGGATGTCGGCATCTCACGGCAATTCAAACTTCCCGAATAGGGGCGATCGTTGCGCTCCGCTTCTAGACAAGGGTTTTGCGTACCGGAGAACGCCGCAGAGGCGAGAGGAGCAGAGGCCGCATATTGATTTGGGCTTCGGCGGGTCCAGAGCCTCTCGGGCGGCCCGCCAATGTAATTTGTGAGGAATGATCCTGATAGGGTCCTATTATAGGGATACACTAAGCATTTGAAGAAAAATAGCTATGTACGGGTTGCAGGAGAACATAGCGAGCGGGGCGTCGCTTAGCTGGGCGGGCAAGGATTGAGACTGACAGAGGTGAAGGAAGGGAGGCGGGAGGCGGGACCGAATACAGCAGTAGTGTGAAATTTAAAGTCCGCTAACCCGCCGTCAATGCCGCCGGTTGTGATCCCGGTTTTGATCCCGGTTTTCCCATAACCCATACTTTCACAAACAAGGCCACAAGCCCCACCAAACGGCGCGCAAGCTGACAAGGTCACAAACCATGTTAACGATCTCACAAGGTGGCCGATTCGATTCTGTCTAGTGGCATAAAGTGGGCGCAAATTACTGTATCTCAGCCAGTCAGCGTCTCTGGGTATGGCACAGTGTGTAAGAAACTTCTGAAGGTGTCCTTCAATTTTTCGACATGTTTACCTGTCTTGTTTTGACCCTTCCGAGAGGTGTTTTTTCCCGCTTTGACCTTGCGAGCTTGTCGGCAATCTCCGGCAAGCTCACAAGGCCAAACAAGCCACAAGTTATTTGTCAAAAGGCTGATGACTTGTGACTGATGGTGGCCAGAATGGCTGCATTTGAGCCAAGTGGTACGCTTCTTAGACACTGGGGTGGGCCCTGGTAGATGTACAGAGTGCCAACTTCGAAGATCCTGCCACTATCTGCAGGGTAAAGACTATGGATGGTCTGGAGGGTGGAAATGTGCACTACACACGTTGTAGACTGAATTGCCTCAATCCAAATACTCAGGGTGCTATAGAATGCATCAAAGCATAGCATATCAAAAAATTACAATGCCCAGATCCCTCAAACCAATTATAGAGCGGAGATGCGCAGAGGCTGCAGCAAACCTGATGAGGTTTACCATGAAGCTGACATAAACGCCGCATCACTATTCTGAACCGTCACATCACTCTGTTTTACCAATGGGAATCCAATGGTCCTACTTCCGGCTGAAACGGACGCGAAATGGGCCCGGGATGGACGAAATGTCGACAAACTATCAAAAATGATCGGATACAATTGACTTTGCAGCTCACAAAGTGGACTTTAGAGGCATACTAAAATCCTGAGGGGGCACATCGCTCCATATTCACGATGCGAATCAATTGACCATACTTCCGAAGGAATCGAGTGAGAACTGAGCTCAGGGCGGCTGAAAAGTCGAAAAGGATCAAAACGCGCCCAAAAAGGAAAAAAAAAAAAAAACGCTCGCGCCCTAAGTTCCAAAAAGAGCTGTAACTAGTGCATCGATCTGAGCGTTATCCTTCTCGTCCAATGGCTTTCTTAGATCAAGGTCTCGGCCTCGATTAATGCCTGCAACATGAATGAGTGTTCGATCATCATGGATAGAGGCAGAAATTACGAACCACGATCGCAAAATATTCGGCGTCGTCGGTGATCCCTATGTTCTTCTAATTGTATAGATGTAAATTACTTCGAGGTTATAGTTCGCCGACGGTACCCGAGGGTAAGCCGGGATCTGCCGAAGGTCCCACGGTTCTGACTTCCAACCCGACCCAAATATTCACTTTCAATTTCTATACCGTGACTAACCCCCAAGCGAAAAATCACTAGTGAGCGAAACACAGCCTTGTTTGGTGCCTTAGAGGTCTCAATGACGGCAGATTTTTGGAAGGCCAGTCTTCTCCTTATACAACTCCCATCCACCGAAGCAATTGACTGAAAAGCTTTTGTACCGAGCCCACGATTTAATTTTGTTTGCACCATTGTTTCAAGTTTGTCCCATTTCTAAATTCTGATGCAAATACACATGATGGCTGCAACACATGTGCTTGTAGAGACCCGCCAAGGTCACTGTCTCCGTGAAAAGTTAGGAAAGAGATTTTTGAGGTCCCTGATTCTGGATATCAACATCTAGAATGCTCAAGTTGCATGTATGAGGCGCAATCAATTATTTTCTAGTGTTTCGCTCATTCGGCCAAATTTGGCCTCTCCGACAGACCACGCTCGTTCTCTACCAAATCGTTACGAAATCCCACAAGTCATTATCTCGGCAGGAAGCCCATAGGAAGCCCTACATGCTTGTAAGAAAACCCTGGTTAAAACCAGACTGTACGGCCCTGGGAACTGTGTTTCTTCTAGCGTGTTTCGCTTGGGGCTTAGTCACTGTAGTTCATTGATAAATAGTCATAGATGTCCGTACGCTCTGCCCGAATGTTCCCTGAGTTCGCCTCCGTGCGTTGTGTTGTGGCGAGTTCAAGGTATACGTGGTGCCTAATTATTATTTATTAGTTACTACTGGGCAACTGTGCCCTTCGTTCTCCCACCCCCCGGGGTGTGAGTGCAACAAATTGGAAGAAATGCAGCTCCGGCGTCACTGTCTAAATGTAAGCCTAAACCTATACTAGTAAATCCCCTCTCATCTCGGTCTTCCCGGGTTGCATATTTTCTGGCTCACCGCGCGGATCCGCAGGGCCTGCGAAGTACGTGGATCTCCGCCCAACGTCAAGCGTCAAGTGCTGGTCAGGCTCTGTCAGATAACCCCATCCCAATGGTGGGAAATATACGGAACAGGAGACAGCCTCAGAGATATCTGCGGCATTCACGCGTATCTTTACTATAAACACACGATGAGAACCCGAAGTCAACCGGACTAGTACTTGTGTTTGAACGAGATCCTGGCACCTTGGGCCGCACATTGTATATCACTATGTCGGTGTTGGTGTCCTGCCTACGCTTTATTGCATAGTACTACTACTCTCGGTTTACCTCTTGTCGTAGACCTTTTATATGTTTTGGATTTTTCTGACATTTATGTCGTACACTGGCACGCCTTCCCTTACAGTGTATCGTGCATACCTCGGTTTCTTTCTGACCCTCCTTCAACCAGGTTTTTCATTCCTCATGGCACAGACTCGCCATCGACGAAATTGATGTCCTCCGAGTCCGAGTCCGAGGCGTTGGCGACCCCTTTCTCTGCACCACCCATCAGACCAAATTCACTCTGTACACCAGCTCGGAATATTAGTGGTGCGCGGATCTCGGGGCTGTGAATTGAGCATCGGCGCACCAAGGCCGAGTCCCAGCCTAAGCCCTAGCCCATGCCGAAACAAACCAAACTAACTCTCAGCCTATGGAGTTCATCCTGACCGGGCCCTTCCTCGCGCAAGCGCAAAAAAGTTCTAACCTCAACTTGCGCGCTCCATTGGAGCAGTCAGTTGATTGATATTGGTCGCAGGGCGCTCACCAAGACCTCGGATCTCCGTCTTTTCTTCTTCTTTGGTATAGCAAGCAATTTACTCTATAAGTACCTTTCTCTTTACCAGCGGGGTTCGATTCGGCCATGGTAATTGATTTGAGCATACATACTGTACCTATCAAGTCCTGCGAGAGCTATAACGGTCAGGTCAGAATATCACTTCCATATATGTACGTTGAGTCTTCTGACAGACTTCTGTGCTCAGAACCTTCGTTCCCCTGGACCTCCTCGTTCTATTTGGATCAATTGCTACTTATGGCGAGTCCGGGTCCGGAGCTCTCTGCGGACATTCTCGGTCGAAATCCTCGTTTTGACGCCGCTGCGGAGAAATTCCATACCTCAGAATGCTTCTGAGCCGGCCTCAGACTGCAATCAGAAAGTTTCTTATTAGGGGAAGTCAGAGTTGGCAATTCGAGCTCGAATCACGGTCGATTCACACTTCGAAACTGATCCGATTCTGAGCGTTGTTTCCATCAAGAATCGAGTTTCGCAGGATTGAGTGAGAATCGCTGTTCCTCCTCCGGAGGAGGAACACCCTCGAATCAGAGTCGATTCTGATTCGATTCTGACTGTCTTGAATCCATCATCACATCTGATCTAATGATGTAGAGAGAATCGTTCCTTGAATCGTTACCGAATCGAAAGCAGAACCGGGGCGGTCAAATGTCCGAGGCGATTCTCGGTCGAAACTTGATTCAGAATCGTGCCAGAATCGAAGTCCGAATCGACCGTGATTCGAGCTCGAATGGCTAACTCTGACTTCCCCTAATATCTTTCTTGGTCGGTAGACGAGCTAGTAGTGCATAGCCCCTCTTCAAGACTTCTGCTGGGTATACCTCACTACAGACTGAATTCAATCGAGCACCATTAATATTTGGACACTCTCACACCAATGCCTAAAGATAACCTGTTGTCGGCGAAACGGACTCTCACAACTCCCAGACGCGTCAACACGTTACGTCATCAGCGACTGTCACCAATTCTACCATAGCAAGCCGCGCAGAGTCAGCTCCAGTTACACCGTCTCCGCCTCCGCAGCGAGGCTCCGCTACCGCCAACCCCCTCACACTCGCCGTCCATCGCCGTTCCCCGGTGTGCAGACTACCCACCGAGTTCACCATGCCTCCGCCGGGCCACCTCGCCCTAGCCACCGGTCTCCTAACTTCCTCCTACTTCGCCTTCGCAAACATAGGCACAGCCTACTTCGGCCTGATGCCCGCCACGGCACGCGAGAAGACGCCCCTCCCCGTCGCGGCCAGGTTGGTGCTCTGGAAGTCGTTCTACGACGTTGCCAAAGTACCCCCAGCTCTTGCTCCAGCTCCATCTCGCTGACCCTTATTCGAGATCCATATGGGCGGCTCGGGCTTCATCTCCGCTATCGCCCTGTCCGCAGCGGCCTACCTAGTCTCCGCGCGCCCGCTCCGCAACGTCCTCGTCGCAGGCGCCGGCGCGGTCTATCTGTCTGCCGCGTGAACCATCGTGTTCATGCTTCCCCTCAACCACGAGCTCATCGCGACGCTGAAGTCCACTAATGTAAAGCCGATGGAGCTCGAGGACGAGCAGCGCGTCCTCGACCAACTGGACAGGTGAGGGCTATGCACAGGGTCCGGATCGTGCTCGGCGCTATTGCGTGGCTCATCCCGCTGTTTGCGACGGACAGAGTCCTTTGGTATGTTTTTCAGTTTACGAATTTGAATTTGAATGCCGCTGATTTTGAGGTCCAGAGCCTGTCGAGCCAGAGCATTTTTTAAAAAAATGACGGAGAAGTGACGAGAGGCAGCATTTAAGCCCCGCCTTCGCCGTGTGCCATTCATATACAATATTCTACCACAGGGGTTCCTGTTGGGATTTGAGAAGGGGTTCCAGCTGCCCAGAATCCGACATTATAATACCATTCGCGCCAACATACCACCACTGAACAGGCTCCATCTCGCCAGATTTTTCGTCTGCTGCCCTGCTCCATGTTCCATAAGATGCACCTCGCCAAAGCACCGTTCCCGAAACTCTGAACACACAAAAGTGACCCAATCCACCACTGGAAATCTTTCCGTCCTTGCATAAAATGTTTCCGGTGTTGAGATCATCGTGCATCAGAACAACGGGACCTAGAGTCGAAATATCAACATCGCCCTGTTTACTGCAAGACTCCACGCCGTCGTCAAACTCCATGACTCTGTCTTTCTAGTAGACATGAAAGTTCAACTCCCGACGTGCTCACAAGAGTGGGGACACGTGACAGGTTGAACTACCTGATTTTTTTGCGCGACACCTCCAAAAATTCGACATTGGACACTGCATTCGACAAACCCCTCCGGGACCGGTGAAAATGACCAAGTACACCAAGCTGGCGATTAATTATCCGTCCAATGTGGCAGCTTAATTTAATGTTGAGTGATGTAAAGGCATTTGAATATGTTTAGCTCTTGGTGAACCAAACTTCCGCCCGCTCCTGGACGGTATTTCCTTCCGGAGGCGGCACGTCATCCCCGAGGCCCCATATTCCGACCATCGCAAACCCAACATCCCCCTCCCCATTCGTCTCAAACTCGGCCGCAAATCCCGGAATCTTGTTCACCCACACCTCGCCCGTCTCCGTAGCCTACAGAACCACCCAATCAGCATCCATCCTATCAATTTTAAATCACATATAGAGGCGGCTTACGCTGCTGTAAAGCCCCGTGAGGTTGAAAGTGTTGCCGGCGTAGTGCGCGAGCTGCGCGTAGTTGGTCATCAACGTCTCCCAGCGCGCGAGAAGCGTCGGTACGCGCGGTTCGAGCACGCCGGGAAGTGTCTGAGCGCTAGCGACCTCCGCGGCGAAGGCGGCGCAGGCGGGGGTCGGCGGCGCGTCGGCAGAGAAGAGTCAGAGGCGAATTGGCCAGTACGCGGGGTGCGTGTACGTCCCCGCGAGCGCGGCGTACGCGACCGAGGGCGGCGCGGCGTTGTCCGCGCGCGGCACAGGCAGCGGCGGCACAGCTTGCGTGAGTTGGGTCACCGTCACGGGTGTGGTACCTACGTGCGCGGGGCGTGTGGTTTTAGTTCCGGGGTCACGGTACGAGGTAGAACGGGAGTACCGTGCGGGCCAGTCGATTGGCTCGAGCTGGAGGACCGCGTCGATGATGCGGAATTTTACTGATTCCACCATGGGGCTCCCGAGCTCCTCATCTTTCGATAGAACAGCGATGCCGAGGTTCTGCCCCGGGAAGTGGGTGATCTGGGATCTGAAGCCTGGGAAGGGCTGTCAGGAGAGGTATGCTATGGAGAGTGGAGATTCGATACAGACATGGAACAGAGCCTCCATGCTAAATACCGAGTGACGCTGTTACACAGAATCAAGACGCGATGGGTGCCCGTGCACGTACCTCGATCAGCTCTGCACGGGAAATGGATGAGTACGCGAGCTCGGAGACGGCTGACGGTCACTTACCGAACCCGCGGTAGGTACCGCGCCTCTGGCCGCCGCCGTATACAACGGGCGAAAGCTCAGGGTAGGGTCTAGAGTCGGGATGAGGACAGACACCAGAAAAAGAACCCCGACGTACGCAACCGCCTTCCACACCATCAACCCCCTTGCCACCTTCTGGATCACCGCAGCCGGGATCACGGTTTCATTCGATTGGCTTTTTGAGTAACATCTGGAGCCAGGCCGCCTGGAAAGCAAAATCCTGAGGGAGCTTCTGCGAGCGCAAAGAGACCTACCACATCGCGCGCGCTGGAGATGACCCCGCCACCGCCGGAGCCAACTGGCAAGTATTTTCAGCCGTCAACTCGGGAAACGGTGGGAGTACTCGCCATGCCCCTTCTCGCTCCGGTCCCAGAACGGCAGCGGGCGGGTCGTGCCCTGATGGAAGGGATCCTCGGTGAAGTTGGCGTTCTCGCGCACAAAACCATTAGCCAGTCGCCCCGTCTTGACCGCGTTCGCGTAAAAGTAGGTGGTCGTGTTTATTCCGAGCGGCAAGAACATGTTATTCCGGACGTAGGCCTCGTATGTGGTATTCAGGAGCACCTGTGGGAGGTGAGACAGTACGGTGTACATGTGGTTGTCGTACTGGAGCTGCTCGCGAAAGCCCGTGGAAGGCCGCAGGTACTGGAGGTGCGAGATCTGACAATTTTTAGGAGGATGGATTATGATTGGAGTGTGGAACTCACAATGTGCGCGACAGAAGCGTCGAGGGGGGCCATGAAATCGTGGCTCGGCAGCCCCGTGCGGTGGCTCATGAGGTCGTGGATGGTGCTTTCGCTCGTCGCGACGGGGTCCATCAGCTTCCACCCAGGGAGGATCGACGCCATTTTAGAGGTCCACGAAATGCGCGGGGAGAGCGTCTCATTGGATATTAACAGCCCCGTGGCGAGGACATTGAACAGCTGAGCGAAATAAATGTACAAATGCATTCCACTGCGTTCACACACAGACAGACACACCTTCGAGTTGGAACCAATCGCGAAAAGGGTGTCCGCGGTGACCTTGCCTCCGTCGATCGTCGCATTGCCGTAGCCTTTGCTCTCCAGCTTCCACGTCCCTTGCGGTGTCTTGCGTACCACCACGACTCCAACCCCGCCCGCCGTCTTGAACTGCTTCAAGATATCCAAAATGGCAGCGTCCAGCTTTGCATTCAAGACCGGCGCGTCCTCGGAGTCAGACAGATAAAAGGGTTGCTGTAGCCCAAGACCTGCTGGCACCGCCGCAGCTGCCAGTCCACAGAAAGACGGTGCCAGTAACAGAGCACGCGAGAGATGCATTTGGATTCGGCACGACTTGGGGCCAGTAGAACTCTTGCCGGGGCTGCGACTGCGCTGATCTCTGATGATAGATTTATACACAAATAGATTTATTTATGGCGCGCCCAGCAGTGTTGCAGCTTAAGGGGTTAATAAGGGTAAATATTTTGGTTAAGGCTTAAGGACTTAATTACCCTTAATAAGGGTAGGGGTTAATAACAGCTTAAAAACGGAATTTCCCAAAATGGTCGGGACAAGGTATGTAGCGGTAACTACATCTCGAAATCATCCTCGGACCCAGAGAGGGCACCATCATCCAGCTCTTCATCACTTTCCTCTGCACCGAGCAACTCCACCATCAGTACCTCTTCCGTGAACTGTGTTGCGCGGGCTTTGCACCGGGGTTTTTCGCG
Organism: Mycena vulgaris; assembly: GCA_029204335.1. Taxonomy (NCBI): domain Eukaryota; kingdom Fungi; phylum Basidiomycota; class Agaricomycetes; order Agaricales; family Mycenaceae; genus Mycena; species Mycena vulgaris. The sequence goes on from JARGYA010000157.1 coordinate 198,220, forward strand.
TTACCGCCGAATAAAAGTGCATAAGAACGGGGGAAATTTTTGCTGTGCGGGAATGTCCCTTTGGCAGGAGGCATAGCGGGCCGCCGAGGCGCGACGGGCGGCGAGAGAGTGGAGCGTGAAAAAAAGGAAATGACACGTGAACTATATAGCACGTGGCTTTCTTAGGGGGTAATTAAGCCTTCATTTCCCGCTCGTCCATCTTAGGCCTTAATATTAAGGGGTTATTAAGCCTTGGGCTTAATTAAGGCTTAACACTTAACTGCAACACTGGCGCCCAGCCGGAGGCGTCGCTACCGTCGGTGATGCCCGAGCGGAGTTTAAAGCCTTATAAAGTATAAAGAATTAAGAGAGACACAGTGTTAGACTCGGTGCCAGCTCTAGCAAATTCAAAACGTAGGAGTGCAATCAAAGAAAGATAAGAATTGACGAAGAAAGACCAAGTGGCGGAAGTGTTCCTTGCGTGAAAGTTGAATTCGGGCCGTACATACGCCAAGTGTGGCAGAACAACAAGGAGATGTATGTACGATACCAAAACGCCTAGGTAGAGTGCATTCCAATCTTATTTACTTCCGGAATTTCTTTGCCTCGCTTTCTTATCTGATTTTGCAGGCTAGCTTGCTAAGCGCCGACGGTGTAGTGACCTCTCGAAATTGAGAGATAGAATCAGCGGATTTTCATGGTGTATATCTGCCTGTGTGCCAGATTCTCATTTTCCAACATAGACTCTTGATATTTTATGCCTTGGACGTGAGGAACTACTCCCTAAATCTGAAACGCCGGCCCGGCTTGAACGGTTGCTGGGACGGCGCCGCGAGCATTTAAATTCTAGGTTTAAAAATAAAAGTACATCTGCGTCGTGGAGACGATCAAAACACGATCTGGTTCGTGTTTACCTGCATATCCGCCCGTGTCAGCAGTAATCATTGCAATAAGTGAGGACTGGCGGAACGCGACGCACATAAGATGTGTTCAACTGGGTGACGTCCGCGGTGCCCATTTCCTGCGCAAAGAGAGAGATCAGGCGTGAGACGCCCGCCTCGCCCCAGATATTCGCGAACATGGTCCTGTAAAAACGCAAGGGATGCACGGGCTTCCGAGCCCAACAGCCCGCGCACCGGCGAGCGCAAGGAGAATGAGGTCATCCCGCTGTTTGCGAGGGACAGATTTGTTTAATTTGCCATGGACAGACTGGTTTGGTCTTTTTCTTCCGTCTGCAAGTTTCTACACCGCAGATTTTGAGTTCCAGAGTCGGGGGAAATTACTGCCAGTCGAATTGTTGAAGTCTCTCCGATCTCGTCGGCAATTCGATCCGACATTGATTGGATCGGCTGAGTTTGAAAAACACGTAAAATCCGCAGAAGGATTTGGCGGGATGGCCTTAGGTCAGCCATATCCATCGCTTTGGCTGCGGCTTGGCGGAATAGTCCTATTTAAAGCTGCACAGGCGCTGGTCCCCGGAGGTATCAGTCTCGGAGGCTGTGCGCCGCCGGCGGAACACCGCCGAGTCAACTGACACTGCGGCCTTGACCGATTGTGACTCTGAACCGCATTGCAGTTGCCAATATATCTTCCCGGCGCAGGATACCTATCCTCACTTTTTCCCTACCTGACTCCACACCATGCAGCCGCACCTCGACTCCCCCGCCGCAGCCCGCGCCGAATACGCCAACGTCCTCAACGGCCTTTCCCCCAGGCCCCAGCTCTCCCCGCCCACGCAGCTCAACCAACGGGCCGTCCCCCCAGGCCGCATCGACTTCTCCGCCGCAGGCCTCGCCGAATACGCCGCCTGCTATGCCGTCGTCCTCGACGACCTCTTCCCCGCGCCCGAGCTCTCCGCGCTGCTCGCGCACGTCGAGGCCGTCTCACCCTGGCAAATCGCGCAGGTGAACGTCGGTCCCGAGGCGTACACCAACACCTCGTACCGCAACGGGCAGCGCATCCTCTACGACTCGTTCCCCCTCTCGCAGCAGCTCTTCGCGAAGCTGCGGCCACACCTCAGCGCCATCGAGGAGATCGAGGTGCCCGCGTTCATCGACGGCGTGGGGCCCGCGGCGCAGAAATGGCGCATGGTGAGGATGAACGAGCGGCTGCGCTTCCTGCGCTACCCCAAGGGCGGCTTCTTCCGCGCGCATGTCGACGGGGAGTATGAAGACTAGTGCGTCGCTGAATAACATTTTGATTGATTCAATTTAATTTCATCTAATTCAGCAAAACGGGGCAGCGGACTTTCTACACGGTGCAGCTGTACCTTCCTTCGGACTCGTCGGGCTCCCCGGAGAGCTTCCTCCCCCCCGGCGGCGGTTCGACGCGCTTCTGGGACCAGAAGGTGAACTACGCCGACGTCGAGGCGCTCCCGGGGCGCATGCTGGTGTTTCAGCACGACGAGCTGGAGCATACCGGCGAAGAGGTGAGGATTAAGAAAGACTTAACAGGTGGGATCCCTGCTGACGCGCTTACGGACAGGTCACGGAGGGCGTGAAGTGCGCGGTTCGGTCGGATATCCTGTACGAGAAGGTGGGACGGCCGGTCCCCGTTGGAAAGGACCATCCGTTCTATGAGGTGCCAAGCTGGAAGCGGTGTTAGAGCGAGCCAATGGTTTAATTGTTCTGGGAGAGGGACAGCCACGAGGCAACCTGAGACGCACACTTCGTCTAATTTTTTTGAAACAAACATCAAGCATATACCCCCAGCCCAATGGGGTCGAAAGCTACCTACGCAAATATTTGTGCCGGGCGCACCCAACGGTTTGAATACCGAGCAGCGCTCTTACATCCCCTCTTGAATTTCGATGTAAGGCGAGAGCTCCCGCCCGCAGGGCGCGCGACCGGTCCTTCCACGGGAAGGCGCGAAACCAACATATCGACTAAACACAACTTCAGAATTTTGACAGAAAACTATGAACGAACGACTCAAGAGTACGCTCATTATAAAGCTCAGCGTCCTTTTCTGCAGCAGCTTTGGTCGCCAGCACTTTGGCTCGCGCAAGCCGCGGTTTAGCCTCTTCCTGAATTCTAGACGGAAAGGACGGAAACTTATAGGAGCTGGCGTAAAAAACACAGAGGAAGTTTGGAACCTGGCTATCGCTTCGACCTCTTTAAAGTAGTCCACGGGGTCGTTAAGTTCCCTGACCGTCGACAAATCGTTGCTGAAGTTTCACGGTGATCATTGGGCGGGAGGCTTTGCTCGAAAATAGGCCCTCGTCTAGCACTTCGGCCGTTGATTTCACCCCGTCCGAGTCATCGACGTCCCCCGTAGTCTGCAGACTGACGGAACTCGGGCTCTGTATTCCCATTCGCGACTCAGTAAGTTCTAGGGCAGGAGGGATCCTTGAGGGACTACCCGGGTTGGTTGGATGCCAGTCGTGAATGGTATCGTACTCCAGGGGCGGAACGGCGTTTGCCGTGGGCTCTTGTAAACTCGAGGTGGAAACTGAGGGACAGCGCATTTGGGGTGATTTTTTCAAGGTGATGGGAGTCCAGAAGGGTCCAGTGGAAGGCGCTATCTGGGCTGCCGCGCACAAAGCCTTGTTTCTCGCTAGATCTCGGCCCAGGAACCGATCGTGCTTGCCCATCTCTTTGAGATCGAATTTATAATCTATCGGCACCTCGGTCAAGAGCGTCGGGCTTCGTACCGGGCAGCTCCAGAACGTGGAGAGATAACAATCCTTCCAAGTGGATGGCTTTGGTGGAATCCACGACGACGGATGGGTTTCGCCACTCATGGGCCGTATGGGGCCAGACATGGAGGGCTCTATACTTCGGGGTAGGATTTTGGTATTCCTTGCACCAGAAAATCAAAGATGCATACGTTGTAGGGCTGCCAACCGTGGTACAGGCCATTAAGCTGCGCCGACCCGAAATGATTAGATTTTTAACTCCAGCATGCTCATTCCGCCTCACCTTTCCTGCGACGCAGACATATTGCTTAGTGACAAGTTTCTTGCACGCTTCAACGGCTTCAGGACCCTCTAGGTTTCCAAGTCCAAAGATTCGAGGGACTCGATTGTTAGTACGACGCAGGCGCGAACCTTAGGAGAAATAGTGCGAGGCATATTGAATAGCAGGGATTGAGGGTAAGAAGAGATTGGAGGGGTTGGATGCCTTGTTTTGAAGCGACGTGTTTTATTCCTCTTGTTCTCAATCGTTGTCAAGACACCCCAGAATCAAGAGGCACCCGGAAGCCGAGACCGACGAGTTCTGCATGAACTTGAACAAGAGGGCTCTTCTGTCCTTGTCCTGCTGTTGGTGGTTTGTTGTCAAGAGCTGAGTCACGCGTCACGCAATCATTCCAGACCAAGGCCGAGTTGAGTTGCATTGTACATACAATTTATCAAAATCGGGGGGGAATCGCAAGTCCTTTTGGCGTACCGCTAGCTTATTTCAACCATCCGCCCCGCCAAAAAATGACATGCGATTACAAGCTCTGGTTGAATATTGCTACAGGATTGGGCGAATATTTAATCGCTCGATTCCACGACCGGCCATTGCCCAGAGCTTTCAGCGACCGGTGCACGCTCAGCACGGCGGGTCAATTCAAATGCGCCATCCAGAATAATTAGACTAATAATAATACCAAGTGCGAAGCGGGTCTACGAATCAAACGCCGCCCACGCATTGCTCACGCCCAGCAAGTCGTCCGCGTTGACCCAGTTCGAGCGCGCGGCGAAGAACGTGTTCCATGTCTACTAGTGATGGCCGGGTCGGGTCGGTATTGAAAGCCCGGGCTTGGGTCGGATCGCGGCGGGCTTGGGCTTGGGCCCAGGCTTGGCTGCATTTTTTCCAACTGATCTACGGTAAGTTTTCAAACTCCTTCAGCGTCATAAAACGGGTTTCTCACTCGGCAGACTGCGGAATTCCCAAAATTGCTGTCATGGCGGGCCATTTGAAGCGTAAGTCTCAATGCGGCACACCCATCAAATGTCGAGATGTTATGGCATGACCAGTTACTGTCAGATCTGATGGCAATCTGGTCCCAGGGGGGAAGATCTTGTCATTCCTCGAACACAAACTGGTAACCAATCTATACCTTTTCTGTACTGCCAGAATGCCGATTTTGTGGGATTTTGATAACCTTCTTGCATGCGGTTTATACCTCAAGTGTAGTGTTCCTGTGCAAATCTTGTCACCGTTTCTACTCCTACTGGCCACTGCAGGAACCACATCTCGCCATTTTTCACTGGGTATCCTGTCGGGGTGGTGAGGGCTTCAGGTCACCTTAATTTACCAATACCGTCAGCCCGCATCAAACATCTGGCCGGGATCACTTCGGCTTCTTGCCGGGATCAATCAGTCTTCCGGTCACTTCCGGATAGCGATCCTGTCAGCTTTCTTCATACCACATCAGCTGCCAGGTAGATGTTCGTAATGGGTTATGTTCTAGGGTCGTTCTCAGCATGCGAGTCCAGGAAAAATACCAGTCAGGGCCCTAAATGAGTATTTGTCGAACAAAAGCGGAAATACATCACTTCCTAAGTCTTCCTTCAACTATTGTGGGTTTCCTTCGGGAACTGAGGTGCCTTATACCATCGCCAGCTATTTAGAAGGCCTCTTGACTCCAACGACACAGGCTCAGCCATACAAGTGAGGCCCCAAACGAAATTGGTATCCAGTGCAATACCGTCAGCCCGCATCAAACATCTTGCCGGCATCACTTCGGCTTCTTGCCGGGATCAATCAGTTTTCCGGTCACTTTCGGATGGCGATCCTGTCAGCTTTCTTTATACCACATCAGCCACCAGGTAGATGTCCATAATGAAATATGTTCTACGGTCATTTTCAGCATGCGAGTCCAGCAAAAATATCAGTCAGGGCCCTAGATGAGTATTTGTCGAGCAAAAGCGGAAATACATGACTTCCCTCAACTATTGCGGGTGTCCTTCAGGAAATGAAGCACATTATAGCACCCTCAGCTATTTGGAAGACCTCATGACTCCAACGGCACGGTCTAAACCATCCAAGTGAGGCCCCAAGCGAAATTGGTATCCAGTGCAATACCGTCAGCCCGCATCAAACATCTTGCCGGCAGGACTTCGGCTTCTTGCCGGGATCAATCAGTTTGCCGGTCACTTCCGGATGGCGATCCTGTCAGCTTTCCTCATACCACATCAGCCGCCAGCTCGATGTTCATAATGGGATATGTTCTAGGGTCGTTTTCAGCACCCAAGTCCAGCAAAAATACCAGCCAGGGCCCTAGATAAGTATTTGTCGAGCAAAAGCGAAAAATATTTGGCTTCACTCACCTATTGTGTGTGTCCTTTGGGAAATGAGGCACATTATAGCACCCCCAATTATTTGGAAGGCCTCCTGGCCTGTCAGACCATAAACCGACATGAGCATTTATGGATATTGGCAGAAAATCAGAACGGGTACCTAGGTTTATTGTCACATCGCGCACATCTACTGGGCCGACTTCACTTCTACTGGCATTGAATTCTACTGCTACTGCGGCACTTCTATTGTCACTGGAGAACTAAACTTCTGTACTTACTTATTGTGAATGTTTCCCTGTTGAAGTATTGAAAAAACAACGATAATGTCTCCAGAGCTGAACTTCCTTGTGCCAATTTGGGGGTCTGCTGTTCTGTGGAGGCTACACTGTGCCACAATTGATTTACTGCGGGCTGCAACACCAATATCCCCCATCAATCTTACGAGTACGTGCCTGGTGGCCACATTGTTTGTCCCATATTTGGTGCTTGATCCGAAATGGGTGCATACTGTCGCCTGTATAATTATAGAGCCTTGCGCACATATTAATCCTAAATCTATGCATGTTTAAGACCTCGCATCCAACAGCTTGAGTCAATAAAGTGCCTGGTGGCCGCATCCCGCTGCTCAACATTATTGTTTATCCCATGTTTGGTGGTTGATCCGAAATGGGTGCATAATGCCGCCTGTATAATTATAGAGCCTTGCGCACATATTAATCCTAAATTTATGCATGTTTAACACCTCGCATCCAACAGCTTGAGTCAATAAAGTGCCTGGTGGCCGCATCCCACTGCTCAACATTATTGTTTATCCCATGTTTGGTGGTTGATCCGAAATGGGTGCATAATGCCGCCCGTATGATTATATATCCTTGCGCACCTATCAACCCTGGATCTATGCATATGTAAGTAGTCTGAGCCAGCAGCTTGAGACAAGAAAGTGGCTGGTAGCACAGCCCACTGCTTGACATTAATATCAATAACTACTGTACAGCTGCCGAGAATTCTTTTGGGGTTCCAGCCCGAAATAAGCTCATGGCCGCGCAGCCGTTTGATGGGAGATCATTTTCATTTTCGATTCTCGGGATGGACGTTTGAAGACAAACGAACCGACTTATGTAATTATTTGTGTGGATTTAGTCACGTGCTCGTGTCGCGTCGGGCGCGTCAACAATGAGTTTTGGGTTCCGCCTCGCATAAAATTGGTGTGCTCTGAAGCAGTCTGACATTTTTTAATATGTTCCACATCGATATGTAGAGTTCCGCGGTTAATAGAGATCGTAAATTCGCGATAATAGGCTCAATCTGTGGGAAATGAGGTCAGAGACTAGTATTCACCAAAGGGAAATGTTGTTGGGTATTTATCTAGGACATGGATTATGGTATGGAAGATTATAGTACAAGGTGGGATCGAGGTACAGCAGCGGTGATGGATGGTGAAGAAAGGTGACAGGACGGGCATGTGCGGGACAGGGTGGCCATATCGGGGACAAGATTTTGATCGGATCTGACATTCCTCATTTTTGCAGATGTTATGAGTCATGGTTGAACATAGACAAGTAAGTCCATTTCAAGTTGAAGAAGAGGTCGCGTGGGTTCGCGGCGAGGACGGAGGCGAGGTGCGTGTTGCCCGTGCCGACAACGATGACGGAGCCTTGTTTGAGCTGGCCGTTGGCGAATGTCGTCAGGTGGCCACCCGCGCGCAGCGCCTGGAGGGCGTTCACTACCGGCTGGTATGTCCTACGGGGTGGTCAGCGCGTCGACTGGCGCGAAACACGAAGAACGCACGATGGGCCATCGGTTTTAAAATCGATCAGCAGTTGCAGCGGGTTTTGGATAGAAATCCTAGATCAGGGACTAACGGGGTGGCAGAATGAATCGATCCGTTGATAATGCCAAGAATTGGTGCGAGATACAGGCTGTCGAGCGTCTTGGATTCATCTATCTCGCCGCTGGTATGCGCGACCTGATTCTAGAGAATCAAGACGGGTTCCCAGTGACAACGTGAGACGAGACATAATTAACTCATGATGAACCGTGGAGATCAGGAGCCCGATTCAGAGTCTACAACTCGAACTTGGACATAACGAGTTCCGGAAAGAACCAAGGAAAGAACAGTACAGCGTGCGAGTTTGGCATGAGTTGTACGGAGGGCACACAAATAGTGGGAACTTTGAACAGTACTACTGTAACTGGTGTTGCCGTCACCGGTATATGTGAAATCCCGGACTGGGTCACCGTAACTGGCGATAAGTGTGAAGAATGTACTGATTAACTCCTCCCTAGTGTGTTGAAAATTTCCCTGTCCTCCTACTTAGATGATGCTGCATGGTATAAAATGCCGCCTGGTACAGCATATCCCTCAGCAATGGATAGGTAGCTCACTTGGCAGTCAACTAGAGTACATCCAGCAATTAGTATTGTTTAATGTACCCTGAAAATAGTCCTCATGTCCGCCATGCGTAGCAATGGCCCCACAGCACAAGTAAATGTAGGACACTTCAGAAAATCCATGTCTATCTCGAGCCTTTGCAAGCCGGCAGCACACTTAAACGTTTCTTTCGCCAGAGCGAAACGACTACTCCGTTCAAGGAGTGCCAAGAAGGTTTGCAGTAGGCTCTTGGAATATTTAAGGTATAATTCTCTGTGCTCGGGAAAGATGTTTGATTGACATTTTTGGAGGTTCAAACCGGTGCTGGGGTTCTTAGTGATGTTACAACCGCAGAGGAGAATGCACAGAGAATACACCGAGAACTTCTTCAGCTCATTGAAACATATTCAGAGGAGGCAGCATCCGACCAGACCTCTTCCGTAAGTAAATGTCTACCTTTGATTGCGTTTTCGCTCTATAACTGCCTGCAGATCTATGGTGGATTCTCAAGTGTGGGGAGTAGGTACACACACCGACTGTCGAGCTCTTGAATCCCGCTCACAATTACACCTTTTAAAAGTCCCACCTCATTTTCAATGCTGCCCTCCGAACTCAAGATATTCAATGGCCGTGATTCCGAGCTCGAAGAAATAGTGGAGTCCCTCAGCCAGGAATTTGGCAGGATAGCGATTTTTGGAACTGGGGGAATCGGGAAAACAAGCTTGGCCAGAGCTGTGCTCCACCATCCACAGGTAACGGCCAAATACAGTCACCGCTTTTTTGTTCCATGTGATTCTGCCGCATCTAGCAATGATCTCGCAGCCCTAGTGGCGTTACATCTCGCACTGAAAGCGGAAAAGAATCCCACGAAATCTATCATCCGTTTTCTTTCAGGCACTGCACCTTCTCTCATGATCCCGGATAATTTGGAGACCGTTTGGGAACCCTTGGAATCTCGCGGTGCAGTAGAAGATTTTTTGTCCCTTCTCACTGATATTCCTCACCTTGCATTGATTGTGAGTAATTACCTGCTATGATCGTAGTAAATATCATCGCTGATGTAATGACTAGGTGACCCTCCGAGGAGCAGAAAGACCAGCAAAAGTGCAATGGAGTAGGCCATTTTTGGCACCGTTGAAGACGCTGACAGATGATGCCGCTTGGCAAACTTTCGTCGACATTGCAGATGACGTCCACGAGAAGAAGGACATTCTGCACCTCCTTGCGTTTACTGAGAATCTACCGCTTGCAGTTCAAATTATTGCCCACTTGGTCGACTATGAGGGATGTCCCCAGGTTTTAGAACGGTGGGAAACCGAGAAAATCTCAATGTTCTCTAGTGGCCATGACAAGAGGTCAAACTTGGAGGTGTCGATCGAACTCTCTCTTTCAAGCCCTCGAGTAGCATTATATCCAGACTCACAATCTTTTGTCGCTTTTGTCGCTGCTGCCTGACGGTCTCTCGAACACTGAGCTTTCTCAGAGTAGCCTTCCACTACAAGATCTCCCGCGCTGCAGGGCTGCTTTGCTTCGCACCTCCTTGGCCTATATTGAGCATGGTCGTCTCAATTCACTGGTCCCTATACGTGAATACATGGGAATGATCCATCCATCTGTCTCCGCAGTAGCTCACCCACTCAGCCAATACTTCAACTGTCTACTGCAACTCTACAGGAGATACCATGGACATCAATTGGCCCAAGTTGTTGACCAGATCACCCCCAATCTCGGCAACCTCTGTAGCATTTTTCTGTGGGGCCTGAACCTTGAGAACCCTAATGTCAGGGACACTCTACACTGTGCTATGGCCCTAGTTAGCTTCCAAAGAGCAGCCAACCGCGTGAGGTCCATCTTCATCTCACAACTTGCTCCAGTTGTAAACCAACTTGGAGATAGTCACATGAAGGCACTCTCCATAACAGAATTGTTTTTTTCATTGAACACAGATGCTATCTCCAACCCTCAAGAGCTTATCCGCGAAGCACAGGACCACTTTGCCAGCATCAATGATGTCTCAGCTGAATGTGAGTCTATGGTTCATCCACAACTCATGGCATACACTAATGTTATCTGTTGCCTTCGTAGGTAAATTCTACTACGCTGTCGGGCCACATTTTTCGGACCACGAGCAGAATGTCCTCAAGGCTATGAAATTTTTCCAGAAAGCTTTAGCACTGTCGCAGTTGAGTGGAGATTCCAACCAGCAGTGCATTGTGGTGAACCGACTCGCGATGGTCAACAATATGGTTGGAGACTATTTCAAAGCACAAAATTATTCAGAACAGGCACAGACGCTGGCAAGACAATCAGGAAATTTATGGCAGGAATCCACATCAACACCATGGCCAGTGCAGCACTTGGGCACTTAAAAAGAAGTGTGAACCTGTGCCACAGAGCAAGGGAATGCATGAGTCTCTGTGGTTTAACAGGTGGCGACGTAGACTTTAGGATTTTACGCACTGAGGCAGAAGTCTACACATAGAAATCCGAGTTACAGGAAGCCCGGGCCATATATGCGCATACTATCCGGGAAACATCACAGGAAATTTCGCCGCTAAACTACGGATATGCCTTGTTGAACATTGTTCCCGTCGATATGGCAATGGGCTCCGATTTACAAGAGGCGGAAGCAAGGCTTGACTCTGCGAAGCCAATCTTCCGAGAAATGAAACAATCCCATGGCATGACACTCTGCGACATAAATCTCGGAGAGCTAAAGCTTCGGCAGGGGATTATGTCAACTGCACAGAAAATTTTGGAGCAGTGTTTTAATTTGTTTCGTGGGTATGATATCGAAGCCATGCTATACTGCCTGGAACAACTCGGTGATACCAGTCGATGTGGTACACATAATCTGACTGTGATGTCAGGATGGACGATCCTGTTTCTAGGACACTCAGTCAAGGCGAAAAACAAAGTAGCCATCTACCAGGCTCTTTGCTGTCTGGGAGATGTGTTGCTCGCACAAGGAGATTAGCCGACAGCGATCGGTTTGTTCAATATCGCTCTTGAGGCCATTACTGAAATGGATGTCCATCTTGGCCAAGCCAACTGTTTGATTCGACTTGGAGACATTTCTTATCGTGACGGGAATTCACAGCAAGCAGTGGAACTTTGGAATAGAGAAAGACCGCTTTTCGAACTGTCTTCGCAGGCAGGATGTATGCAACAGATCGATGAATGTTTGGCCGCAGTGTCCAAGGCAGTGTCCAGAATAACTGTTCTTGCATAATAATGCGAGAATGCATCTTCTGATATTTTCGACAGAATTTGGGAATAAAAGGGGGGAGAAAGGAAGACGCGGAACATGTAAGCTTACGAGTAGGGAATGAAGCTGATTCCTCGCAAAGTTAATTTATGGAAAATTCACCAGGCCGAACGTCGTTCCTTTCTAAGCAGGTCAGAACTGGTACTAAAAAACTCAGCGATGTGAGCGTCAGGTAACGTTGACAATAGGGTCGTTTACAGTTCACTTTTTTCTCCCATTTTTCCCCCCATTTTTTGCTGGATCTTTGGTTTTACTTGGTTTTTGCTCGGGATTTTTTCCCTTTTCAATTCAGTGATGTAAAAAGGGTTGAAAATGGAAGAAACGAAGTGTCTAGGTGCAGAATCCATGAAATGGCAGAAAAGAGGGAAGAGAAAAACGGCCAGAAAAAGTGAACTGTGAAACCCCCCGACGAAAGCTCCGTTTTTGTCTCCTTTATTGCACTCCTTTTTTCGTTTTACTTAGGTTTACATCCCTGTTTAGTTCAGATCCCTACGGGACATCTCAGGGGGCCTCATGCGTACATGCATGGCATAACAAAAGCCTGTCTTCCACCCTGTTTGATGCGGATATATTTATTTGAAAAACGGGACAAAAAATGGAATGAAAAATGGAATGAAAAATGGGAAGAAAAATGGAACCGTGAACGACCTTAATCACTGCGTTCAATTTTTTTTGCTCGTTCCCAAAAAGGAAATTCCAGCAAAGCAAGAGTGTACCTCACACCCACAGATACCTAGGACAAAATTTGAGGATACAGTGATCATTTGCGACCTTCCTGGGCCAGTCCACCCTCAAAAATGGGCAGAAACCAAGGGGGGAACACTGATTTCAGGAAATAACTGGCAGTCACGTGTGTCATTGATCGCGCGGATTGTTTCGGCCATTGGCGCACAGTCTCGTGTCCCTATGTCTTTTGAGCACATGGCAACCCATAGGCATTCCAGGAACTCAATCTCATGTAAGTATTGAATGGAATAGGAATGGTTGACCAAACCTTCCTTTTTGGGAACGCGAAAAAATAAATTCTGGCTGTCTCATTAGTTTCGAGATCAGCTGTAAGATTATGTGCCTAATTCGTTTGCTCGTATTTACGCCTTCTCCGTTGAGGTTTCTCTGTGCCCGAGCCGAACATATACTGTACGTCCCTGTAGTGAAGCAACGGCTGGGGGACCGTGACATTTCCGTTGCCTTTTTTTCAGGCAACAGATGGGACTGGGAGCGTGACCGTTGCAAAATTTTGCAACCATTAGGTGCGGTGAAATGCATCTTCAACCATTATTACCCTGCTATATTGAGTTTGACTGAGATTTCGCAGCTAACTGGACCTTACCCTCGCACCCTAACCGAATTTGCCAGCTGAGATTTTTTGGGGGGATTTTTCTCATGCATGTCACGGTAATTCTGAGGCAACGGTCCTCATCCTGACCGTGACTGCCCCAAAAATTTGCAACGCAACGGCCCTCATCGTGACCGTGACCGTTGCTTCAATACAGGGACGTACAGTAACAGCTTTCATCCTCCTCCGATCATTTCCTTTTTCGGCCGAGCTGCTGTATGCTTCTTTGACCGCAGTCCCGATGGTTGTCAAACGAAACAGGACTCCCTTCAAAGTCGGGCACCGTGAATTCAGCAACCTGATTGGATCTGGATTATCGAGGTGACCAGGCCCGCCCTGTGCCCCAGTCTCAGATGTTTATTTCCGATGCGAAGCGTAGACACAGCTTGTACGCCGATATACACCACTGTGTTCTGTTTGTGCCCCGCCGCTTGTCGGTCTTTGACGATCATTTTGGTGGTCCTCTTTCATACAGGGTGAACAAGATATGCTTACGTTCCGCTTCCGCGCTAGCATGGAGCCACTCACAGGAAGGAAATTAAGTTGCGGATGAAAGGAAATGTTTTGGAATGCGGTCAATGTAAGGAATTTATTGATACAGCAATGAACTGTAAATGAATCATTGTAATTCAATGTGGACGTGTAATCAAAGAAAGCAAGTCAACGAGAGAACTTGAAGGGAAGCAGGAATTGCGTTAGAATTGCTCGAACCGAATAATATTTTCACCAGGAGCACCACGCTTGGAGAGGCTTAGCTGACCCGTGGCATTTTCTCGTTATCGACAGACAAGCAAACAGTGCCAGGAAAATTGGGACATCGCAGGTATGGGTTGAGCAGACGGTTGAGAAAAACCAGGACATCTAGCGTCAGCATGAGTCGCTAGTAGAATTAAGCATCAATAAATTCTACTTAATCCAACATTCGTGAAGAGGGAATTTTCAATTTGACGCTAGTGATAAAAAGACCGGCGGGACAGAAGCGGGGAGGAAGAGTTACTAAGGTATCTGCTTTATACCAGAAAGCAATGCCGAAGGGGTACGTGGCCGCAGTGTGAAGGATGCGCCAGATTTGGATGTTCTCAACAGCAGTTGCGCCACATGTTGCATCTGCAATGCAATCAGCCCAATTTAGACTGATTCCACACCTCGCAGTTAAAGATAGGAACTTCGGCACGTATTCGTCACCTCGGCGGAATTGAATCGGACAGCTCAACAGCTTTTCGCATTGGTTTAATCCGGAAAGGAAGAACGGATGAGAATCTGATGGGAAAGATGACAGTCAAGGGCTGTAGAAATCGAACAGAACAGCAGAAACAACGAAATGGAGGTAGCAGAAGGGGATAGGGCCAAACAGCCCCCAACGAATTGGGCACATAATCTTAATAGAACGGCTAATCATGTAACTGCAAGAATGTCTCTTGCGAGATCTAGCACTGCCCGTTTTAATTCGCGGTCCGGAATCAGCGGAAGGTGGGTGACATCGTGCAACATCACTTACGAGGTTGGATAATTTGATCTTTTCCGCGAAGTTTTTTTTCTTTCTCCCGTTGAGATTCGAATAAATGACAGTATTCAACATTCGCTAATTTCAAACCGTGACGGCCGAAAGGACCGCCCTAATGCGCACCGGTTATGGAGCGGCGCTTCATTAATTTGACACCAATCATTTTGGTGATCTTCTTTCATAAGGGGTGAATGATACAACTGCCAGAATGTCTTTTGCGAGATCTAGCACTGCCTGCTTGATTCACGGTCCGGTATAAGCGGAACGTGGTTGACACCCTGAAACATCACGTATAGGGTCGGATAATTTGTTCTTTTCCACGATTTTTTCTTCTCTCTCCAATTGAGATTCGAACAAATAACAGTATTTGACATTCGCAACGTTCAAGCCGTGAG
The DNA here is from genome assembly GCA_029204335.1 of Mycena vulgaris. Classification (NCBI taxonomy): domain Eukaryota; kingdom Fungi; phylum Basidiomycota; class Agaricomycetes; order Agaricales; family Mycenaceae; genus Mycena; species Mycena vulgaris. The sequence goes on from JARGYA010000157.1 coordinate 213,302, forward strand.
AACCGAACAACTCTCTGATAGGCCGAAATGACCATCCTAATGCCCTCCGGTTATGGAGCGGCGCTTCATTAATTTAACACCGAACGAGGGTAGGGAAGATGTCACCCAAATTTGGCGCAATTAAAGTGACGTTTGCGTCATGCTCATCACGAGGCCTTCCATATAAAAGCCGCTACAACCCTATCTTTACTCGACTACCCCAACTCGATCCAGTATCTTGCCGGTCTCCTTGTTCCCCTCCATACACTCTACCAACTCTGTCTGTTGTCTCTGCCCACAACCATCCATGGAGAATAATACCTTGTCAAGCACCCCTGGGACCAGAGCTGTGCGATTTCGTCTAATCCATGAGCTACGGAGTTTATTAATATGTTTGATAGGATAGTCAAGCATCAACTTTGTACACGGAGAACACCACGACCGTTATGTTTCCTGCAGTTCAAGTGGTAGGCATCACTTTACATATAAATCACAGAAATAACCAAATCTTGGATAGGATCCAGAAAAGAAGGAAGCCTCTGGGTACTTCAATATGGCACATAGCTCTCTTATGGAATCCAGGGCCGCAGCAAATATTCCGGACCTTGAATCTGCCATATTTCTCTTCCGATGTGCTGCCCACAGTTTTCATGCAAAGGATCCGCAGTTGAAAGAATGCGAAGACTACCTTGCTACAGCCTTGTTGACACGATTTACCTATGTGGGAGAAGCAGATGATGTCTTAAATGCCTTCCGTTTGCACGCAAGTGCTCACGGATTTCCCATGGATGTCCCTTTCTCTGGAGCTGTAAGTCACTCGATTCCAATAATTTTGGTTTTGATTCATCCTCTGGTTCCAGGAACCTAGTTTTGAAGTTGAGAACCCCAATGAAAATATGATCCTTGCCGTGGAAATTCTCGCCTCCTTTCATCAGGCATTGAATCTCGAAATCTTGGCAAAGACCATCACCCTGTACAGAGAAACATTGATGTCAACAGTAGTCCCCCATCCACAACGGTGGAGGGCTCTGTTGGAGCTCTCAGAGGCACTCCTAATGCGGTTTTTCTGTAGTCGTGATATGGCCCAAGCCAGAGAGGCTGTATCTTGTATGCGACAGGGTGTTTTGATGCAGCCGAATCTGTCTGTTTGTCTGGTTGCTGCGCTTCTTGCATCAGCACATATTCAGTCTGCGAAAATGCCGGGGGATCCGTACATATGGGAAGCTGCTAATTGTCTGAACAAGGCCCTGGAATCAGACCAGAAAGCACTGAAATTATCACAGGCTGGTCATAACTTTGCCACAGTGTTCCAGCGGTCTGGAGATGTGCAGGACATTGATGATGCAGTTGCAAACTTACAGCAGGCAACATCACTCTTGTCATGGGGGCATGCTTCACGAGGATCTGTGCACGGTGAGCTAGCTGGGGCACTGGGCCTCCGGTTTCAGCAGAAAGGAGATTTCAAGGACCTTGAAGAGGCAATTGAACTGCATAGAGCAGCACTTGCACTTTTGCTTACATCTCATCCTGATCATTGCTCTTCTCTGAGCAACCTTTCTGGTACACTTCAAACCCGGTTCAGTCATAAGGGTGATTTCAAGGACCTTGATGAAGCAATTGAACTACATAAAGAAGTCATCTCATTTTCCCCTGCAACTCACCCTAATTTCGGTAGTTTTCTGAACAATTGTGCTAGAGCATTTCTCATCCGGTTTGAGCAGCTAGGCGATCTCAAGGACCTTGAGGAGGCAATTGAACTGCACAGAAATGTTCTCGTGCTGCTGCCTTCACCTCACCCTGATCATAGTTGTTTTCGGAACAACCTTGCTAATGGTCTTGCAATGCGATTTAAGCAGAAGGGAGATTTCAAGGACCTTGAAGAGGCAATTGGGTTGGACAGAGGAGCACTTGCACTTTGCTCTGCACCTCATCCCCATCGCAGTGGTTCTCTACAACACCTTGCCATCGTGTTGAAAACCCGGTTCAAGCAGAGGGGTGATTTCAAGGACCTTGAGGAAGCAATTGAACTGCATAGAGCAGCACTTGCACTTTGCCCCAGTCATGGTGATTATCTGAACAACCTTGCTGGTGCAGTCCAAGAACGGTTTGAGCAGAATAATGATATCAGGGACCTTGAGGAGGCAATTGAACTCCATAGAGCAGCACTCACACTGTGTCCGGCACCTCATCCCAATCGTGGCACTTCTCTTAGCAACCTTGCTGTTGCTGTTAAAACTCGGTTCCAGAAAAAGGGCGATCTTAAGGATCTTGAGGAGGCGATTAGATTACTCAAAGAATCACTTAAACTGTACCCTGCATCTCATCCCAACTATGGTGGTTATCTGAACAACCTTGCTCGTGTACTTGAAACTCAGTTCAAGCAAAAGGGGGATATCAAGGACCTTGAGGAGGCAGTTAAATTGTATAGAGAAGCACTTGAACTTTTCCCTGCTCCTCATCCTGATCGTGACACCACTCTCACCAATTTGGGCTGTTTATTGGCCGATAGGTATAGGATCATGCTTCTTGATGATGATCTTAATGCTTCCATCTCAGTTCTCCGGGAGGCCTCAACATACTTGTACTCTTCCCCACTGAAGCGTCTGCATCATACCCATAGCTGGGCTCGAATTGCAGCCCAGCATGGGCATAGCTCAGCTTTAGCAGCCTATTATTCCATCATTAACCTCCTTCCTCAGATAGCAGCACTCCACTTAGATGTTGTATCTCGACAGAGCATTCTCAGTACATTAAAATCCAGTCAGGTTGCCTCTGAAGCTACAGCCTGTGCTGTGGATGAAGCTGACTATAATGGTGCCGTAGAACTGCTGGAGGCTAGTCGATCCATATTTTGGTCCCAAGCATTGCATCTCCGGACACAATTTGATCTATTGAAGACCACAGATCCAAAGCTTGCTTTCGAACTGAAGCGATTAGCAAAAGAATTGGAAATGGCATCCTTCAGAGACACATCTAGGCCTCATGGACCTGATAATCAGGAAAAAGTTATTGCTATTGAAGCTGCGGGAGCCCAATATCGCCAGGTAAACAAAGACTGGGATACAATTATTCAATCTGTTCGGTTGTTGCCGGGTTTTGAGGATTTTATGCAACCCAAAAGCATCAAGACACTCCGACAAGCTGCAGTATCTGGGCCAATCATCATTTTGTCTGCCAGCAGCTCAAATTGTTCAGCACTAATTGTGACATTATCTGAGGATGTGCAGCATGTGTGTCTTCCTTCTAGGAATCTCCAGATGGTAGAAAATATGGCTGAGCTCTTTCATGCCCTTGCTAAGGGCACATTTGACATCAACAGTTTCCTTGCAAATCATTTACATGGGAGGGACTCGGATTCTGCTGCTTGGTCTGAATTCATTGCTCGTCTCTTTGGTGCACGGGAAGGTTCTGTCAATGTCAGCCCCGACATAGTCTTTCGGGTACTATTGGAACTCCTTTGGACAGATGTGGTTAAACCTGTATTTATCTTTCTGAACTTGAAGGCAAGTAGCTCATTTTTTCGCAATATGTGTGCCTCATTCTTTCACAGAAATCAACCCAACCTCATCGAGTATGGTGGTGCCCAACTGGACCATTTGCCTCCCTCCCTATCCATGCAGCTGGAATATATACAGAAGATAGCACAGACTGTGTCACAGACTATATTGTGTCATCCTATACACCCACTCTCACCGCATTACTCGAACCTCCGATTCAACCTTTGGTGTCATTCAAGATGACAGCAGTCATTGAACCAAATGCACCAAATTGTTCACCTTTGCCAGGCACAAAGCAAGAACTAGCAAAAATATTGAACAGGGTCCCCAACCAATGGCTTACATCTCTTCTGCGGACCACAAGGATGGAGGTTATTAAAAGTCTGCAAGAGTCATCAATCGTTCATTTTGCCTGTCATGGCCTTCAAGACTCTGAGAACCCTCTTGATAGCAGTCTCATGCTCTCTGATGGTCGACTTAAGGTGTCCCAGATCATGCGTGGGCGGGAGAGTGGCTATTCAGAGGGAAGTGGGAAGCCTATGTCATTGGCTTTTCTCAGTGCCTGCGAGACAGCCAAAGGTGATAACAGCACACCAGATGAGGCCATGCACCTTGCAGCAACTTTCTTATTTGCAGGGTTCCGTGGAGTGGTTGCAACAATGTGGTGAGTAGCTAATTTGTTGCTTCTTTTTGGAATATTTCTCACCCAATACCTAGGAGCATTGAGGATCAGGATGGCCCAAAAATTGCAGATGCATTTTATGAACATCTCTTCAAAGATTGTTCACCAGACTCTGTCCCTCCAGTCCTCCCAGATCTTACAAAAGCAGCTGAGGCACTCCATATTGCCATTGAAAAGCTCCGCAAGGAACCAGGGATGACCTTCAGGCACTGGGTGCCATTTGTGCATTATGGATTGTAGCAGTGTAGTCGTAGATACAGCATTGATATCAAAAATGTTGGCCAGTGGGAGCACAAAGACATGGCTACTAAGCTCAAGAGCCGAATCACTAACTTCCAGACTTTGTTTAAGGTGAGCAATCGTGGCTCGCATGGAGTCGGACTTCAAAGCCAGAAACCAAGTTTCCGTAGCATTTTCAAATCTAACCTCATTTCCCGAACCTGGAGATTATGACAAACAGGAATCAATGGGTAAAGAGACCCAGATGAGCACTAGAACCTACCGTGAGTTCCCTGGCTCAGAAATGAATTTTGGAGAATTCTGGATTTGCGGTATGTGTATTGGCTGATGATTTTCAGCTAGCGAGGAGCGAAGCCTGATGAGACCAGGCGGGAGTTTCCCCAGTCCCATGGGCGATACAAAGAGTGAAATGCAATCTGCATAGCATTGAGATTAATCACCGGATTTGATGAGCCATCTTGTAGGGCATGGTATCAACCAACAGCTTTGAAGATTTGGACGTCAGTACAATCGCGAGCAGCTACGGGATTGTGATCCAGGCAGCTGACGCACAAGTGGCCATGGACTAAATTTTTTTCTCCCCAACGATCGGGATTATGTGCAGTTTGACATCCGGCTACATATATGAGACGCAAATATTATTCCTCTTCCAGAGTTTTCTCTCACCCGCAATGTTAGTTAGTAACAAGAGTGCACCGGGCCGCAAAGCGGCCCAGCACTTCTCTTGAGAGGGTCCTACAACTCAACAGTACTATCATGATGTGACGGTACCTATCCCCTTCAATGCGACACGCATCTCTGAGTATTATGACCGTGTTTTTTAGGTGCTAGAGCTCGTAGGGTGGCTTTACGGCTCATTTCGCCAGAGCAGGTGTTATGTCCTCAGGAGAGGTAGGTATATTCCGGCGTGGTCCCGTTGAGAAAGAGCTGGAGCCCTTACTACACACACGCATCAACTGTATGCTACGGATATTTTCATTCTTTGACCACTCCATTCCTGAGTGACCCGACTCGCACTTTCATCAACATTAGAGCGTTTGCGGTGGAGCCACCCGGCGCCACCGAGTGGCTCATCCGGCATGCGGTGCTGGGTGACTAATGTGATCTGGTGGCTGTTTGGGAACCCGCCCACCATGGTATGTATGAGCATGTATTAAGCGTGTATACCTTAGTGAATACTACTCCCTCTACCTATGCAAAAGGCCATTATCGAGCCCGGACTTCATCGCGGTTGCTCTCGGAGTTTGGAGAAGGGCTCGGGGAGGTAGTTTCCGGCACTCTGCCGGTGCTCGCATGTGTACGGGAACACGGTTGTATAGGCATAGTGGATGTACGACGTCAACAATTAATTCTTTCCATGCCACCCAAACAGCCACCAAGTGACGTAGCAACCCGGCACCGCATGCCGGATGAGCCACCCGGTGGCGCCGGGTGGGTCCACCGCAAACGCTCTATTGAGCACCAAACAAAAACAACAAAAAAACCGCTTCGGATGAGATGCTGCCGAATTCCTAGCGTCGCATGGCCTCCAAAATCCAGCACGAAAGAAAAGCAATACCATTCTGATGTGTTGCAATATTTTTGCGGGCATGAACGCAGGAGTACCTGCCATGACCATTGAGCAATGGTGCCGGCAAAATTAAGTAAGCTCCTCTTGGTGAAATTACACCAATTTGAGACACTCACGGTTACGAGATACCTGGATCCCAAGAAGTATGAGGAGAGGCCAGAGCTTTCTGAAGATTGGCTCGGAGTACTAGCATCAGTACACAGAGGTATTGACTAAATTTTGCGTGTTCATAACAATCTTCTCATTAATATTCTCAGTCCACTCCAGTCACCTTTGGATTAGTGGTAAACAATAACTTTAGGTAGTTGCGTCTCCAGGGCATTAAATCTGCCGAGAGCAGTTCCCAAGCTCTAGCCATTTTCCGCGGCATTTTCAACTGTCCACTTCTGCACTAAAATCTGGGTGGTGGGCGACAGCGAGGGCATCACGGAGCGCGGGTCAGAATTCAAGGGGGTTTTCAGAGAGACGGAAGGTACGCAATAATGGACCTTGGCGGTAGGATGATGTCTGGTAAAATAGCTCGGTGCAATTATATCGCAATCGTAAGCAACTTTGAAAGAATGATATCGATTTTCCGGTAAGGAAAGGACAGAGGATGGAGAGTGTCGTGGCAATACGTGGTCCACGTTGTGCAGTGCCAAAACCCGGAGATTCTCTGTCGGAGTTCAAAAAGCTTCGGACACACGCAATTTTATAAAGAGAGAGATAAAAAATACAAATGGATGGACAACGCTAAATGCCTCACTTTTCTGGCAGCTTACAAATCTCACTGTGCGCCAGGCCCTAGTGTGTGCGGCAAGCGAGTTCAGGACCTTATCAAGATATTTGTGGGCCGGCCATTGGATATTTCGTTTCGCTTGGTTTGTTTTTGTGAATTCAGGGCATATTGCGCCCTATCCACCCCACAGACCAAGCTTCGTTCACTAGGGTCTTTATTCTGTGGAAGAAAATCACCCAGATCACGAGAAAGGAGGTGAAAATTTCAGACACTGCAGCACGACCTCTCACACAACTTCAAAGAAAAACCTTTGAACTCCCTTCCACTGACGCGCGGTGGGCGGCAGCACAGTGGGTAACAGCGGCATACTAGCCGTCAACGGCGAGTAGGTCGTGCATCGTTGTTGTGTGAGTCACAAAGTGATGTCGGCAAGCGAGACTCGCTGTGAGAGTGGCGCCATACGCACAAACAAGCGCGTCGCGTGGATGCGGAGGCCGCAGCGAGCGCTGTGGGGCTGTGGGAGTCGGGATTCATCGGGAAGCGCTGGAAATGTGAGCGGCTTCACGCGACAATGGCGAAGTGGATCGGTAGGGGGAGGGAGTTTAAAAGGGAGTGGGAGCAGGACTAGCCGGGTGTAGGCCAAGTGGGATGCTGTGGTCGGAGGGAGTGGGCGGTGTGTGACGCTGTGTTGAGAGGGAGTGGGCGGTGTGGAAGTCCGGCGTTCAGCGGGCCGGCCTGAAGTGGGTGAAATAGGAGCACAGTGTTTGGGTTTAATCGCCGGTGGAAAAAGGGTTGTGGGAGGGTGTGGGCGGTCGTGGCCGTTGGTGTGCACCGGAGTGTGAGGGCACAGGGGGTTGATTACACGTCAGGGGCGCGTAATTCCAACATACCCTGGATTCACAAAAAAAAAAAAAAAAAAGCAAGTGAAACGAAATATCCAGTGGCCGGCCCACAAATATCTTGACAAGGTCCAAAAGTCACTTGCCGCACACACTAGATCTAAGGACTATACAAACGATGTCTAATCTAATTATGTAAGATAATCGTAGTTAGAAATATACAAGAAACGCGTAAGTTACAATAGTTGAAGAAAGGGCCTCTGGCCTGTCCGAATATATACCCCGTCACAGTGGGGCGCCGTCCACGCATCGAGCCGCGGGGGCCCCTGTACACCGCCCCTGCCCTCCGAGCAGTCTGGTTTGTACATGCCCGTCTACTGCCCCGGATTTAACCTCTCATCTCTGGATCGGCCGACATTGCCGCCGAGTTCTATGTACTGTATCATTTCGACCAAAGGTTCAGGTGACGGGTGACAGGCGGTCGTGAACTGAACAATTTTGACGCAGGTGACGGTGACTGTGGGATTTTTGGCCTAGTAGGCGAAAAAACGTGAAAAAAAAAAATCAGTCCGGCAAACGCCGGACTGCCATATATGGGAATTTTCTCGTGATTGCCGAGGAATGAACACCAAGTTCCGTGAACAATTGAGGTGACGGGTGACACCCCGTGAACCTTTGGTCGAAATGATACAGTACACTGACTTCATACGGTGGTTGGGTCCCAGCTTACTGAGGTACTTGCAGATCAACATGACTGAGACCAACAAAGTGCGAATCGAGTACGCTCTCGAGCCCATTGACTTTTCTGAGGACCCGACCAAACATTATTAATAAGTATTGATTTTAGATTTTTTCTGGGGAAGGGACGCGTACTTTTACCTGTTGTATTGTTTCAATGAGACTTGTTATGTCTTTGATTAAAGCTGCCGTCGATGCCTTGGGTATACTGAGAGCTCATGCCTTGTCTACAAGTTGACTGCACAAGCGGGAAGATGACTTGCGGTGCACAAGAAAATCGACAACTTGATCATAAATGGTCCTTCTTCATGGTCAGTCCGGGATAATTGGAGGGGGGATTGTCACAGTCAAGACTTCGCGTCCAACCCTGCAAGAGAGCGGATTGGGGAATGCGAGTGGTTGTCTCGAAAAGATGATCGAATAAAAGACTAAAGAATACAGGCAATAACTACACTGCTTAAATACTGTTCTATGAACCGTGTGAACTACGATATATTTATACTGTACAATAGCCCGTAGTCGTGTGTGGGGCTACACCTGTCATAAGTTAGGAAAACCTTTTGTCAAACGTCCCGTAGCAACATGTCCTATTATCCCCGGGCGTTTCATCTATACATATCCCTGACATCATCGTTCCGTTCCGATCCATTCCGGTGTCACGTGTCCTTTGGCGTTTATGTCTCAGCGCTTAGGTTCGGCGTTGTCACGTGGAGATTGGTATCAAAGCGTGACATTACCCCCCCTCTAGGATCAACGTCCTCGTTGACTTCAATGAACATGTTGGACTCGGGAATAAATAATTTCTTCATCAAGTATTGCAAGGACTCCTCCTTATGCTTGTATCTCTTGATTAAATAATCCCAATGTCCTTTCGGAAAGATCGGGAGTGCGCGAATATTAATGCCGTGATCCTTGTTATATTTATCAAGGATCTTATTGACGTGCGTCAAATGACGCCTGGGTTCCCACGTCCTCTCCCCGAGAGGATAATTCTTCCACTTGATTAGATATTGGAAGCCTCTGCCGTGTTTGCGGTGCTTCAATATCTCCTCCACCTCGTATTCCTCGTGGTCCTGCACAATCTGAGGTGCCGGCCTCTCTTCTCTACGTCCAATCGGTGGCTCGATATAGGGTGTCAGCAGTGCCTCGTTGAAAACCGGATGTGACTGGTCCGTTTCAGGCAATCTGAGCTTGTATGCCGAAGCTCCGATCTTCTCCAACACTTCGTAAGGTCCCAGCCTTCTGTCATCGAACTTCTTGGTTGGGCGATCTGTGGTGATATTTTCAGCTTCCAGCCACACCTTATCGCCGACCCTGAAGTTAGGTGCCTCGCGCCTATGAACATCATAGTATTTTTTCATGGTTTTCTTGTTTTTTTCCAGCGCTGCTGCCGCCTTGTCGCGGATCTTTTTCATTTTCTCGGCAAAGTCGTTCGCGGCTTCATTGCGTGATTCAACTGCATTTTCTATCCCCTTCCAGGGATGGTATCCCGTGTTCACGAAGAATGGCGACATGCTCGTCGACGAGCTTTGTTTATCATTGTGAGTGAACTCGGCCAAAGCGAGCCACTCTGCCCAATCCGATTGGCGATAATTTACGAAAATGCGGAGATATTTCTCTATCTCCTGGTTCATGCGCTCCGTTTGTCCATCAGTGATCGGATGGAAAGCCGTACTCGGGTTCATCTTAATCCCGAGGAGTCGATTAAGCTCCCTCATGAAGCCGGAGACATATCTCGGATCCCGATCCGAGATTATCTTCCGCGGTACACCGTGATATCTAATCACGCGATCCCGGGTCAACCGGGCCATTCCTTCGGAGGTCAACTCCATATTGGTTGGTTCGGCGTGGATCATCTTCGAGAATGTATCCACCCAAACTTGAATAGCATTAAAGCCGTTGCTGAACGGCAGTGGCCCGATGAGATCCTCTGATATGACCTGCCAGGGTCCTTCCGCAATCCCGTGCGGATTCAGCCTTCCTTGCTTATATCGGTGGACTCGTGTACGTTGGCATGCCTCGCATTCCTTGATATAAATGGAGACTTGGTTGCCGAGCCTCGGCCACCAATAGTTTCGTTCAATCAATTCCTGCGTGCGGTTCTCTCCAGGATGACCGACCAGGACGGAGTCATGGTGCAAACCAATGATTTTATCGCGGAGTTCCTTATCAAAAGGAACATAGATCAATCTGTTGTAATAAATAACGTCTTCGATCTTTTCCCATCCAGGGAGCTTCTTCTCAAGTGCCAGCTTGACACTCTTATCTACGCGCTTCGTGGCCTTGATCTGTGACATGATCTCGGCCTCCGGCCCTTCCATAACGATCTCCTGAGATCGGAAGTATTCCGGCTTGAGAAGGACGATGTTCTCATTGTCGTTCTTCCCTTGATCATGATCCGCCCGGCGGGATAATAAATCAGCTTTCTTATTCAAGGCCCCGGCCCGATGGGTAAGCGTGAAGTCGTATTCGGATAGTTCTACTATCCATCGTGCCTGCCGCCGATTGACTTTCTGCGGACTCTTAAAATACTGGAGATTTTGGTGATCCGTCAGAATCTCGAACGTTTCCCTTGCGCCCATCAAGAGCGATCGCCACTCCTCTAATGCGAGCATTATCGCGAGCATCTCTTTGTCATAGATCTCGTAATTTCGCTCTGTCTCATTGAGTCCGTGGGATTGGAACGCTATCGGCCTCCACCCCCCCTCTTGCTCCTGACTAAGCACAGCTCCAGTTGCTCCTTCCGATGCATCGGCTTCTAGCCGGAACTTTCCGTGGTCCGTGGGAAGTGCTAAGACGGCGTCTTCGGCAATCCGGTCCTTTAGTTTCTGGAACGCGGACTTCTGCGCTTCTCCCCAGGAGAAGCCTTCCTTCCCGGTTAACCGTGTGAGTGGCTTGGCCACCTCACTGTAACCTCTTACGAACCGGCGATAGAAATTTGTGAATCCTAAAAACGCCTGCACCTGCTTAAGGTTTTTGGGTTCCGGCCACTCGGCAATGCCACGGATCTTAACAGGATCCATGCGCATCGAGTTGTGTCCAATAATTACACCGAGATACTCGATCTCGGTTCGTTCGAATTCACATTTCTGTGGCTTTAAATAGAGCTGGTTCTTGGCGAGTATATCCAGTACTCGTTTTACGATAAGCCGGTGTTCCGCCAGGGTGTCCGTGAAAATAAGAATATCGTCGAGGTAGACGATGACTCTTCCCTCGTTTATGAGATCGCGAAGAATGTCATTCATCATCGTTTGGAAAGTAGCGGGTGAATTGGTGAGCCCAAAGAACATGACCAAAGGCTCGAACAAGCCTCTGTTCGTTCGGAATGCCGCCTTCCACTCGTCTCCCTCTTTGATCCGAATATTATTATATCCCCAGCGAATATCTAGCTTCGTGAAGATCTTCGCTCCTCGGAGTTTGTGTACCAGCTCCGAGATAAGCGGCAATGGATAACGATTCTTGATCGTCATATCGTTAAGCTTCCGGTAATCTTGTACCGGTCGAAGGCTTCCATCCTTCTTTTTGATAAAAAAGAATGCCGATGCCATCGGCGACTTGGACGGCCTAATGCGTCCGCTCTGCAAGTTCTCCTCTAGGAACTTCGTCAACTCCCCCTGCTCGTTCTGCGATAACGGATAGATTTTGCAGTCTACAGCCTTCGATCCAGGCTTAAGTTCGATTGCGTGGTCCCAGGGTCGTTTCTCTGGTAGCTTATCAAACGACTCTTTCGCAAACACCTTGATGTATTCACGATATTGTTCCGGGACGGCATCCTCCGTCATCTTCTCCTTTTCCACATACGCTCCCTCCGCCATCTGCTGGGCCTGCGTGCCCTTCACGCGGAGATCCACATGTTCTGCAAAGTCGACCATCAATATCGACTCTCCCTCCTCGAGGGGTTCCTTCTCGCATCCCTCGGCAGCCTCGCTGCCGGTCATGTTGCACTCCGGAGGGCAACGGCTGAATTTGATTGTCTGGCCCCGCCAGTCAATCACTGGGTTGTGTTTAAACAACCAATCGTATCCTATAAATATCCTAGCCTTCCCAAGGCCCGTGACGAGGAATCGTTGCCTCTCACGGTGGATTCCGACTCCCATGATCAACTCTACGTAATGAGTGATCCGTCCGCCCACATTCTCGGATCCATCTGCGTTCTGAGCAATGATCTTCTGATCGAGCTCTCTGAGCTCAAATCCTTCGGCCTTTGCATACGCCCGATCGATGCATGTCGTTGTGCATCCGTTGTCCAACAGTGCTTTGACGCGGCGAGTTTTTCCCATCTCGGGAGACAACAATTCGACTGGAACGAGCATCTCATGCTTGTTCCGTTGCTTCTGGAACTCCCGGAGTTCCTGCGCCAATCGGGATTCGGTTATTCCCATTGCACGTCGCGCCAGTCACCGGGCTGCTTCTTACTTCTTGAGTCCAAATGGGACTCGGGTTCGTACTGCTTTTGGCGCTTCCTCCTCTTTCGAGGATTGAGCCATCGCGACATTGTCGCCCTTTTTATCCGCACTATTTTTCTCACTGGTTTGGGTTCCAGGGGCCTTTTTGAATGCGCTCCAGCGCTTGTTCTCTTCATCCGTGCAACAATTTTTAATGTTAATGATGTGATTCTTGTTCTCCAAAATACGTATTTGTTTTTTGTCTTTTTCTACACTATCTACTACTATATTGTCCTGGGTACGTAGACTAATGCGCTTTTTAATAAAATTTATAAAGTCGTTCTCGGGGATCTGCATGGGGGACTCTGCATCAAGCAGAGTATATTTATTCGGAGGAGGGGGCATCGGGTTGGCCGTGACCGGGGCCCTCTTTAAAAATCCTGCCCAAAGCGGGCTCGGGCTTGCTCAAAAAGGAATTTGAAGTCTTCCTTTGAGATTTTGTCGGTCCGCAGCGAGCAGACATTGATTCTCCCACGCTCCCGGCGTGGTTGCGGGCACTCTCGTGCCATGTGGCCCTCCTTGCCACAGTTGTAACATTTGAAGGCCGCCGCCTTCGTCTGGGACGCGTCAACGTCCATTGGTTCTGTCTCCCTCGGAGCCAGTTTCTTCGCCAGATTTGGCGCGGTCCCCCTGGTATTACCGGCGGGGGCGACCGGGATCTTTGCGGGGACCCAGAAAGGTGTCCCGGTGTTGTGCTTCTGCTGCGCGTCTCGCAGCTTCTGGCGTTCAAGGACACGACCGATGGTCATCATCCTCCTCTTCAGCCCGAGGTAGTCCTCAGGGATCTCGATGCCGCCCGCGTACAGCTGAGTGCGAACCTCCGGGTTAACGAGGTTCTCGAGATTTTCGCACAGGAACTGATCATGGTCCCCGTATTCGTTGTGCGGGTTGTAGCCCGCCTCCTCTGCGTTCAGCTCGAACGCCTGGATGAAATTGGCCAGACCCGACTTCCCTTGCCTCGTCGTGGTGAGGCGAATGTACGCCGTCTGGCACACGTTTTGGTCTTTGAACGTTCTGGACAGATCATCCAGGAAGTTCTTGAAGGAGTAGTCGTGGGGTAACTCCTCGTCGTCTCCCTCTAGCACTCTTCTGTGCCAATTACGGACCCAGTTTGAGGCTGGGGTGGGCGCGCCGTCTTTGCTGCCGAGCAGCGAGATGGTGAAGGCTATTTTTGCCTTCGGGGTTGCAAACTCCGCGCCGTACGCCCACATGAAGTTCTTGAGGGCGTCTCTCCAAGTATCCCACTTGGACTTGTCCACACCATCAAAGTGCGGCGGCGTGGCGGCGAGGGTGATCTTTGAGGTTATGTAGGACCTCGGGGCGGGGGTATCGATGGGGGGGGAGGCATGCTCCATGGGTTCGCTGTGTGTTGGTGAGGTGGGTCGAGACATCTCGGCGATGTTGGGGAAGCTGTGGTATAGTTGTGTGGCGGGGGATGGGGAAAGGGAAGGCGCAATAGGCGCGGGTGTTGGTGGAGGGGGAAGCGCAAGTAGTGCACGTGGCGGTGAAGATGTAGGGGAGCGGTGTGGTGAATTAGGAGGGGACTCCGAAGAGCTGGTCGAGGGTGCGCGAAACGTCGCGGCTTTTCTTGTTCCGCACGGGGCGGGTGGTGTGGTTCGAAGCGGTCTCTTGTGAATAGAACTATCCCGGGTCTTCTACGACACTCCCGACGATAGCGAGGTAATCCTCCCCGAAGGTTGGACTAGCACTCCTGCGACTGTCTTAGCGCGGGGACGGACTCAACGTTTCCCGTAGCGCGACATCTGTCTATTTAAAATGGACCGCGCACAAGGGGCGCTGCAATTGTTTTACTTCGGTGTGGACGAAGTGAATGTTGGAGAGGGAAAATGGAGCTTCAGATACGAGAGTCCAGGTAGAGGTAAGAATGACGACTGCGGGGTGCAGTGTCGAGTGGGTAGGGTTTGGTGCGCAAGGAGTGCGCGGGGTTGGAAAGGGGTAGGGGCGGTACGAGGGTAAGAAGGGGAGTCTTTTATTATGTCACAGTCAAGACTTCGCGTCCAACCCTACAAGAGAGCGGATTGGGGAATGCGAGTGGTTGTCTCGAAAAGATGATCGAATAAAAGACTAAAGAATACAGGCAATAACTACACTGCTTAAATACTGTTCTATGAACCGTGTGAACTACGATATATTTATACTGTACAATAGCCCGTAGTCGTGTGTGGGGCTACACCTGTCATAAGTTAGGAAAAGCTTTTGTCAAACGTCCCGTAGCAACATGTCCTATTATCCCTGGGCGCTTCATCTATACATATCCCTGACATCATCATTCCGTTCCGATCCATTCCGGTGTCACGTGTCCTTTGGCGTTTATGTCTCAGCGCTTAGGTTCGGTGTTGTCACGTGGAGATTGGTATCAAAGCGTGACAGGGATGGTGCGTTAATTTTTCATGCTGGCATTTATGGCTTGCAAGAGAAGGTCATGGTGTACCTTCATTGAGATTTCCTGGTGGCTTGCTCTCAGCTTTCTTGATGAGAAGTTATATGACAAGTTGTTCAGCAAGGGAAATTCGAGCCGCGATGGAAACATTTCCCACAGGAAGCAGAAAAGATCCAAGATTTGGAAATCGATAAGACCGATAAACTTCGATGCTCCTAGGCCTGCTCTTGCATAGCTCTTCCTCACAAATCCTGCCCTGCCGACGTGTTCGAGTACTAGTCCTGCGTGCTCATTCTTCTGCGTGCCACTCCGATCGAACGGTCCTGGAGTCGCTGAGGGCTACATGCTACAGAGACGACTGACCTTGGTCTACATATAGTACTCCGCACAAGAATAGGAGCTATTGAATGACATAGCAGCCGAACAACTACGCCCACTTGATGGCGGCGATGAATTCCTGTGAACGGAGTCGGTACTGTTCAGGGCAGGCTCCAAGGTATGCCGTCTAGAAGGCCTGATAGTCCATCGTTGGACACCGGGTGCGGGTAATACGGGTCGTTCACGAAGAACAATTCTACCAGGATCTAGATATCGCCGTCCACCCGGTCGAATGGGTGGTGGATTTCAGAACGTGAACTGGTGCGAGGAAGGCAGGGAATCACCCACCTGATTTAACTCAATGACAAAGAATTCGATGAAATTGTCTGCGCATGACGAATTTGATGTCCTGCGCATCGTATCCGAAAACCCAGTGGATGTGTCCGAGCATCTCGCCCATGCCACCCACGACCAAGAATCGAAGCCGCCGAGGCAAGATTACGCTGTTCAAGCATGCAAGGGTACAAAATATAGCAACGCCTGCCTCAGCCGCAATCATCTATCCTTTGCAGTTAAAGCAGTTGGTATGCTTTAGCAGCGTAGCACTCTTATTTTGACTTGCACAAAGTGCACTTTTTTTCCTTTAAAGTTCCGCAAAGCGCAGTCAAGAATACCACTAAAGTACATCAACAAAACAAAAATATTTGCCTGCCCTGAGAAGTTGTTCAAATTGAAAATTTTCGATGGACCCAAAATCTTCCCAAAATAGAGACAGCAGACGGTCGGCGTTTTGACGCGCGCCTCAAGTGCTTTTGAAGAGTAAAACTGCACGCGAATGATTTCGCCGATATGCACAGAGGGCTTGGGCGCGGTCCATAATATATGCGGAGGCGCAATTGGTGCTTTCGTGTGCATTGAAGAGACTCGGGTGGATGTAGGCTCATGCGCCCTCCCGCTATTGCTGAGGGACCGTTCGATTGGTCTAATTAGATTTCCCCGAAAGGCAATTCACGTAAGTAACCGCCGCGCGACAGCTGGATGGCTGTTGAGGAGCCTATGGGTGTGCCGGCGCCCAAAGATTTTGTCAGAAGGTAAGCATCGATAGCATTGAAGTGAATTTGATATGGCTCTTCGCAAATTCTCTCGGAATTTTCGCCTTCTCTTTCTGCCAGTTCATTACAGCTGTTTGCATAACTGATGACAGTCGGCCAAAAAAAAAAACAAGAACAAGCTTTGAGAGTTCCCTACTTAGTACGGCGGCCGTTTCCCTTCCTCTGAATGGATTTCGGACATTTTTTGTACCGCAAGAGCTGTTCTCATAAGTTGAACTATCAGTTTTCGACGTTGAATGGTGCCAAAGCGATCGCCCGAAGATCCGATGATTGACACCCGTGGGATTGCCTTGAGACGTCGGCCGAGACAATTCGCTTCCGTATGGAAAGCCGGAGCACCATGCTTTGAAACAAGTGATGGCATCACTTGCCGAGTGATGGCCGTGCACACCTGATTCGGATGTAGAATTACACTGAATGTAGGCTGCTCCTGAGTAATGACTCTAACTTCACCTAAATCAATGGGGGACCTGAAATGATACCCCCAGATAGGTCCCGGACGGACAGGAATGTTGCAGAGGTAAGGCTTTCTACCTCATTGTCGGTTTATACTGAGCATAATCGTCAAATAGCAGAGGAAATGAGTGTTTTGAAGCGCCCCATTCAATATTTACGACCGCAAAAATGTCCAGGATATCTCAAATGCCCATCTGAACATGCCCGAGATGCCCGAGGACGAGATCAAAGCCCGTGAGGTGCACCAAAATGTTGAAATAAGATGGTCATTGAGTCTGAAGACATTGGTTGATCTCGCTCAATTGCAGGTCATAAAACTCTCACTCCGTAACGGATTCACTTGGCAGGGCGGGTGTCAATCCATATATGGTTGAATAACATCCATGAGAGATAGAGTTCCCGACCTTCTGCTGCAACGACATGGCTCCCAAATTAAGTTGGATAGAACCAGTTTTCAAATTTGAACGGCAGCATCGTTGACAAGGAAATTATGATGCTTCCGGTTTGATGGTGAGAAACATAGAGTGGTAAATGCCCATTGAATCGACTGCAAGGGTCCTTTGAGGAGGAAGAGATATTGCTGTGGCGGTCCCTACAAGAAAGTTCTAATTTGTTTGCAGAGTTAGACTGGAGATGGCTCATTGTATGCTTCTCAAAGTCATTGCCCGTCCTTGAATCCTCCATTTCCGAGGATTTCAAGCTTTGTATTTAGCTGTCTTTTGTGCCAAGCGATGCTGAAGGAATATGGATTATACTCAGTTATATATGCACGACGGTGCGGTGAAGGAACATTAACTTTCACTCGATCCCTTCCAAGCATAATCACGGCTATCACTCGGCAAGTGAACCTAGTCTCTCCTAGACAGACGCTTCAACAGTTGATTGTTTGTACCTCGCTTGTTGAAGTCTGTTGGTTACCGCGGGGGTCCGATCAGGGCATTCCGTTATTGCCAATCATCGGAGTTTGAATCTGGATGCATTTTGGCTGCAACTCACTGCATTTAACGTCGGCCACCCAGAATACATGCACGCATGTTTGAGCATCGATAAAAGCTTTCCAGCAATTTTTTCATAATTTTACGGAGCCCAGATCTCGACTGGTCATATTTTCTGGTTGACAAACGCCTGGGTCACATGACATTTTATTATTTTTCGCTCGCCCGTTTTACCATCTCTAAAGAAATTGTGAAGCGGCAGAACATCGTACACAGGCTCCGCGGAGTAGTCTGCATCTCAATCTGGTGAAAAAACACCTCTGGTATGAATTCAACTTCGCGCCAGGAATTCAAACTCCGATGATTGGTAATAACGGAATACCCTGATCGGACCCCCGCGGTAACAACAGGACTAATCTTTTGCTTGTGCTTGTGCTAAGGCACAGCTGAAGTCATCGTGTCCCCGTCCTAAATTCTGCTGCTAAAGCCACATACATCATCCAACACAAAACCCAAAACGCAACTCAGCTGCTTTCTATGTATATCAGACCCGTCGCCCCTCCTCGCAACCACCTTTAAGCTGCCAATAATGCAGGGCTGTCACTCTCGTGATGACGCAGACTGATGAGACCTTTTATCGAACGAGCGATGATCCCGCTGTCTGTCCTCTGTCTTTCGTAGGGCTGTGCACCGTCCCGTCGACGGGCACGGCCGTCGTTTCGACGGGACCTGGACGGGAACGGTCCGTCACGCGACGGCCGTCATTTCGACAACTCAAACTACTGGGTAAGTTCATAAGGTGTGGCCTAAACTGTGTATTGGGCTTACCTGTGCATGAAAAATGCCTTGCAAAAGGCTTATACACCGCATATGACTGAGTATGGCGTGTTTTCTCGACCCGTCGACCCGTCGACGGCCGTTTTCGACGGGCACGGCCGTCAAAAACGCAGTCAAAAAGCGCGACGGAACGGGTCGGCTACCCGTCGCACGGAGCCCGTAGAACCGGCGCGACGGGCACGGCGCACAGCCCTAGTCTTTCGGTGGGCTGATTCTAGGCTGATTTGGTGATTGGCGGGGATGGCCTTAGGTCAACCATATCCATCGCTTTGGCCACGGCTTGGCGGCCGGAATAGTCCTATTCAAAGCCGCAGGCGCTGGTCCCCGGTGTTATCAGTCTCAGAGGCTGATCGCCGCCGGCGGAACATCGCCGAGTCAACTGTCACTGCGGCCTTGATCGACTGTGAGTCTGAACCGCATCGCAGTCGCCAACATATCTTCCCGGCGCAGAATAGCTATCCTCACCTCTTCCCTACCTGAGTCCACACCATGCAGCCGCACCTCGATTCTCCCGCCGTAGCCCGCACCGAATATGCCAACGGCCTCCTCCCCAGGCCCCAGCTCTCCCCACCCACGCAGCTCAACCAACGGGCCGTCCCCCCAGGCCGCATCGACTTCTCCGCCGCAGGCCTCGCCGAATACGCCGCCTGCTATGCCGTCGTCCTCGACGACCTCTTCCCCGCACCCGAGCTCTCCGCGCTGCTCGCGCACATCGAGGCTGTCTCCCTCTGGCAAATCGCACAGATCAACGTCGGCCCCGAGGAGGCGTACACCAACACCTCGTACCGCAACGGCCAGCGCATCCTCTACGACTCGTTCCCCCTCTCGCAGCAGCTCTTCACGAAGCTGCGGCCACACCTCAGCGCCATCGAGGAGATCGAGGAGCCCGCGTTCATCGACGGCGTGGGGCCCGCGGCGCAGAAATGGCGCATGGTGAGGCTGAACGAGCGGCTGCGCTTCCTGCGCTACCCCAAGGGCGGGTTCTTCCGCATGCATATCGACTCGGAGTATGAAGACTAGTGCGTCGCTGAACAGGATTTTGATTGATTCAATTTAATTTAATTAATTTAATTCAGCAAAACGGGCCAGCGGACGTTCTACACGGTGCAGCTGTACCTCCCCTCGGACTCGTCGGGCTCCCCGGAGAGCTTCCTTCCCCCGGGCGGCGGCTCGACGCGCTTCTGGGACCAGAAGGAGAACTACGCCGACGTCGAGGCGCTCCCGGGGCGCATGCTGGTGTTTCAACACGACGAGCTGGGGCATACCGGCGAGGAGGTGCGAATTAAGATCTAACGGGTGGGATCCCTGCTGACGCGCTTATGGACAGGTCACGGAGGGCGTGAAGTGTGCGGTTCGGTCGGATATCCTGTACGAGAAGGTGGGACCGCCGGTCCCCGTTGGAAAGGACCATCCGTTCCATAAGGTGGCAAAGTGGAAGGGGTATTAGAGCGAGCTAATGATTTAACGTACGATTATTGTTCTGGGAGAGGGACAGCCACGAGGCATCCTGAGACGCACGCTTCGTCTAATTGTTTGAAATAAACATCAAGCATACCCCCTGGACCAGCCCACTGGGTATTGAAAGCTACCTACACAAACATTCGTGCCAGGCGCACCCATCGGCCTAAATACCGAGCAACGCTCTTACATCCCCTCTTCAATTTCGACGCAAGACGAGGAATCCGGCCTGCAGGGCGGCGACCGGTCTTTCAACAGGAAGCCGCGAGCCCAGCATATCGACCAGACGTAACTTCAGAATGTTGACAGAAAACTATGAACGAACGACTCAAAAGAACGCTCATTATAAAGGTCAGCGTCCTTTTCTGCAACAGCTTTGATCGCCAACGCTTTGGCTCGCACGAGCCGCGGTTTAGCCTCTTCCTGAATTCTGGACAGAAACTTATAGGAGCTGGCGTAAAAATAACGGAGGAAAGTTTGGAACCTGGCTATCGCTTCGACCTCTTTAAAGTAGTCCGCGGGGTCGTTTTCGATTGTGCACGCACTGTGGGGCTGCCACCCCTGATCCAGGCCATCATGCTGCGCTGACCTGGAATGATTAGATTTAACTTCATGCTCATTCCGCCTCACCTTTCCTGCGAAGCAGACATACTGCTTAGTGACAAGGTTCTTGCACGCTTCGACGGCTTCAGCATCCTCTAGGTCTCCGGGTCCAAAGATTCGAGAGAGTCGATCGTTAGGACGACGCAGACGCCGACCGTAGGAAGAATAGTGCGAGGCATATCGAATAGCAGGGATTGAGGGCAAAAGATTGGAGGGGTGGATGCCTTGTTTGGAAGCGGCGTGTTTTATTCGTCTTGTTCTCAATCGTTGTCAAGACACCCCAGGATCAAGAGGCGTCCGGAAGCGGAGACCGACGAGTTCTGCATGAAGAACAAACGCAGTTGGTGGTTTGTTGTCGAGAGGTGAGTCACGCGTCACGCAATCATTTCTCGACCAAGGTCGAGTAGAGTTGCATTGTACAATTTACCGAAATCAGGGGGAAATCGTAAGTCCTTTTGGCGTACAGCTAGCTTGTTCCAACCATCCGACCAAAAAAAAAAAGATGACATACGATTACAAGCTCTGGTTGAATATTGCTACAGGATTGGGCGAATCTTTAATCGCTCGATTCGACGACAGACCATTGCCCAGAGCTCTCAGCGACTGGTGTGCGTTCAGCCCGGCGGGTCGATCCGAATGCGCCATCCAGAATAATTAGACTAATAATAACAACGAGTGCGAAGCGGGCCTACGAGTCAAACGCCGCCCACGCATTGCTCACGCCCAGCAAGTCGTCCGCGTTGACCCAGTCCGAGCCCGCGGCGAAGAACGTATTCCACGTCGCCACGTTGGAGGCCGTGTCCCAGAAGCGCGAGCGGATGCCAAAGTCGTGCGCGTTCAACACGAGCTCCTGCATCTGCGCGACGCTGGAGACGCTCCCGTAGTCGACGCTCGCGAGCGGCGCGATCGTAGGGCTCCACTCCAGGCCGGTGCCGGGCTTAGTGCTGTAGAGCGTGCGGATGTCCGCGTCGAAGAAGAGGTCGCGTGGGTTCGCGGCGAGGACGGAGGCGAGGGGCGTGTTTCCCGTGCCGACGACGGTGACGGCGCCCTGCTTGAGCTGGCCGTTGGCGAATGTCGTTAGGTGGCCGCCCGCGCGCAGCCCCTGGAGTGCGTTCACCACCGGCTGGTATGTCCTGCGGGGTGGTCAGCACGCTGATTAGCACGAAGGTACAGAACGCACGATGGCCCGTCGGTTTTAAAGTCGATTAGCAGCTGCAGCGGGTTTTGGACGGAGATTCTGATTCGCGGTCAGTGTCACGTCGGGACGGTTTGCGGGGACAAACGAACGGGGTAGCAGAATGGATCGATCCGTTGATAATACCAAGAATTGGTGCGAGATACAGGCTGTCGAGCGTCTTGGATTTATCTATCTCGCCGCTGGTATGCGCGACCTGATTTCAGAGAATTAAGACGGGATCCCAGTGAGAAAGTAAGACGCACAAATAGCTGGCTGCTTTGCCACCAAACGTCCGCCTCCACGCTCATGATGCTCAAGTTGAGTGCCGTCCATAATGGAACAGCGCGGGTATCTGGAAACTGTGAGAGGCATTTCCCCACATAATCGGTCGACGTACAGTCATTGTGTGAGTGAATGGGCTTAACGGCGACAGCGGTCGATACAAGGGCGGCGAGAACACAGAGCGGAAGCATGGCAAGAGCTGAGGGAATAAGCAAGCGAGAAGCGAAGCCGAGGGATATATAAGCTGCAGGCAACGAAGGAGGAAGAAGCAAGCCACAAACAGGAAGATTGGATACGAAGGCATGGAGCACATATGGAACATGACACGTTCAAGCGGCGGGGAAGGAAACGGCAACGGCACGTGCGATTGACACACTGCCACTGATGGGTACCATGTGCTTCCCTCTCTCCCGTCACTCCATCTCATGTTCCCTGAATTGTGCATATTGCCCTGGACTGCCCCCACTTCTCTGTTGAGCTCGGCAAGACATCAGCCGCTCGGGAGGCTGGATACTACACGAAATGTATACAAATTTAGGTGACACAGGGAATCAGTCGTCAACTTGCATTGTCGACGTCTGCTGGTCATGGTTACTCCACCATCCGACACATGTGCGCATCTTTCGTCCTGCAGCAGCTCGACAGATCCCGCTGATCTCATGACTGCTTTAAAGTCACCGATCCTTAAATATCGACACACGTTTGAGCTATCCTTCTCCCGGCTTTTGCTTGACTTCGACGCCTCCGCTGTCTCCCAATCTACCCGTACGATGTGGAGAACTACTATGACCATGGCTTTTACTTTCGCTCTGGTATTCGCGTCTCAGATTGCGGCCCAAGTAACTTTGGACACGAGCAAGGTATGTCTCCTGCGTAGGCTACCGCGTCACTCTGGGCGGTCTTAACGTGGAAATAGTGCTATACCCTATCGACGAACGGCACGCAATACCTTGACTCGACAAATAGCGTTTTAGCCATCCAAGTACACGCAGAGTACGCCTATTTGAATCACACCATGCTCGCACATATTAACTTGAATTACAGCCGCGCAGCATTAGAAGCCGGAACAGACAAAGGCGTCCGGTTCCACTTCCCCTTGGGTGAAAATGGCTGGGTCGTCTGCGAGGCAGTACCGAATCCCTCCACTGGCTCAAATATGCACGCTGACCGTCATCTCACAGGCCCACAACGACCACTTCGTCGGCACGACAATCCCCGACGCTTCAAAATGGAGCACAGAAGTGCGGCATCCTCCGAACCAAACTCACGTTCATCCTTTGACTTTCCTTAATAACAGGACTCGCTAGGATCGACTGTAGCCCTTGCGACTATCCACATCTCCGCGTCAGGCAAACAGGTGTATCTGAACGCCGGTCCCCGGAAGCATATGAGCTCTACCGCCGGAGGTGAGTCGCCTTTCGTGTTACTATCCTTTAATTCGCCGCTCATCTTACCTCCGTTCAAGTGACGACCACGGAATTCGACTGGGATATCCAGGAGATCAACTGTCTCGTTTCATGATGATACCCATTTTTTACACGTACAGTACTCGGATATATACCTCGCTGATCCTCGGGTCGCTTTGGAGCGGAGCCCAATCATGCGCGATTGTTGTTTGTGTCATTTGGACTAGCAGTAACCCGTGCTACGCTACGCATTTAACTGTGTAGGATCCATTGGGCATTGCAAGTCAGCCACATTGACATGTGTAACTGTGTACCAATGAGCCAGATACTGAAGACGCCGCTTGTCGTCAACCTTCGGTTGACTCCTCGCGGCCTCATGGGCGGTTAAATTTTATCTTTGCTCGCAGTCATCCTTCACTCTGGACCTAAGTCAAATTGAATATGATTTAGTTCTCTCACCACACGACGGCTGCCGCTCATCACCAGCCTCCGGTTGGCTCCTCTACAGTGCCTGATTTATTGCAATCATATCAAAATTGAACAGGGAAGGTCCGCATGTTATCTGAAGAGCCCCAACCCTTCCCGGTTCCCCATGAACACTGAAAATAGTCACCTACCCGCCTTCAAATCCAGGAAGTAGTGGCCACAATCTTGTCTGGTGTTCATAGGGAGCTGAAAGACTTGTTGACCGTGTAGTCTACTCAAAATGACTAACTTGACAGTTATGAATAGAAAGTCGACAGTCGAGTGGAGCAATTGTGCAGAATTTTACATCTCGGTGGAACTGTAAAGAAAATGATCTCATCCGGAGACTCAGCATTGTCCGGTAAGGATTGACATTTGTCTCAGCCAATGAGGTTTCTCAATACGTTGGGTATTCTTGCCTTCAAAATCTAAAAAAATCGCTTGAGAACGAGGGATTCTAGGGGCTATCTAAAAGCTATCCCCGGTGTCCAAATTCATGTCGGACCCTGCGCCATTTTTCTGGAGTGTTTGCGATATTCTGTGATTCTGGAACTGGAAAATGCACAAATTAGGCCTGAGATGCCATGACGAGACCCTCTAGGAACGAAATACGTTGATGCAGGAGAGTCGAGAGCAACTGGGGATCTGTACTGAAGTAATGAGATATTCTGGATTCAACTCTCCTCGCCTCCGCTCTGTGAATTTTACATGAATAAACGCCAGGTGTGTATGCAGGGCATAGATGGGATCATTTGAGGATCAGTAGAATCCAAAAGTGTACAAGTTCTGATTGTTTGAGCGGCTTACGAGCAGTGTTCAATTCATACAGAAATCCTTTTCTATGGCCTAAAAGAGGGTCAGAAAGCTCTCCCGAATTTTGAAAGGACTTCAGTGCATACATAAATGACCCCCATTGTCAAGCAAGGTCTGTATCTCCGGTGAATAATGCGCGAAAGAGGCAAGAAAGTTGCGAGCAATGCACGTGACCACATGTTATCTGTCATGTTACCTGCCTTTCGCAGTTTTGGGTCCCTCCAGCATCTTTTCTTGTCGAATTATGGACACAACTACCATTATAGCAATCAGAAGACCTAACTCAAATATTTCTATGAATTTTGGAGCACTATGAGATGTTCACCGGCCCCTTGTGGCAGATAACATGCACAGCCACTGGCAGATAACAACATAGCTGATTGGGCGGTAAGCCCTCAAAGGTTTTGACAGTTGTCTCGGCCAATCAGGTTTCTCGGTGCGAGTTGTTCGATTCTTATATAGATGCAGGGTAGGTTCAGTCAACCCAGAATCGCACAGATGTCGATTATTATGAGGGAATTAGGTACAAGGTATATGAATGCGCAACGCTACTGCCGCGCCGCAATAATAGCAATGACGTAAGAACAAATGCAATGAACGACCACGTGCCGGGATGTTGAATTTAGCGTCTGCGTTGAACCGTTTCAAATTTCTCGATCCAGCCCTCAGGCTCGGGGAGCTCCTTCCGAAGACGCGCGTCAGTCGCGCAATCAAATATGCAAGAGTAAATTCCATACGATGATTATGGGCTGGGAACAAGGGACACCGCGTAACGAGGGCGCGCGGATGGATTGGGATTCGAGTCGAAGTGAAGATACGGCGTTCCGCAACGAACGGAGAGGCTTCTGTAATTTCAACGGCACGAAAAAGAAAACATATGGGCCGCTTACTTGAGCGACAGGCTTCGCGGCTGCTGGGAGAGATGGCGTCGGAGCGGAGGGCAGTGAGGGCCATTCATCAGATGTCTGAGACTGCAAGGTGGCTTGACCATTCTTCTGTTTCAGTGCTGGGTTGTTTGTGGGGTGTGCGTATATGGCGCAGGTTGCGTCGGATAGCGTTAACTTCGAAAGAGGGCCCGAGAGGTCCGGTTGTAACGAATTGGTCCGAACAGAGGATGCCGAAAGAGATGGGGGAGCGCGCTGCCTCGGCGGAAGGCCTATTGCTTGAGTGACAGGGGGCTTGGACACGATTCGAGATGCATTGGGAGGGATGGCCGAAAAGGTGGACATGTGCGCGATCGATCTCATGGATGGAGTGCAGTTGTAGCTGCCCATGGACAGTATGTTCTAGGTATGGGAAAAAATCCCTGAGACCAGAATGTCATGCATGGATAATGAGACTTACACTGAGCATGGCGCTGCTTTTGGCACTGCGATAGTCCGCTGTCAATCTCTGGAATATGTGTGAGTTGTCAATGGACAAAGAGATGCGCGCGGGACTCGGACCTGCATTTCCGTGAAACAGGCAAGAGCATTCTTTCGTGACTGCACCTTCCTCTCCCATTCAAGACGCCGTTCACGGCAAGCGCCGACCAATTTATACAACCCTTCCTTCCCCAAATGTACTCCAGAACATACTTCAGTCGAGCGCCACCTTGGGAGTTCCAGTGGTCTGCCGGTTTTGGGTACGATCGGAACGGTAATGATCCATTGCTCAGCTTCAGCACCCCACTGAGGACATGTTTGCAATGGGGTCCCAAATTTATCATCTCCAGTGTTGGGGAAGACGGGGACAATGAAATCCTGGTAGATTTGCGGAAGCGAATTCGCACCCACACCTTCGAATGTCGCCATCAAACAGATAGTACCTGGTTCGGAATCGCCAATCCGTCCTGGAAGTACGATGCATGGACGTCTGTTTTTGCCCGTCTTAACTTTGGTGTCCTTCAGTCTTTCATAATGTGCCTTGAGCTTGTACGGAGCGTGGTGTTTCCCGCGCGTCACAACCTCCATGATCTTTTCCAGGAATGGCAGTTCCACGGACGTGTTCTCCACGTAGCAGACATCGCCCGGTTGGGTGACAGGTAATCTCTTGGACTGGGAGCCGCAGTCACACATCGAATGAAATTGGGGGGGGGGGGGGGGGGGGAGGGGCGGTGGGCGATAAGTGGAAGACTGCATCAGCAAAACAGAATGCATCTGGCTGATCTGGCACCAGACCAGCCAAGCGCGCCATGCCGCCAGATTTGCATCTGGCAGCATAATGACCTTCGCGACGCCATATTCAGTTCTGGCGCCAGAACTTCATCAGAAGCTCAATTGTGGCAACGGGTCCTCATAGACAATCTGCAGTATAAATTATAGAATACAGATATATTCACGATAGAAAGGAATTGATACATGAAATGAAACCCTCTCCCACGGCCAGACCACTCGGGCGTGGCATGTCGAGCCCACCGACCGCGCCCCGAATCTCCCTGCGGGCACACGATAGCCGCACATGCACCTAACCGCCAGCTACCGTCCCTGACGGACCAAGGAGCACCGCGCGGTTCTTCGACCAAGTGATTATCTGCACTGTGGAATGAATATCAGCGACCATATGGGGGACAGAAAATATGAACAGCGCAGGAAGGGGGGAAGGCAAGGCAAAAGGCAAAGAAATAGACACACCTTGCCGGCTCGCCGACCCTTTCCCTTTCCCGCCGCCGCCCCTCTCCTCCGAGCCTTCGCTCGCGTGACCGCGTGCTGGTATGGCCGACCCGGCGAGCACGCGGACAGGTGTTGAGGGATGCTAGTACAGATGCCAGTACATGAAGTGCTTGAGGTCTTGAAGGACCGAGGTCTTGATATGGGGTCTTGAAGCGGCAGGTCTTGAAGATCGCCATCTTGAATGGGGAGATGGCAGGTCTTGAAGCTCGAGATCTTGAAGGATTAGCTTGAGGCTTGAGGTCTTGAAGCCCAAAGATGTTGCAAGGGGAGAGGAACCAAACCAAGAGCCAGAAAGACAATATTGGTGAAGCAGTCCGCGACAAGCCTTCAAGTTTGAGGTTTCGGAGAATTTCAGCCTGGCGAAGGTAAGGAAAGACCACTACCGGCGTCAGATGTGGGGGAAGAGAAAAGGGAAGCGTCAAATGACAAACTGCGAGAGGTCTTTCGGAGAGAGGATGGTGGGAGGAAGATAGAAGTACCCCATCAATATCAACCATCAAGTCGAAACACGTGATGCGCACGGACCCTTTGATGCGATGATGCGAACCTCGAACCCGCGACTTCAGCGGTTAAATTATATTGCGCACACTTTCCTGGCAGCCTTTGATTAATTTGTCTGTAACACAATGCCGGCTCGATACCACTGGAATCCAGGATGCCGGGCCGGGCCCTCTCGTGTCTTTGGGCATCTTCGTCAATTCTTGAGCAGGTCTTTGGTAACATTTTGATTTGTAGGGACCCGAATTAACAATACGAAATTCCATTTGGTTGAGAAAATGCTAGCCTAAAAAAAAACTGGTGTGTTATGGGCCGTCTGGCTTGTATGGCAGCCATACCGGCCATATCCGCCAGATGGAGCCAGACGGTGCCATGCGTGCCAGAGAATTTCTGTTTTGCTGATGTGCCGTCCAGACTGACTCCTTTTTATGCGAAAGTGAATAATAATGTCAAGCCTATATCCCTTTCTTGTTGTGCTGTTGTGCGTCGTGATGACTACGAGAATACAAAAACCAATCCATCTCGGAACAATGCGATTCAGCACTGGGGCCTTCGAGCCCGCGATCCAAGCATCAAGTGCTACTGATGATGTTTCAGCGAAGTCGTCAGACCAAGAAGAAAAGCGGGCTGTAGATGATTGGGCGGTCGTATCCAAGTATCTGTCGCAAGAGATTAGGGATAATAAATTGCTTCAACAAGTTCTTGACGAAATTGGCCACTGGGTCACATGATGGTTGTGGGTCCAGTGGCGTGGTTTGTGCTGGTTAAAGTTTGTGCCACAAGTTTGTGGGCGTGATCGATGTAACGTTATAACGACAGAACAATACCTCTTTTGTTCCCCTCTAGGTAGGTGTCTTGTTCTCGGTTCTCGCGCGCAAATAAGAACCGGAGGACAACGTTGCACCAAGCTCTAGTGCTTTCCGCCATCATGTCTGCCAAGTCCGAGTCCGAGTCCGAGTCCGAATCCGAGTCCGAGTCCGACAATCTCAATATTCTTCCGACCATCGGCGCGTGCGCTGTCTTCACCGTTGACCCTCTCGCTTCATTGCATCCGGAGACTCGAGAGGATCCAGAGGTCATTGCGGCTTGCAAGAAACTCGTCAACAAACAATATGTAGGGTTTATCGGCGATGTGAGTCAAGACCCGCTTTGCCTCGATTCAAGTCTAACTGTGTGCACGAACCAGCGCTTGGACTTCTACATGCCCAGCGAGCCTTACAACGCTTGCATCTTCGAGTTTATCTTGCAAGGATTACCGAAGGCCGTTCCAGAGCGCTACATAGATCCCTCTATGTCCGTCCCCATAGCCCCCACGACTATCGCGGATCACCCATCGTCACGGATTCCTCTGAATCCGTCAAATCCACTACCTTGGAATGACTGCTACCTATCACCTTTCTGGGGTGTACGGGTCCGCAGCCCGTCACTCGTTACAGAAGCACCGATAGACTGCATCCTCGATCTCGCGGAACTTGGGAAACACGACCGCTTTGTGGGGGATGATCTCGAAAGACAGAGGTTGTTGGTTGCTGCTGCTGCTGCTGTTGAAATCGCCGAAAATGCCACCAGCTCTGTGCTTGATGATCGACCCCCCGATGTTGGCCCGATTGTACAGGAATCAACTCCGGAGACTAATCCCCAGCTCGAACACGTTACCTCCAACATCGCTAGCTCAACATGTGGTCACTCATCAATACATCCTTCATTCGTAGAATCGGAATCCGGATCGCAAAGCGCTAAATCTGCCAGTCTGAAAATTGCGGACTCCGACGATGTCGAGGAAGAAACACAGTCGCTGAATGATGCATTCGCCTACATATTGTCAAATCGCCAGGCGTCAAAGCAAATGATCACCGGTAATTTCAGCCACGACCTGTCAACGGTCAAGGAGCTCAACGATCCCGCGGACTATTTCAAGGAGGTGGAAGCCTTGGCGAGGTCGGAGTACTGCTCCCTTTTCTATTCCCCTGACTAAGGTTTCTTTTCAGAATCGAGGAAGAGGCTTTTGCACGGATTGCTATAGCCAGGGAGCTTGCGATCAAAGCTGCAACTGATCAGGACGCTGAACTCTATGACGAGCGTACCCGTGAGTGGATCGTCCGTAGTTTTCTGTCAGTATTCTGAATCGCTTTTAGTCGATATGCTGGTTTCGCGCGCTGACAAGCGAGCCGCCCCAGTTGTGGCCGCCCCCGCTGGAGTTGCCCTAGTTGTACCCCGCTTCAGCCGAGTCTCCCGGCTTGTATCGAAAATAAAAAAGCGGGGAACGAGCATTCTTCGCCATGTTGTGGGTTTGCTTTACTCCGGGCGCTCATCCGAGTCGGTTTAATCATTTTTATTCATTACATCTATGTATTTGTTCTCGGACATCTATTATTTGTGATTAATTCTTCGATATCGCGTCCAACTTGTCCATATGTGAATCGAGAGAAGTGGAAGTGATCTGTAACTTCGTGACAGACGTCTCTTATGGACAGCCAGAGGTGATTGTCTTATTGGATGGTCGGACTCATCCGCAAGTGCACCAGCACCGCATCAATTGCCGTTGCTGCCTCCCGATGGTTGACCGAAGTTCCGTTGATTCTGTCTTTAAACTCCGCCCCGGACATCACCGACGGCTCGACGGCTCCGAGGCGAAGTCTGAAGCACCCACGCACTCTTGTTCCCTATTGGCAATGGTATTGCCCAAATATCGAGCCTATTTAATACATATACAGCGCCCTTGACTTAGCCCTACCTGCTCATCGCTAACGGAGAGGGTATCATCAATCCGACTGCCTGATGAGGCAATCACCGGCCATCAAACGAGTGCTAAGTCTCTTGATTTCGAACCGCCATGTCAACGGCCCGAGGACAAGACAGCAAACCACTCTTTTGTTCTGCTTTGAGACGCCTGGCTTCTTGTTCTCTGCCCCTTAAGATGAAGCTATCATCATGAGCTCGTTCAATCTTTCTTACTGCTATGCCTCGCACTATTCTCCCTACGATTGGTGCCTGTGTCGTGTTCACGATTGACCCCCTCGCATCTTTGGACCCGGAAACTCTCGAGGATTCTGAAGGCGTTGAAGCTGCAAGAAACTTGTCAACAAGCAATATGTCGGCTTCGTAGGAGAAGTGAGGCGCTATCTGCATGCCGGAATCCGGTCTAATCATTTCACGATGTAGCGCCAGGGCCTGTACCAGCCTTGGGAGCCCTACAACGCATGCATAATTGATTTTCTCATGCAAGGAGAGCCAAAATCGTATCGGGACAGATATATAGAAGCCTCTATGTCCGTCCCATACTTCCCATGACTACCGAGGAGCATCCGTCGTCCCGGAATCCGCTCGAGCCGTCAAATCCACTCCCTTGGAATGACTGATATGTTTCCACATTCTGGAATGCCAAGGCACGAAGCCCGACTCTCTTCACCGAGGCACCCATAGGCTGTATACTCGACCGCACAGAACAGCGCAAACACAGATGGTTTTTCGTTGAAGATCTAATGAGACACAAGACTTTATGCGCGGCGGCTCAGATAGCGCCGGCCACTGGATCTCCTTATCCAGATACCGAGTCCGACCAAGTTGGCGTTATCGTTCCTACGCCACAAGATCCAACGGCCAACAGCACGGACGTTCCGCCCGCGGAACATAATTCCACTCGCGACGATCCAACCGACATCGAAGATCTGACTTCTGGAATGGGAGTGCCCCAGCCCAGCTCGGTTGACCTGAAGATTGCGGGCGATATCGACGACGGCGTGAACTCGTTGGAGAACATGCTATTTGAGGGCTTATTTTTCGACAAAGCTTCACGCCCGATGATCACCGTCAACTTCAGCAATGACCTATCTCTCGTCAAGCAGCTCCCCGATCCTGCGGACTACTTCAAGGAGGTGGAGGCGATAGCCAGGTTCGAATAATTCATATGTATGGTTATACGTCGCCAACTCACTGATATTTTGTTTGAAGGATTCAGCAAGAGGTTAAACCACGGGTTACAAAAGCCAGAGCGCTGGCAATCAAACCCGCGGCAGATAAAGACGCTGAGTTCTATGATGAATGGACCCGTGAATGCATCGTCCATATTATTCTCTCTATATTCTGACTTGGAGTCGCTCCTGGTCGACATGCTGGTTGTGCGCGCTCCCAAGCGAATCGTTCCGACTGCGTCCGCCCACAGCCGAGTCTCTCGCGTCGCGTCGAAAATAAAGAAACGGGGCGCGAGTATTGTTCGCCATATCATGCGCTCGCTTTCCCCTGCATTGTTATTGTCCTGAATCATGTCCTGCTTTCCCCCGCACTAATAATATTACCATTTAAATTGTACCCTCGCTGTGACTTCACCCGAATGTACATGTCCCCTCATCCCACGCCAATTTCCGTCCCTGAATACAGTGCCATGTCTCCGTGGTTGGCACTACTGTATATCAATATCAGGGCAATGATAACCCCGGCCGCGGGCTCAGATTCTGAGTACAGATCTAGAAACCCTCCGCAGGGCCTGTTCAAATGGCTGCACATGCGCCGAAGTTATTATCCCCAGAATCCCAACAAGACTTCGCGAGCTTGAACAAAACCTGGTGCGATGATGGCACTGTGTGTGTTATACTCCGTGAGTGATACATACCCTAAACGGCGCGATCGGTGCTAGAGCCAACTAATACTGACCGGCGCGACTCGGAGTAAACAGTGGTAACGTGACCGCGTCGTCCAGTAGCAGTATATTACACATCTACAACACATAAGCGGTTTCGGACTTCCTACTTCTCCTCGCCATCCTCGCCCACCAGATGCAGCGGCCCTCGCCCGAACTTTTCGCTACCTTTCGAATTCGCCTCGACGTCGCCTGGACCTAGTCTCGAACAGGTCCCCTCATTGCTGAACCTTTAGGTTTGGCTACCTAGGAGCGGATGGATTGATCCCACTTTCACAATATGACCAAATAAAGTTACTCATACAAAATTGGTCATCATAGAAAATACGAAACAAATTAACCAAAATTCATTTATTGGGATCCATACATCGAGAACTCTTATTTCCGTTATTGTTCAGAATCCTCAACACCCCTCAGTCTGCTTGGCCGTTTCCGGCCAAGACAAATATTTCTGCATTTTCCAATTAGTCATTACGGATTGCTAAGCCATACTTTTGTGTCATTTCTGTTTATGTGAAGTGTTCGCTCAAGTTCCCGACGGCGGGTTCGAGTTTTGGGAGGGTTCGGTGAGTCTATGAGAAATATTTTTTCAGGCAATTTGGGAAACAGTACATGTGGTGAAAAGTGTCTTAAGGCTGGAGCATTATTGCCCACCAATTAGGATTAATAGGCGGCCATCGGGCATCTCGGTGATGTTCCTTGAACTCCCTCTCTTCATCAACGTCTGCCCTGTTTATATTGTGGGACTGTATAATTTCAAAGGAATTCCTCCCTAAACATTTCTAGGTCGGCATTTTTAGGGGACGAGAATCCCGGCAGGACGAGGAGGTAATGCAAGTCAAGCAGGTCACGGTTGGGATTCAAAATTGTGTAGCATGGCTACAGAGAAATACAGAATTAATGTGTGTATGAAATAAAATGAGGGGGATGCCATCGGAAAAATATATAAACGGGAGTAGGGCCGGATATGGAGGAGGAGGAGGAGGATTGCCTGTGCGGTCCCAAATTGAAACAACAGGTAGCCGTACTACGTAAATGTGACGTCTACACCTACGCTACGTGTCGGGGGCTCTGCATGTATTCTATGGCAACATTATGAAATGCAGGCATAAGAAGTCGAAATTTATACTTGCCTTGTGTACTACTCGAGCTCTTCACTCCAGTATTTATGACAACATATGTGTTGAATTGGAACTGAAGCACGAAAATTGTCAAGAGGAAATTAAGCCAACATGAGCGCAGACTTTTCAAAATCAGAACTACTATGTCGCCGAGGTTTTCTTGGCAAGGCAGAAGGAATGGTTGAACGGGATGTATCCACTGAAATGTAGGATAAATATTGCTATTTGGGCAATGCTCTCCTGCAATATTCTCCTTGATAAGGGTCTCGGGAGCCTCCCGGATATGAACGACCGTCTTGTCTCAATCCGGACTTCATGAATTCCCGAGAGAATTCAAAATCTGACTTGTATTGAACTTAGCCGCAGAAAATCAAACTCAGTGCATGAGAAACCAGTGGCAGTAATCCATCATAATCAGCTTTTCTACCTAAAGGTTCAGCTCCCGCCTCGAAGAGGCCCAATCCCATGTCATGGAGAGCATCTGTGATACTGCGGATTTGGCGGATTATCCGCCAATGATGGCGGACGTGATGGCGGATGTCCCTTCATGGGAATCCTTCCATGAACATCCCTCCAGCAATTCCCTCCAGGGAAATCCCTGCAAGACATTAATATAAAATATATACCTGCAAGGTCATTACTACAGCTACCTCCCTCCAACAAAATAGCTCCAGAAATATTATTTAAATTCCTTCCAGGCGAAAACCTCCTGGTATAGCTCTGCAAGGAAAATCATAGACCTCATTCCTTGGATGAGATCTTGTGCACGGCATTTTCAACACAGTACCGCACGACTTTTGCTCCAGCCAGGGACTAAAATTGTCCACAGTATTGACTGTTCTGGTTTCTCCTGTGGTACTTTCCGAGCTAGCATCAACCTCCACCAACTTTTCTCCAACCTTTTCCGATCCCTTTCTGTATTTCCCTCCAGGCAACAAGAAGTCACCAAGTCACAGAATCAAATTTGCACCACGGAGACTTTCTACTTTTCTATTGTCTAGTTCTCTCTCTCTGAAAGCATTTCCCAGTGAACTGCAATGTGGCTGCAAGCTCTTGATGCTGCAGAAGATGCTGGAGGATTTGAACAGCTAGAACCGCCATAAGAGATAGGGGATGTGATAAACGATCAGAGCGATCAGCAATTGCCTATTTGATTTGTGGTGAAAGACCTGGAGGACTCTACCTGAACGAAATGTGCTGAATCTTCCAGGAGACCAGGTCAGATTTCTTTGGAGAGGTTTCAGTGGAAGGAAATATGATACTACCTTGAAGAGATTGTTCAGGTTTCCGTGCAGATGTTTCCCTGGAAGGATTTCCTAAAGTATGCTGGAGGGATTGGTCTGGAGCGATTTGGGTGGAGGGAATTTGGGTTTAACTCATGGATAGATCCAGTTGAATGTAAATACATGGAGGGAGTTTTTTTTTTTGGATTTACATAGGGTCACGGTGAAGAGTGGGAATGAAGGGTTGCGGAGGACAGTGCAGCAGTATGTTCAATTAACAGAGTGTAGGGAGGGTATATGAGCAGAGGTCTTGAAGGGATATGAGTGCAGAGGATGTCATGGAAGGAACTCCGCCATCACATCCGCCATCACTGGTGGAATCCGCCGCGGGCGCTATACCTCGGGCGATTTGCCCTCATGACAGGGTTCCCAAATTGGGATGTCATAAGGGTCTACTAGCCTGGACCTCCCAACAATCTGCTTTTACCTACACCCTTTAGCCGCCGTGGATCTCTGCAAATTTACCAGCGTTGGTCATCGCACTTACTAATGACAATACTAGCTTCCGTACATCCTGGCAAAAAAGCGAGTTCTCTAATGTGTTTCTAGGAGACTCCGAGACAACATTGGCAGGAACAAAATTCTATCTCTTCTGCAGAGAAACCACCCCACTGCCCACATGGAAGTGCTGATACAATACTCTGACCCCTCGGATAGCTTGCCGTTTGCTTATGTCTGTGAAATTGCGAAAAAGTTTCGCGCCGGCACGCGCCTCGTCACGGATCGGCAAGAACAGCGAGCTACTAGTATAACTAGCCCGCCAGCTCTCGTCTTCATCAACCTGTGCCCAATATTGCCTTGCGCTCAACATTGCCTTGTGCCTGACATACATTACCTTCGCGCCCACCGCCACCAACACCAGCATGCCCAACCCCGGCCAGATCGCGCTCGTCACAGGCCTCCTCTCCTCCTCTTACTTCACCTTCGGCAACATCGGCAGCGCCTACTTCGGCGTGATGCCCCTCACTGCTCCGGGCAAGACCACCCTCCCCGTCCCCGCCCGCCTCGCGCTCTGGGGGGCGTTCTATGAGATCGCAATGGTACCGCGACTACCGTCTACGCGTCCTTGACAGCCAGCGGCTGATCCTCCCCTCCCCAGGTACACATGTCCGCCTCCGTGGTCGCCTCCGCCCTCTCGCTGTCCGTGGCCGCGTACATGACCCCCGAGAGCCCCTTGCGCAACCTCCTCGTCGCGGGCGCGGCCGCGTCGTACAGCATCCCCATCTACACCATCCTCTGGATACTCCCCGTCAACAACGACCTCCTCGCGCGCCTCAAGGCGAGCTCCGTGACGCCGATGAACGCCGGGGAGGAGCAGCGCGTCGTCGCGCTGCAGGACAAGTGGCGGGTGATGCACCGACTGCGCATGGTCTTCGGCAGCATCGCGGTATTTGCGTCGGTCACCGCCCTGATGGCCACAGACAGGATGATTTGGTACGTGTTTTCTTGCGTGAACCGGGATGCCGCTGATTCAGAGGTTTAGAACGAAAGTAAATGCGATGTGGTGTGCATGTAGCCGAAGAAGCGAATGTACTATAGTCATAATCAGAGAGTACCGTCGGAATGAATCCTCGTCTTGATATGGAGGTGAACGGAGATATATACGCTGCCACACCAAGCGGATGCAACAGATCCACAAAACAAAGAAGACAGAGTAGGGCATCAAACCGTCCCGCATTTTTACGGAAATACGGCACGTAAACGTTACGTCCCCGTACCGTCGGCGAGGTTGATTCGACCTCCAACGGTACGGTGACGGTACGGGTTAAGCCGTAAACGGATCCCCGTAACCGGCCGTTTACGCGTAAAATATGGGTACGCTAAATCAGCAGGGAAATCAACTTGCCGACGATGCCGGGACGGTGCCGGCGCGCTTGCGGCGCGCTATCCCCACCCAGACAACAGTGCCGCACATCCATGGCATGGTATACTCATTACCGGATTTTTATCAATGATTTCGCTACCGGATTCTAACAAGCGAGGTACGAGCTTCAATTGTTAGAGTGTCTGTCTACGAGAGACTACTACCGGACCGGTCCGCGAACCAAATTCTCACACCTACTCTGACCAAGTTTGAGTGATTTTGCATCTCTCGCCAACTTTCCTCATCCGGAGAGCATAGAAACTCCTTCGTTGTTTCTCCGACCTTGAGTCAAAGTCAAAATGAGGTTGATTTGCGCTCAATTAGATTTCCACTTACCATGACCGTAAATACGGCGTAAACGGACGGTACGTACGGGACCCGTCCCGTTTGGCCGAATGATTGAGACCCTGATGGACGGCTTAACCCGTAGCGTTGCAAAATACAGCGTATTTCTTACGCCCGTACGCGCGGTTTGATGCCCTAAGACAGAGACAGAAGACAACGACAGAAAACAACTGCAAATTTGCCAGCGTTGGTCATCGCGCTTACTAATAATAATACTAGAATTTGACTAGAATCCGTACAATGTACATCCTGGCAAAAAAACGAGTTCTCTTCGGCGCTCTAGGAGACTTGGAGACAATATTGGCAGGAGCGAGCTTCTATCTCTTCAAGCCCTGCAGAGCAACCACCTCACTGCCCACCCGGTAAAACGGAGATGCTGATACAATACTCTGACCCCTCGGATAAATTATGGTGGGCTAGGTTGGGCCTCGCCACGGATCGGCAAGAGCAACCAGCTACTAGTATAAAACCCGCCAGCACACAGCTCTCGTCTCCACCAACCTGTGCCCAACATTACCTTGCGCATTACCTTGTGTCTGACATACATTACCTTTGCGCCTCCTACCCTACCAAACACCAGCATGCCCAACCCCGGCCACATCGCGCTCGTCACGGGCCTCCTCTCCTCCTCCTACTTCACCTTCGGCAACATCAGCAACGCCTACTTCGGCGTGGTGCCCCTCACCGCTCCGGGCAAGACCGCCCTCCCCGTCACCGCCCGCCTCGCGCTCTGGGTGGCGTACTATGGGATCGCCAAGGTGCGTTGCCGCGATTACGCGTTCCCGCAACCGCGCCTGAGCAGCGCTGATCCTCCCCTCCCCAGGTACATATGGCCGGCGCCGCGGTCGCCTCCGCTCTCTCGCTGTCCGTGGCTGCGTACATGACCCCCGAGAGCCCCTTGCGCACCCTCCTCATTGCGGGCGCGGCCGCGTCGTACACCATCCCCATCTACACCATCCTCTGGATGCTGCCCGTCAACAACGACCTCATCGCGCGCCTCAAGGCGAGCTCCGTGACGCCGATGAACGCCGGGGAGGAGCAGCGCGTCGTCACGCTGCTCGACAACTGGCGGATGATGCACCGGCTGCGCATGGTCCTCGGCAGCATCGCGGTGTTCGCGTCGGTCACCGCCCTGATGGCCACAGACAGGATGATTTGGTACGTGTGTTCCTGCGTGAACTGGGATGCCGCTGATTCTGAGGTCTACTGTAGAACGAAATTAAATGTGGTGTACTAGTGTCCATGTAGCCCTCGAGGTCCAAGGACGAAGAAGCCAATGTACTGTAGTCTTGTACACAGTACCCTTAATAATCAGAGAGCACCGTCGGAATGAATCCTCGTCTTGATATGGAGGCGAACGAATATATATGCGCTGCCACACCAAGCGATGCAACAGATCCACAAAAGAAAGAAGACAGAAGACAGACGACAGAAAACAACAAAAACAGCACCGATCCTCAAATATTCGCCTCTACAAAGAGCCCGCACTCAGGGCTCTGCCGCAGTCGCCTTTTCCGCCTCCTTCTCATCCACCGCCTTCTCCGTCTCGCCCTCCACCGCCTGCGCCGGCGCCTCCTCTTCCGCTGCCTTGGGGGGAGCCTCCGCAGGCGTGGAGGGAGCCACCGCGCCCACAGCCTCGACCTCCACGTCCTTCTCCGAATCCGTGAC
Organism: Mycena vulgaris; assembly: GCA_029204335.1. Lineage (NCBI taxonomy): Eukaryota > Fungi > Basidiomycota > Agaricomycetes > Agaricales > Mycenaceae > Mycena > Mycena vulgaris. Next base: position 252,339 of record JARGYA010000157.1, read on the forward strand.
GTCCACCTCCTCGTCCGCCGCTGGCGCTGGAGCGGGCGCCGTCTCGATCGCAGGCGCCTCCACCGCGGCGGAAGCGAGGACCGCCTCCTCCACCGCGTCCTTCTCGGGCGTCTCAAGCTGCTGGGGCTCCCCTGCAGCAGCCTCATCGGCCGCGGCCTCAGGCTCAGCGACAACGGGCGCGACGGGCGACGCCACCACATCTTCCTCCTCCGCCGCCGCCGCCGCCGCGCTCTGCTCCTCCTTCACTTTCTCCGCGACGGGCGCCGCAGGCTCCGGGCTGTCGAGCTCCTTGTCCTCCGCCTCGTCCACCGCGGGCGGCGTCGCCGGCTCGATGGAGATCGTCGGCACCGGCGCGTCCACCGCCGCATCCTCACGCCCATGCTCGACGTTGAACCGGATCGGCCCCTCCGACTGCGGCGCGGTCGACGACGACGGCGAGACCACCGGCATCGCCGTCCCCGCCGGCGGCTCGAGCCCCCCCTCCTCGTCCGACGTCGGGCTCGGCGACTCCTGCGCCTCCTCCCGCTCTGCCTCTTGTTCTGGCTCCTGTTCTGGCTCCGCAACGGTCTGGGACGGGAGCATGACCACGGGCGACGCGGACACCGAGGGCAGGTTCGACATCATCTTCTGTGCGCTCGCGGCAGCAAGCGCGGCGTCGAGCCCGACGGAGCCTTCCTCCACCGCGCTCGCGGGGCTCGCGGGGAAGCGCCCGTCGCGGTCCTTGTCGCCCTCGAGCATCATCGTGTCCGTCCGGCTGCGCCCGTACCGCCGCGGGCTCGCCGCGTCGTCAAGCCCCGGCGGGCTCGCGCTCTTCTCCCGCCCGGCGTCGGGCGCCAGCGCAGCAGGCGGGCCGGTGTCGACGTGCAGCGCGGCGCCGAGCAGCGTTGGCGGGGGCACGTCCTCCATCGGGACCATGCTCCCGCGGCGCTCGCCCGGCGCGGCGACCGCGCGCGGGGGGATGACGAGGAAGTCCGCCGGGACGAGGTCGAATTTTTCGGTGAGCGCGAGGAAGCGCGCATAGAGGGAGCTCTCGGCCTCGGCCTGCTCGAACTCCTCGCGGTGGTGGAAGTAGGCGTGCGCAAATATACGGCCCAAGCGCCGCGCGAGGGAGGTGAAGTGGCGGTGCGAAGTGGGCGGAATTTGCAGCCTGGGGAGGCACGTCAAAAGGAATCCGTCATGGGCGGAAAAACCCACCTTGAAGGAAAGGCGCGGGGGGAGTTCAAGAGTGCCGTGGCGCTGTCGAGGGTGTGCAGGATGTAGTCGATGGCGCAGCATTGCTGAAGGATGAAGAGATAGAATGAGTAAACGGCCCATGAATCAGGGAAGAAGAAGAAAAGGCCGGTCCGCACAGGATCTCTGTAAATGGAGCACCGCGGTGGGCAAATATCAGGGTGGAATAGCTGAGCCGGCTCCCAAAACAAGTGGGTCCGAGCCGCTGCCTCGGGCTGCTGATTCTCGCAAGGTATAGGCTCGTGCGGACTGCGTTCACGCTCCCGTCCACGTGGAAATTGTGAGGCTAGGTGCCAGCCCGTAGGGGTCGACCGCAAAAGGTGAAGCCAGAGCCGTGCGGGATTCAGCAGCGATGGCTGTTTCGACCCCGCACACAAGTGCAGCTCGCGAATGGCGAAGTCGTAATCATGGCCCGCGACGCTCAGCACGGTTGGAGGAATCCAGCATATCGCCGCTCCCGAGCGTGAATCTCGGCTACCTTGTGCCAGCTAGCAGCTACGTCGCTGCAAAGGGCGGCTCAATGCGGAGTCCATGCGCACGGCGCTACGCGCGTGGGGAACGACGGCAGATTCAAAGAGATAAACGGATGCCTCTGCTCACCTCCATAGCGCCGTCATTGCCGTGAGCTACACAGAGATACAACCATTCGCCCGCCTTCATTTCAGGGCAAGTCGTGCGTGTGCACACTTGCTGCAGCATCGTAATGAGCGGGTGCGAGAGATCCTGCGCCAGCCGTCTGAAAGCGAACAGCATCAGCACGGATACCGCGCCTAGAGGCAAAAAAGCACGACACGCACCGTAGCTGCTCGTACTTCCAGCATGCCTCGTCAACGGTGACCTCTGCCTTGCGGTCCTTGCCGTCATCTGCTGCATCCGTTTCTTTCTCCTTCGCTTTCTGCTTCCCACGTCCGGGGACGGAAACAATCGCGTCCACGTCGTGCACGTCGAGACGGATGAGTAGAGAGATGTACTCTTGGAGCTGGAAAGCGCTATCGAGAGAGGAGAGAGAGGGTAGGTTTTTAATCGGGTAGAAGGTAGAGATGCGGGATCCACGCAGTGGCCGCTGCAGTTGGACCTGAGCCATGGCGGGACGAAGGCGGGAAGTGTGCACGTGACACACGGATCACGCGGTCGAAGGTTGTTGAGGAAGTTCAACATGTTACGAAGGCTTGAAAACGGGCCATTTCTGAAGCATACATGTTCTGCTCAGACCAAGAGCTCAACCCTCAAATTTTGACACTCCTACATTTTTTTTTACTTTTTCCTCATCAATTTCAAGTCTTTCACTAGCTTAGCTCCGAGATAAGTATTCGGTGGCTTCCTACATTTACAATTCGCCGTCCTTAACCATCTGTCTGATAATACCGATACTTTTATCCACGACCTTTCCAATGGCGGCGTTGAGCTCTTTCGCACTGGGCTTCGGTTTGTCACCAGGGACTCCGGGAACTGGGAAGCGAGTCAGGACTCAACCAATCCGAAATGAGGTAGCTTACGCCCGTTCGCAAAAGACTGTGTCAGAAATATCTCGTCGTCCGGACCATGCGAAATGACGTTCGTGATCCGCGTGCCTGTGCTGAGCTCAAAATACATCTGTTTTTTTGACTGATGAGTCAAGTTGTTCCAGGTCCGAGACGAGGACGTACGATGGTCGCGGCATGGGCCTCGACATTCTGCTCGATAACTTGGCCTGAATTCGCCAGCGTCAATTCCTGCACAAGCTATGGGATAATCGTCAACATCAGAATGATTAAACCTGCGCTCCGACGAACCTTATTTCCTTCATCGAACGTCGTCTTGCTCAAGGATATCATTGGGACAAAGGTCTGATCGTGCGGTAACAGGTAAGGGCGGGGATATGCAGCAAATAGAGGCACTAACCGCTGGGTTATGCACTCTGAACTCAAGCCCTTTCCACAGCTGTTCCTCCGTGATGGCTGGTTCAACGCCAGGTGGGTTGACGGGGCGGGTTACTGCGAATGCGTGGGTCATTTTGTAAGCGAAATAGTCGATTTCGGGAAAGTTGGTTGTCAGTATTGAACCACAGCACTTGGTTTTAACCTGGCTTTAACAGACTACGAAAGCTGCGGAAGCTGCGGAAGCTGCCGGCGGAGAGCACGATCATGACGTGGCCGGCCAGGCAGGGTAATTGTGGATGTATTGAACCACAGTAGTTGGTTGCAACAGACTGCGAAAGCTGCCGGCGGAGAGCACGATCATGACGTGGCCGGCAAGGCAGGGTAATTGTGGATGATACTACTGTACGTCCCTGTAGTGAAGCAACGATCACGGTCACGATAAGGGCCGTTGCGTTGCAAAATTTTAGGCCGATCACGGTCAGGATGAGGGCCGTTGCCTCAAAATTACCGTGACATACATGAGAACAATCCCCCAAAAAATCTCAGCTGGCAAATATGTTTGCGATGCGAGGGTAAGGTCCGATGAGCTGTGAAGATTCATTCAAACTCGATCTAGCAGGGTAATAATGGTTGGAAAGGTACCTCTTGGTTGCAAGTTTTTGCAACGGTCACGGTCACGATCCCATCCGTTGCCTAAAAAAAGGGCAACGGAAATGCCACGATCCTGCAGCCGTTGCTTCACTACAGGTACGTACAGTAATCTCAGGTGCTTAGTGAGCTTACTATTACTGCGGGAGAAAATTCGCAGCCTAACCCCTCAAGAAGCGTCAAGCGGGGTTTTTTCAATTCAACGTACGTACACTCTCAGGTGAAATAGGTAGCATCGACCCAAGTAGTCCAACTAGCTCCTAGGACGTCAGCGATGCCGAATCCAGTCGGGGAACTAAGTTTAGTGGCGAATGGCGCCCGGGCTCCCGCAGCACCAGGTCCTGCGGCCTCGCTCAGCAATCTGAAGAAAGTGAAATTTATGCAGGACGCACCCGTGCTCCCAAACTCGGCAAAGAGCACGCCGTCTGTCTGCGGCATGGCTGCAGACCACGGCTCCCATCCTGCGGCGTTTATCTGAGGGCCGAGGGTGGATGATATATACGCCACCCTAAAATCCGTCAGTTGACCATACAGGGCAGAATATGTAGGTGAGACGAACCGCGCCGCAGCGGTCCATGGGCGCCCCAGGAAGACCGTCCCAATCAAGCTCTGGGTGGCTGTGGCTCCGGTAGTGATATTGGACTCGTTTATCACGAAAAGGCTTTCGTCAGAGGTGTCAGGACCATCGGCCGTGATAGCTCCAGGGGCGATTGAAGCGATAGTGTTGCGGTGGAAGAACGCATGACCATGTTGCCCGAAGATAAAGTCGACGGCGCCCTCGACATAGCACGACCCGTAGAATTGGACACCTTTTTCTGCGCGGAGCGTATCTTGGAAGCTGGCAGGATCAAGTTAAACGGTATTGAAAGTAAAATGTTAATGGGGAGAAGCACCCATAAAATCCAACGCCATAAAACCCGGCATTCGTCCCGTACGCAGCGACCGCTAAGGCCTGCGAACCTGTACCGAACTGAAACATTGGGGTTAAACGACGATAAAAAGAAGAGAATATCACATAATCTGCTCACTGTGTTCACAACGTCGATATTGTACATGGCAAAGTTATCTTTGTTGATCCTCAGCGTCGCAGAGAGATCGCCTCCTCCAGCTGTTGCCTGGGATAAACCGAACGAAATGCGTACAACGTTCGAAGTGTAGCTTGCGGTGTTGTTGGTCGATCCCAGCAACTGCGGCAACTCGTCAGATTCTTGAAAACGCATTGAAATTGCGATCTACCGTCACTGTCCCGGTACGTGTTATATGGACTTGTTCTGTGTACGTCCCTACACCTCTGATGAGCCTTCCTATTGTCATTTAGCGCCAGATACATACCGGGAAAGATGAAAATGACTTGAGCAGAAGTGTCAGCGGGCGAAGTCACCGCCGCCTCGATAGTCTTGAGTTCCCCAGCCAGGGTTCCAGATCCCCTTACAATGACCGCGCTTGTGGGCGGGGTCGTTCGGCTGGCCGCAAATGCACCTGCGCAGAATGCGAGGAACCCGATCAGCTTTGTGAAGAGCGTGGTGTGTTCGGAAGGGTGGAAGATTCCTGCCTTGAACGTACTTACAGCAGATCATTTTCGTCCTCGGTCTGTCACAGGACACCAGAACGGGCAGATACGGGCCGCCCTCTTCGGACAGGGCCTCAGAAGCAAAAGAATCAGACGCAATAATGTTGACGGATCAATCCTGAGGGAATAGCCAGTGAGCACTTAAGCACATTCAGAGGAGAGCGTTGAACGCACCTCGGCCGCCATAACTGACAGCACACGCATATTGAGCACGTTTTACACTCATATGTAGGGTTATGGAGTCGGTCAAATGATGGTCGTAGCTTCTTATGCCTCGTGACTGGTTGTATTCTGTCGTTCAGGCATGTCAGCCTTTCGTCCTTGTCCCGGTCCAATTCGAGTATGATGGCAGGTCCGTGGCAAAGGAAGAAGACTGGCGTAGTAGTATCGGGTAAATAAGGGCGGCCGGTGCCTGGGAACGAGTGCAGAGTGAAGATCGCGCAACCACAGCGAAACCAAGCACTTTGCAAGATGGTGACACAGAGGTGGGCTCCAAATCAGCCCAGACCGCTGAAGGATGATTCCGAAGAGCGATGAAGTCCACGAAGGGGCGGCTTGTGGCTGTGCTCTCATCTACACCGCATCACATTATGGTGATGCCAACAAAGCGGCACAGGCGGCACGGGTTGTTCAACCGAAGTCGAACGGTTCAACCATTGCTTTTTGGTTTGTCTATACACATAAGAAGATTTAGTTCCTTATCGCAGAGCTCCATATTTCTAACCTCTATGCGCCAGGAGTATTGAACTGGATCTTGACTGGCATCTTCACTGGCACCTCATAGTAATGGCGGCCTCCCTCGCGCTGCTTGCCTTTGTCGTCACGCTCGGTGATACAATGCCCAAAGTGACGTCGCACTTGTTGCTGTGGTATCCTAGAGCTCGTGATATTTATGGAGGCAGGCGACACGGAAGACGATCAAATTTACGCTTTAGCCGTTAACTACTAACTCAAGCTTAGCTCCAACTAATTAAAGAACCACTCCTCGTTCCCTGTCAGCTGTGTCCTTTTAACCAACGCCTCTTCTTTTGTCTACCCCCAACTCTGCAGATGCCAGCTACTCTCCGCTACAGAGCCATAGTGTATGTGCTCTCACATCGAGAATTGCCGGCCAGCTAACATTCGTTTCCAGACACAGTGAGAACCTTTCAGCGAGCCAGACTTGTTACAACTGATTCGCCGTTCCCAAGCCCTCCTGTTCGCTTTCAGCCTCCCGTGCGTCCACTATCGATCTGGCTGGTTATATATTAACTCGCAAATCTAGCGCAGCTGGCATCACCACGTACCTTCTCCACATATTCGCAGTCCACAAGCTAGTAATCCCTTGGCGCCCATCCGCCCTTTTGCTCACGCGCGCACCGCAGGTACATGGGGCCGTGGGCCATCATGGCGATCGTGCTTCTCGTGCTTACAGCCCTTCTGGGGGCTCTCGGGCTCATCCAATCGCGCCGGTACTGGCTGCTGTATCACCGCGCTCGGCCGGCTGCCCCAGTGCCGTATATGTACCCGCCGCCTGCTGTATCCGGGAGATGAGAGATCGTGGATGGAAGGTGAGAATTATCCGGCGGTCGAAGGATAACCGACACTGAACGATGGGTCTCAGGAATTCGACTAAAAACTGGTCCAGACTGACGGGTGAAGGGGTGCTGTGTTGAAGAGTCAAGTACCAATAAATAGCTTGTCGTTCATGCACGCGCACTTTGTTGTTTCAATTCCACAATGGGACCTGAGCGTCCAGTTCCCAGTTCGAGGATCGGACTTGCGTGTATAGTGCAGAAAGTAAACCAACGAATCTGTGCGAGGGAAGGAACATAAAATCAAGTATAGGGTTCAGGCAGCGGCGGGAGAAAGTTACGCTCTAGGTGAATGACTGAATGAGCTGTGGAAAACACAACAATCCCCACTTACCTTGGCGATGTTGATCCAGTTTGAGATATCCGCGAGTACTTGGGCTGCTCCACCTCCCCCTGTCTAGTACACAAATGTGTGCAGGTTGTGGAGAAGGCCAATCTATACAACTGTAAGTATTGAATGAGATCAGAATCAGCGAGACCTACAACATCGAACGGTCGTCCGGGCCAATACAGAGGAGCGTACGAGCCCAGGAAATACATCCCATAGTGTAATGTCTCGAACCAGTTGCCCAGAAGCTGAGCCTCAGTGAGAGAAAGAGACGTGCCTCCGGATGGCAAGAAGGGACAGCGAGTGATAACACAGCCAACGGGCAAGGATCTTTATAAGTTAAGATAGTCCAAATACGTCCTTCATAAGCCTTTGGCCCTATCAGGTCCCGGGATCTGTCCCAATTGCAACGGCCATCATGCCGCTCTTCTTCAAGAGCATTGCCCAGAGGCACGGCGCCCCAACCGCGACTTTCGAATTCAGTCATCCAAGAAGAGACGAAGCGTTAAAATTATGTACATGAAAGCTTTGAAATATTTCTAGCCACGTCCAGAGCTGGGAAATTGTCCGCATTGCAGTGAGGAATTTTGAGATGGTGTGAAGCCCTCGACAGCTTGTAGCTTGTGCTAATTAAAGCTGTTGCTAGACTCGAACCAGTACCTATCGATGCTGCGGAAAATCAAAGATAGTCGTTTGATCAGTCGCCGATAGGGACTGGAAGATAATCACGGGTTTTAGTACAGTCGGAAGTTGCCGAAGTTTTCAAATGTCTTAGCTAAAATTTCGCGAAAGCTCAGACATCGAACTCCGATTTCCGCAAATCCAAAGAGACAATTTTGTAGGCAGATGAATCCTAAGACCTCATATGTTTTTAGAATTGCAATATCTTGAGAACTGATTCCTCTGCGACCTAATTTTGTTAGCCTCAGAATGCACAGCCACCAGACAGGGGCTCAGGCTTAGCTTTCCCTCCTGTCAATATAGTGGACTTCAGTAACTCGGAATCGCAATGAATACCTTTGGGATATATCTGAAAATGGGCCCTGACATTCATACAAAGAAGAGGCGGCCAAAACATGCTCAAATACTCATTTCTTTGAGGTGGCTTGCCTCCTTGACCGCCTATTAGTGTGCCCCTTGGCCTCTAGATGAATTTAATCATTTTAAAATTCATCCTTGAGGTATTTGGAGAACATTAGGGCTAGTTGGAACTGTAATATGTGTGTAGCCCCTACCTGATTGTGTCCGGCATAATAGCTCTCTACAAAGCTTAGTCTCTGTTCAATCAAAATTCGGAAAACACTGGAAGCCTTAGGATTCCCGGCGCTAAAAAACTGTCTCCTACGATTTGTGGAACAAGGAAGTCGGTCCTCGAGCATCGTCGAAATTTCTCTAAGACATTAGAAATCTTCGGCAACTTCCGACTGTGCTAAAACCCGTGATTTGATTCCAGTCGCTATTTAGCCGTGCTGTTGATCGATTGTCATCAACTTCACGGTCCCCCCCATAGCGACTGGTTCGAGTCTAAGCTGTTGCCGGCTATCACGCCTGGGCTCAATTTGAACGAAATTCTGCGGTAAGTCGATGAACTCAATTTCAAGACCCTGTTGCCCACATAAATGTTTGGCCCAGTGTGTTGGGTTGAACATAAAGCGGCAGTAGATGCAGATTCAAACCGATGAGCGCTTTCTGTGCGGCCTTTCAACCATAGCGTTATGGCAGATCATTGAGATACAATTACGCGTGGACGAAAAAATAACTATGTCGAGAATATCATGGGATTCCTAAATACATTCATTTATCGACGTTGAGTTTCGGCATCAATGGTGTGGTGAAATGATTATTTTCAATCTTGCTTCTCCACGGCTGAACATGTTCAACAACACCGACGTCTAGGTTCTGCTACCTCCTTTGCGCACTGTTAGATAATCCTGGGCACAAACCTATGTGTGCGGATGGTTCCCCTGCTGCAGTGAGTTCAAAATCACTGCTCTGGATACGGCCCTCATCTTCACTCGAGAACATCGACGTTGAAATCGTCGAAAAGGCCATATATACCTTATAGTTGATACAATGAAGCAAAGGTGGTAGACTACATTGGGATCTACTTCAATCACCAAGCACGCCAATTTAGAGATGGTCTTGCCAGTCACTAGGCGACCTGGCATGCTTGCATTGTGATGAGCCATACTTCGCACGGCCCTCGCAAAACTGGCCCCAATGCAGGCAACGATGGAAGACAAGACGTCATCGGGCCCTCCACCAGCCAACTCAAACTGTCGCATTGCGTCTTATTTTTTTTCAAAACTTTATCTGACTGTAAGCATATCTCCATCACTCAACATTGTAGTGTCTGGAATCGGCCACACAGATTATATACTCATTTCTTCGCCTTTTTAAAGTCAGAACCTTAACTTAACGCTTACACTCCGCAAGTAGGGCAGCAATTGCCAGGTTCAACCACACCGACGCTGCACATGCCGCAATCGGTGAGTCGTCTCAGTACTCTGATGGTTTACACTCACCAGTCGAGACATACAACATTTTTACAATTCGGCTTCGGCTTGCAAGTGGGGCAACATTGGCCAGGCACGGTTATTGCGACGGTGTTGTCAGGGCTATTGGAGAACATGAGCTACATTTTTCACCCATTGTCATACGCCGATGCTTACCAGGCGAGACACTGAACAGCAGAACAATCCGGAGGAGAGACGCAAGTCGGGCAGCAGTTGCCAGGTTGCGTAACCGGGCTGGAACCATCAGCACTATTAACAAGATTAACACCTACGATTGCCGCCGGAACAAGCTAAGACTGACCAAAGTGGTAATGGACAGGGAACTATAGGGCAGGTGACGCATGTCGGGCAGCAGGCGCCAGATTGAACTTGTGCCGTCTGGCCGAGGGGACTGTCAGGAAAGAACAGGCGAATTGACTTCACGCGCTCAAAACTCATATACTGGACTTACCATTCTACCGCAGCACAGCGGACCGTAGAGCAGTCGACACTGGGGACGGCGCCGACTGATTGAGAGGCGAAGAGTGCAGAGAGAACGAGGGAAAGAGAGGCGAATTTGACTTGCATGTTTAGGTAGTTATGTGGGTCAAAGGCCTAAATGTCGTGGGACCTCTAACCCCTCACGATTTATACCTCTAACACATTCATCAACGGAGACTTGGATTTCTCCTACTTACGAAGTCGCGTTTATGCCGAGAGGCATTTTAAACCCGGTCTTCCCACTCAGGAACCCGGTCGGGCATTAATGCCGCATTACGGAAGGAAGTGTATTATACCCCGGCAGTCCCATTCATTGACGGCAAGCGCAGAATGGACACTGACATACTGTCGTGACTGGGATCTAGGCCACCTAGAAGTTTTGTGTGTTGCGAGGGAACAGAATGTATTACTTTCGGTAATCGGCATCGCGCCCGCTGTCATCAGAGATTTGTATTCCGTCGTCCGTGTCGGTCTCTGGGTCGATGGAGACCACCTGGGGCATCATATCCGGCTTTTTATTTGTTTCATATCCCTTACATTAGCATCATTTGCCGTTGACCCTGAATACAGTATCTATACCGTACTATTTGGACAACGATATAAGCTTATGGTCTCCGTCCCTTGTTATCCTTCTGATACTTCGATTTGAGGCTTTCGTCGACAACGCGCTCATCCTTCATCGCAGCTATCGTGGTTTGGTTCCTTCAAAGTCCCCACCAACGCCTTGTGCTGCCGTCCACATTCCCAGTACGGCCTGTCTCGCCAACGCTGCCAGTTTGCATGGCCCTCTCTAGGTCATAGCCGAGACCACAATCCAGTGAGGTCCAGTGCTTGCACCCGAAACAAAACATTCTAGGCAACATGCCCAGGAACAAACATGCCTATAACATGCCGTCGACACGATTCGGAGTGCGCTCAAACAAAATGAGATTTGGGACCCCGACGGCCAACTTCACAAAAGACACAACCGAGTTAGCTTGAAACCAAAGCCTTGGCTTCGCAAAACAAGCGAAGCCTGTGGCGACACGGCTGAATTAAGTACGGCGGTAACCGATGTTTAACAATTTGATATGCGTGTACTAGGTACGGGTACCTCCACGAACTCGGTAAAGTATCGGAAGAGTCGCGAAATGGCGATAGTCATGAGTGCCGCTTGAGCGGCGACAAGTGTCAAGAGATGTTGAATCAGACAAGTGTTTCATACTACACTTTGTTTCCATTCCAATCTATACCGCCTACTTTCCTGCACATCGGCACCGATCACCCCGGACCGTCCCCGGCCTTGGCCTCTCCCTCCGCCTCCGCCCGCTGCAAACGTGCTGACTACGCGACGCGTTTGCTTGCGCGTGTGTGGCACCTGATGCCCGGCGCCGGCCGCCATCAACGAGACCACTTTGCACCTGTCGTCGACTCAACACACCCGTCGTCGCATTCCCTTCCGGCCTCCTGTCGGCTTGACTCTACTTCTCACTTCCTACACACACAAATTTCTGCCTAATCCTACGTTGCTCTTTCGACTTTGCGTACTTCTCGGCGTTCTATGCGCTATGCATAGCTACGACATCCGGTACGCACCATTCACTCAGACTTGGTCTCCACCTTGCATACCCTCAGCGTATCCACCGGTTTTTTCCTCATATTACTCTTCCCTGTCCCTCGACCAACTGGGCAACAACACGCCTATGACATCCCGCAGTCGGCGCCCCCCTTCCCCTCCTTTCCTGTACACTACCCCGCTCATCATCGCCCTACATCTTGCTTCCCTTGGATCCATCCATCCTTCGCTCTGCATGCACACGACACCCACTCGAAAAAACAAAATCTCTCGATTTATCGTGTGTTTTCCGTTTTATTCACCTTGCTACCAACCCTGCTCCATCCCATCATTCCTGTCCGCTATCATCGTTCTCTATCCCCTTGCAACTCGCATCGCCCCTACTATACTGTATTTACGGTGGCACCACTACCCTCACGTACTCCCTACCTTTAGTGCCGATGTTTCGCGCATGGCTTTGCAGACGACAGCCGTATTTCCATTCGCCTCCGTTTCCCGTACCCGCCCACAATCCGGTCCTTCTTTCTGTGGCGCGCACTCCTTAGGTTCATCTACCCCGTCCAGCGCCTCTTGCTTATATTCCTACGATTCCCCGCGTTCACAAGTGGGCTGATACACCCGAGCAGCTTCACGATGAGTTTGCCCATCTCTTCCTCTACGTAAATTCCAACCGCTGGCATCCGCTTGGGCGCCCAATCCCTGTGATTCATTATTGGTTATGCATTCCTCCTGCGCACCCTGCACCCGGTAACGCTTATGCTCCATAATTTCATCGCTGTTTTTTTTGACAGGGCCGGCCGCGTTTCAGTCAGGTGTCCAGCTCACCACGCTCAGGTACGTTGGTATCTGATCACGACATGTCTGGACTATTTACCTCTTCACCCGTCCTAATAATTTACGATTCCGCACTCCCTAAGCCACGGCAATCGTGACTGATCATGTATCCATCGCTGGTCCTCACTGAGATTTCCCTGCAAAGCTCATTTGAGTTTGCGTACCCCACACATTTCAACTGGGCCAGCGACAAGGAGCCTATGTACGTCCGGCTTTATGTGCCTTCCGTGTGTTCGTTCTGACTGCCTTCTGACTTTTAACTCGTGGTTTTAGTCGCACGCAAGCCGAAATCCAGGGTTCGATCCCAGTCACGACAGTATGTCACTGTCCATTCTCCGCTTTCCGTCAGTCGAAATGGAATTGTGGACAGTTCCTTCTGTAACGCCCGGCCGGGTTCCTGAGTCTGAAGGGACCGGGTTTAAACCGCCCTCTTGGCGCCAACGGGAATAAATGCCAAGTCTCTTGTTAATGAAGGCGTTAGAGGTATAAATTGTGTGAGGTTAGAGACTCAACGACAGGTAGACCTTTGACCCACCTAACCACCTAAACATGCAACCGAAATTCGCCTCTCTTTCCGTCGTCCTCTCTGCACTCTTTGTCTCCCAATTAGTTGGCGCCGTCCCCAATGTCGACTGCTCTCTGGTCCGCTGCGCTGCAGTAAAATGGTAATTCCAGTGTATGGGCTTTCGGCACATGAAGTTAATTGACCTTTTTCTTTCTGGACAGTCCCCTCGGCCAGACGTCACAAATCAAGCCTGGCACTTGCTGCCCGACCTGCGTCCCCTGCGGTAAAGTGAACTGTCCATTAATACGTTGGTTAGTCTTCGCTTGTTCCGGCGGCAATCGTAGGTGCTAACTTTGTTAACAGCGCTCCTGATTACATCTCGGTTACGCAACCTGGTGACTGCTGCCCGACTTGCGTCCCTCGTCCAGACTGTTCTGCTGTTCAGTGTCTCGCCTGGTATGCATCAGCTTATGAGAATGGATAGAGATGTTGCTCACGTTCTTCAATAGCCCTAAAAACACCATCGCAATAACCGTGCCTGGCCAGTGCTGCCCCACTTGCAAGCCGAAGCCAGATTGCACAAATGTCCTATGCCTCGACTGGTGAGTGTAAAATGATTAGATTAGTGGGGCGGCTGACCGATTGGAATACCTGCAGTGTCGGGAAAATCGAGCCTGGCAATTGCTGCCCTACTTGCGGATTGGGATCGTCAATTTAAGGGTCTGACATTGCAAAGGCGAAGAAATGAATACATAATTGAATCTGTGTGGCTCATTTCAGACACTACGATGTTCAGTGATGGAGACGAGGAATATGCATACAGTGAGACGAATTAAGGAATCAAGGCCCAATGCCATGGTTTGAGTTGGCCGGTGCAAGCCTTGTGCCGAAGACGAGTTGCGTCGTTTCTCCAAGTATATACGCATCAGCTCCATGTCGACCATTCTTTATCAAGAACTCTTCGTTTAGTATCCGCAATTCTGTCAATAGGTCCGAGGAGGAACGGCCGGCGACGCATTGCGGCGTTAGACGTGGTCGCTGTTCACGGCAGGCGATCTCTTCACGTTAGGCGATACGGACGAGAGAGCGTGGTGGTTGCGCCAGGACCGGATTGACCCGACAGCGGCTAAGTACCCTACCAGGATTGAGAACCAAAGCGACAGGAAGGCGAAGATTCTGACAGTCTTGAAGCTGTGTGGTGGATGAGGTACAGGGAAGAGTGGGCGGGCGAACACTATTACCCGTGATAGGGCAATACCTCGGAGAGGTAGTACAGATTCCGGGCTTGTCCAGCAGAGCTACATTTCGCCATTAACTATAAAGGGGATATGGGCGACGTACATAATACTGGCGAGCGAGATGATACTGGAGGATTGAGTGTCCAGCCATGATAAATAACATTCCGTGGATACTCACAACAACTACGTAGAGAATTAGTTCGATGGATATGATGGAGGGTGTAGAGGCTAGCTCACCAGACGCCTTTGGCAAGCTCGGGACTGATCATGAGTTGGAAAAGAGTAGATTTTGGGGGAATGATTGCTTTCCAGCGCGCGGAGTGTGTTAAAAGGCACCCGGGAAAAAAGAAGGTCCAGAAAGAGTTCTGCAATTAAACCTAGTTACCTGTGTGGCTGGAGTTGAACTGACGCTTAATCGTTGCGTGTTCGCCTCTCGGTGTGCGAAAAATCGGCGCCGCCGAGGGATCCTCACAACCCTGCTCTGGATAGGCGACGATTGGGATAGCATGATATGTTACAAAATATGGAATACAACAATGTTCTTCGCACCAGGAGCCATGACGCCCGAAGAAACGTGAATGAGGCTTCGTCCATGGATCCTCCGAACCACGCTGAGCTTATCTGGCGGGAATCGCCGGCGGTGGAGCCCCGTAGTACGGGATCGAGGCGCGTGTTTGAGCCTTGTGCAACCGCCACCATCGCCAGGTGCTATAGCCCGCGCCAACGGCACAGAAGACAAGGAGGACCAGCATCACTATGCGATACCAGTCACTGCGGCTAGTGATATCCATGAGCCGAAGGAGCGCCAGAATTCGCATCGATGTGCTCACTGTGGGGACATGATTAACGAGGCGGTAAGTATGGCGACGGATCTGCGAGTGGCTCAACGGGTAGAACCAGTAAATGCAGGAATTGGACGTACGCGATATCTAGGATGAACGCTGCGGCTGTAAATAATAGACTTTAGCCAAGTTTTGAATGGGATCCAAGAGACGCTCACTCCAACTGAATGTTTCCAGATGTGCGGTTAGCGGATTAAGAGGAGGTTGAGATAGAGATGCGCGCACATGAGGGCTACAGTTCGAGGGGTCGGCATCGTTGACGGTAGGTGAAGAGAGGAGTACTAGTCAGAGTGAAAGAGGAGGGTGCACTGCAGCAAGGAGCAGTATCGTCGGATCAACGTCGGATGCGGCGAGTCAAGTTGAGGCAGTGCACGCCAAGAGATCCTGAACAGGCAAGGCTGAATTTTCAGGTGGACGCGACGAAGCCGAATGCATTCGTCTACGGGAAAATTCCAGACGCAGCAGAATCAGGTTGATGCCACAATCTGCACAAAATTCTAAAACGCAAGCCATGCGCTGACAGTCTCTCAACTTTCGAATGCAGTTCGTTACGAATCAATTGGTATTTTTTCACATTTTGCTTGGGTATACTATAGATAATACAAGAGTCCAGTATGTCCATGAAAAACCTTACAGGAAGGAACGGTGCCGTCAACATCGATCCTGGATGAATTGCATCAGTACCGAGTCAAGTTGAATTAAAAAGAACCAACCATGCATAATCACCAGCCAGCGCAAAGCACAGCGTCCGTGGTCTCCTCCTCCTCCACCACCGTCGGGAGCAGCGCAAGTTTGCGAGCCCTCGGTGCAGACCGGACCGCGGGAGCGGGCCCCTTCCGCAACGGGAGCGCGATGGGCGACGAGTAGACGACGAGCGGAATCTCACTCGTCAGGGTCCGGGGATCAACGTGCACGGGGGTGGCAGCGTGCACACGCTTGGGCGTCGGCGCGAAAAGCAAAGCGAGAGCCTCGGTGGGGGTGGATGCGCGCCGTGCGCGGCCGATGCGACAGGCAGTGCGGCGGAACGTCTTTGCGACGCGGCGGAACGTCTTTGCGACGCGGCGGAACGTCTTTGCGACGCGGCGGAACGTCTTTGCGACGCGGCGGGAGACGCGGGACGCGGGCGTGGACCGGCGGAGCGTCGGAGGGTTGTGGTCTGTACCAGGGAGAGAATTAGGATCGTTCGAGGCAGGAATATAAGAGGAGAGAAGCGTACCCTACTCGTCGGAGATGGTTATGTTCCGCTCGTACGGGCGCTTCGCGGGCTTGCGCTTTGGCGTGTCTGCGGCTATGGCGGGGAGGAGGATGATGAGGAGGACGGACATGATACTCTGTGCGGAGTTCAGAATTCGAAAGAGCGATGAAGAGCAAATAGAACATACTGTAATCACTCCCAGGATTGTGGAAGGGAATGCGCGGAGGCGTAGACCCAGGGTGACACTGTCCTCGCTCGTGTTGAAAGATTCAACGCTGGACACAGAGGAAGATCGTCGGCGGTGGGTTGATGCTGTCGAGGCGGAGGCAACCGAGTCGACGGAGGAAACTGAGTCGACGGAGGTAACGGACGCCTTGTGCGGCGGGGACTCGCAGACCGTCTTCGTGAAGCCCGGGATCTTTGCGAGTGCGCCCGAACGAAGCGCGCGGACGGGCGCCGGCATAGTCATCGCGCGCTTGAACGTCGGGCGCGTCAACGTCAAGGGCGAGATCTCCGACGGCGGGGCGCACAATGCAGCGGACTGAGTATAGTCGGGTGTCGTGAAGATCACGACCGACTCCATCGAGGGCGAGGGCCGGATGGTACTGACCGAGGAGGAAGTGGACGCCTTTCGGAAGGTGGACATCCGTCGGAGGCCCTTGCTCGAGGATGAGCGGAGAGAAGCGAAGGATTTGTCAACGGAAGGCATAGAGAGGGCGCGCCGGAAGGCGGGCATGGTCATCGAACGGGCGAAAGAGGGCCGCGAAGGCCTCGTAGGAGAGGTGTTGTTGTTGTCGGTGGGGAACATCGTCGTCAAGATTTGTGGATGGGTGTGAGGTTGGATTCGAGGTCTTGATAGAGAATTCCATCCAGCCAAGGGCGCACCTTTATACCTCGAAATTCCTGTCGCACATTCGCAGGTCTCAGACACCAAGTCTCACCCATCGGTCCTCCGGGAAATCGAGCTCCAGTCAGTCCACCGCCTCCGCCCGCTCTGTGAGATTGGTGCCATCGTGTACCCAGGCTAGAGACGCGCAGAACGGTGGGCGGGAATGTGGTGAACGCGTCAAGCCTAGGGGCGGAATCGAAGCAACAGCAACGGACAGCCACCCAGCAGATAGGGGGAAAAAGTTGCCCCCGCGGCTCCTATGTTGGCCTAGGCCTGTGCAATTTTACTTCCGCATGTGAGACTGGGGGGCAACGGGTTGACTGGTCGTCTGGAGCGTTCTGGCTGCGGCTGGGGTGCGGGCATCGCGCGTTGACTCGCCGTTGAGTCTTTCCGGGTGGATTAAGCGGAGAATACCGAGAGTCAAAGCTATAGTGCACACGACCTTGTGGGTGAGCAGGCTCTGTGCTGCGCGATCCATCGAGAGCTCTATGTAGCCCTGGGGCCCCAAAGACGAGTATCCAGTGACCGCGATCCCGACTTCCTGTGCGAGAGCGACCAAAGCCTCCTGATTCAGGTACGGGTGACGTTCAATCTGGAGAACCTGGGGTTTGATGCAGCCATAGCGGAGGATATCCAACAGCAGGACGCCTTGGCAGTTGCTGCGGCAAGGGTAAGTTTCAAATACAAGATGCGAGAAGATAATTACCTGATTCCAATGTTCTTTACTAGCCCCGCGTCTACGAGCTCCTCCATCACCGCCCAGGTCTCTTGCAGGGGGGTGTTCTGGAGGTGGACTTTGCCATCCGCACCGAACCATCCAGGAGGGTAGCACTCCGCCGGGTCGACGTATTTGAGGGCGATGGGGAAATGGATCAAGAAAAGGTCAAAATCTACGAAATAAAGTCAATTCAACAATGGGGACCATTGAGCGGCACTGTACAGTCGATTCCCCAGTTCGCTAGTTGCTTCTTCGCCAGAGTCTTGACATCCTTTTTTGCATGGAATGTGTTCCAAGGCTAAATATCATATAGTCGATCTAGCGTGTGCAAGCGGAATACCGACCTTAGAAGTTACGACTAGAATAGAATGAGGGTTGAGAAAAGAAATCGTTCAACCGGAAGGGCTTAGTACTCACACAATTCTTCTCGTTTTTCAAGTCCGTCGCTCAACGCGCGACGGACACCTTGGCCCAATTCCTCCTCGTTTCCATAATCACCTATTGAATGCAATTACTTCGAGATTCGTAAGATCCCTCAAGACGCATACGCTCCGTCGAAGAGACGATAGCCCAATTTAATTCTGGGATGTAGTGAGATGGCGCATCGTGAATGATAGTTGAATTACGCAATGTACACGGTCTGACGTGAAACATGTCGGTAGCTCGCGCGAGGACACGGCCACCACTCACATCCTCAAAGGCCGCTTTATGAATCTGAGAATAGTCAGGTTGGACCCGCAGTACCACTCGCCACACTTACCTTTCAAGTTCCCAAACTACGATGAAAGTCGTTGGAGCTGATCTTCGAGTACAATGTTGGGCAGCTTACCCGATGAGCGGCATCTGAGAAGTAAAGGCCTGGGTATGATACGATGGAGAGTAATCGGAGTCGTTCACCTTTTGTCCAGTTTTTTTTTTTTTGGTTCTTTGTTTTACACCCTGTGTGTTTAAGACATATAGTAGGTGTAAGTCTATTAGTGTATCGTCAAAGACCATAGTCAATCATATCAAGTGGTAGTGGGATCAGTCTGGCTCGAAACTTTGCGTGGGAGCGCGATGAGTACATACAAGAATAGTAGCATAGGCGTTCGTGAACGCCTATTGGTGGTGCTCAACGCCTACTCCGGGCTTGAAAGCTTGAACGCCTATTCCGCCCCCGCCTATCATTTCTGATTGCGGTGATGCGCGGCTCCGCACGAAGTCACAGTAACGCTTCCCGCTCTTTCTCTCACTACCACCACCGCTCCAGGATACCGACGCCAGCTGCTCAATAAGCGCGATGAAGGGCTAGTTGAAGCTCACGACGACAATGCAGATAATCACTGCGTCGACAGGTGCTGGGCAGGTTGGCAGGCTTGCAACTTTTCCGCAGGTGCGCCCTGCACACCACCTTCCTATGTCACCAATACTCACACATCCATGTGCACCTCTTTGCGCACGACCCACACGCGTCCGCCGCGTGCCTAGTGCTCAAGTTTGGGTGGCGAGTCGTACGCTCGCATGCAGTGCTCGCAAGAACGCCCGCCGTTTCCCAGTAGAGTGCATCCGCTCTGCGCGCCATCGGGCGCCGTTGAGGTAATGGAATAGAGAGCGGGTAGCACCTCAAATTTTAATTAATCTTAGCCCCCATCATCAAAGTGTACTATGTAGACTATAATAGACCTGATTTATCCCGCCATCGTAAACAAGGACGCCAGGGGTCGATAACCTTCTAGACCGCGAGGACCGCGCGTCAAGTGTGACTGATGGCCGCCGCGCCGTGGGTTCTGGAGTAAGCATTCAAATAAATAGCTGTTCACTCACGAATAGGCGTTCAAGTGGCCCGATAGGTGTTTGCTGCCGATTAATAGGCGTTCGATGCCATCAGTAGGCGTTCACGAACGCCTATGCTACTAAAGTTGTCGTGCCTCGAGCGCGATGGTAGACATGATCAGAGTGAGAAGTCAGGAAGACGGGAAACAGTGAAGCTTTTGCCTGAGTTCCAGAATTAATACTCGGCATAAGTACATATGAACATCCATCCCGTTATAGGCTTTGGCCTGGGCCTGGCTTCTACTGCCAGTAGCATCTTGAATTGGCCTGGCCCGGCTTTGGCCTGGGCCAAGGCTTCTCCACCAACATTTCCGTTCATCCAATGAATGTGAATAGAAGCCCAAGCCATGTCAGGCCGGGTCCAGGCAACGCCCATGAGAACTTCAGCTCGCATCCTAAGTCGGGAGTAGAAGGTGCGGAAGCAGTAGCGAGGGCTAGCCCGGTCCATTACTGAATTGGGAAGCGGTCGGAAATTTCCGAGATTGATGTGGATGCAGAGCAGACTTCACTTTACCCTCCTTGTCCACTCGATACATCGCATATTGGCCCGGCCAATCGTCTGGGGAATGAAGAGCCTAGTACTAGTCTCCGACACGATGTGCACTGCCCTCGGCAAGTAATACAAATCGCGGTATCACGGCGGACGCGGGAACGTATCTAAATGGCTTCTCGCAAATTTATCACGAAAAAATAGCTGTGACGTTCCAGCCTCTCTTCCCCAGGGCTGTCTCGGCCTCAGCGATTCGCGGACGGTAAATATAGGCGCTCACCCTTCCCGCTTATAAAAACGTCAGCCAAACACTTCAACCTGAAACTCGACCCGACTACAATGACCATTAACATCGTCCTTCCACCGCTGAGAACCTGGGCAGAGCAGCATCTGTCCTCCATCATCAAGGCCACGAGGTCGACAACTTTCGACGCTGCCTTCGACGGCTTCCTCTCAAAGCATGCGACCGTCACCGTGAACGGGAAGCACGTCTCGCGCGACGAGTACAAGAAGCAGCTGCAGGGCGAAGGATTCGATGAGGCTGGCGCAATCATGACGTTCAGCGGCGCGGTAGAGGTCCCTGCGGACCAGAGCAAGCCGATTGAGGTGTGTGCAATAACACAGTGATTTATTTATGATTCATTCTGACGGAATCGTTAGGCAGGTGTAGTGGGCCTCTTCTACACCGCTACTATTAGCGAGGCAATTGTCATCCGGGACGCACCGGTCCAGAGCCAGGTCACCTCGTCGTTGAATCTCGTGTAGGTTTTAAATTTTATGTTGAATCTCCTTTGTCTGAGATCACTATTCATAGCATCGAAGAAGACAAGTCATTGACACCTCCGCACTTGCCCGGCGGTATCCGAGGATTCTTCGGTACGTGCTATACATTCTCTTCGAGATCCACTCTCATTGGTTCGCAGATGGACGAAGGGTGACCGTCTTGAACCAAGTTATTGTCGACGCACACAGCAACTGAGTAGGCTGCCTTGTATTTTTGAAGACATGTAAATATAGTTAAAGTAATTGTAACCATCAACTGAGCCCATTCGATGGCTTGCATCTCATCGGCGGAGGTTAAGCGGTGCTTTTGTGAACGGTTGGAAATGTCCTGGTCTCGCTCGAGCGTGGCAATCTCGAGTTCCCGGGAACCTAGGCTCGCTCGCAATTCGAACATCAACATTTTTTTGTCCGCGACCTATTGCCGACGGGGCATCCAGTAAAACAATAATACTTTGACTTCTACCTAAAAGATACCTTTCAAGTTACACATCTGTCCTCGAGGACTCGTCGTGCGTGTCGCACGAATCGGTGGCTACAAAATCAATGTCACGACACAAAAGAGTATGTGAGATTCGCAGCGAGTACTTCTTCATCCTTTATATTGTTGGCTTCTGCGCCTGATGAAAATGTGGCCTGAGTCCTTGTCGGTGGTCGCTTTTGGCTCAATCATGCCCCCTTAGTCTGGACGCAGCTCAGCCGCACGCGTCCATGCGTCGCGTGCACTCTTGATGGTATGTTCTGCATGAGAGCCCATCTCGTCATTTTCCATCCTGTCAAATGGGGGCAGTGAGCTCGGTCGCAATTTACTTGCAAGGCACATGATTTCCTAGTACGGTCGCAACGTCATTTCTCCTTCTGTCGTGGCTGGGGCCTTCATTTTTCAAGATGTCGCCCGTAGCAGAAATCCCGTACCCGGTGCAATATGTTTGTGTCGTTCGGAATCTAGATGTAATACTCCGCGCCAGGTCCGAGGACCGGAAAGGATGTGTTGAGCTTAAATCTTCCAGGAAACAAAAGATTATATGGCATGCGTACATCCATCCCCTTTTTTTCCCGCCCTCTGGGCTCGCTCCGGTTTTCCTTGTCACTTTTTCTAAAAACATTGCCCTTGCAATACCGTACAGTTGTCAGTAAGTTCATTTTATAAAATTCCACAGCGATTCGAGAGCGGGTCCGACGTCAGATTTTTAGAGCCTGGCGGCGTACAATTCAGAGGCATCCCAATAATCTACCCACGCCTCGACGTTCTCCTCGGAAATACTTCTAACATCGTGTACGGCAGAACTGAGTGCCTGGATCTCGCCTATGGAAAAACTGATCCCTGGGAATTCTGCGTCAGTAGGCCCTGCAGATGAGTAGGCCAAGGAACGGAAGAAGTTGAGAAGTTTCAGTCCAGGCTAATTAACGAGTCAATAAAATGACCAAGGTCAAGGCGGGATGCTCCCAATAGTTTCATTATCATAGCGACCGCTCGCTCCGCAAGCCTGAAACTCCTTGAACCACTCGGGGAATCCCACGAGCTTCAAATTCTTGGAACCGTGCCTCTCTTTCAAAAGCACATCCCGGAAGCCGTTCATGAGGAAATTGAGTACGTGTTGTGTTTATTTTACATGGATCTGCTGGATACCGTATTCCAAACCACTGCATCGACGCCGTGTCGTTTAGCTGGGCCATCTGGTCAAATTTTGGTGAACATTGAAATTTGCATCTGGAACGCATTCACTCACGTTTTCAATTTTTTCCAGCACGAGGCAGCCTCGCTGCACGATAGGAATGGATTGCCGAGCGGCGGCCTGGTCTCCTGGCGATAATAATCCGCCTTCGAATAAGTGACGGCCATCGGAAACGGATTAGACTGGAAGTTCATTCAAGTTATGGATGAGCAAATATCGCGAGATGGCCTTTACTTACGGGGCTCAGCGAGTCCACGCTCCTTTTCTGATATGAGGGTAATCGCGGGAGTTCTGCAGTCGCGGGAGATACATACCTTCTACGAAGGCAGATATTTTTGTTTAGTAGGATGCATGATTCACGTCAAGGAATTATGCAACTGACTTTCTAGATTAGGTGGGCTGGAGTTGAACCAAATCTGTAACCGACGCGGGAAAACAGCACGCACCACCTGATAAGTAGATGTGGCCTTCCATCCTTTCTCACCGAATACTTTCATCCGGGCTACCACCATCTAAAACTCGATAAGAAGGGCGAGGGTTGGAAAAGAGGACATCGCCACTCGCATTGTGATCTTCAGAGCAGACGCACTCGATACGGCGGAAATGTTCTGCGCCATCACTATCAGCCTCTGGTTTCGGTCCCTCTCTGACCCTGTAAATATGCATGAAGAATATTTAAATCCGCCGCAAGTCTGTGACGATTGAACTCACGCATGAAGTGACCCTCCACCACGTTTTTGAGATCTTATCTCATCAAGAACAACCTGAAAGAATTTAGAGCATCGAAGGCTGAACCGCGATCAGCCTAGATCGTGTAGACACAGAATTGCAATACTTACCACTTTCTCCAAGACGTCTGTGGAATGAGCTCAGACTTTGCCTGCTTCTTGCAGCGCGGGCAAGTCCTCTGCTGATCAAAGAAGTTGGCCCGTTCGCGCAACACCATGCTCATCTCGAACGTCATCCCTGCTCGGAGTTTCATGCTTGATTTGGACAAGGGCAAAATGAGGCCGTCATTTGAATGCAGGAGGTTATATGAGCCTTCTGATATGTGCCGGCTTCCAGCTCTGTCTTGCGGGTAATACGCTTGAATTATGCGATGCAAGTCCTGGCAAGCAGGTCGATGTTATCCAACGGGCTGTTAGCCGGACGCACCTCGTATTTGAGACCGTATATCATGGACACACGAATGACGTCCCCGAGCGGATCGACGATGAACACCATGTCTTCCAGAATATGGCATGGCACGGGCCTCAACATCGTCGATAATTCTTGGATCGAGTCCCGGCACGCGTGCACCTCATCCCGCGTCGTCGTCGAAATTATTCTGCATCATAATTTCAATACAATTCCTTTAGATATATATGAGAGAGCGAACAGATTAGACGCGCCTATCAGGACGCTGAGAGTCGCGCGGTGGCGCGCTACCGCGGCTCTCAGCGACCGCAGCTCCTTCGCTTCGAAGGCGGCCCGCCACACCTTGTTCAGGACCCCTGCCATGCCTTTCGCTGCAACGCCCTCGGTCTTCGCGAGGAACCGCCGCATCTCAGCGTAACAACACGCGATTTCAGCCGCAGCGCTTTGGCGGGCGAGTGCGCCTATTCCGTCCGATGTGTCCAGCTGGATCGCGTCGCTGATCAGGATGAGCTCGTGGTGAAGGGAAACGAGCTCTGTCATGGCGCCCTGGTAGTCCTCAGACACTTGTTGGCGATAATACAAGACTTGCACGATCTTCATAGCTAGTTCGGCAACGGCGAGGATGTCGCCGAACGAGCTCATGGAGAATGACATGGCGGTGCGAAGAGGGATATCCATCGGCTGCTATAATTGGTGACTTCAATTAGTACTGTCCCAGGTCAATGAATTGATAAAGGTATGGCTGTCACGGCAGCTCCCAGACGTCTCAAGCTAAGGACTTCATGCGGTGGGCGGATGAACAATGATTGAGACTCTTACAGGCTAGCTATGGTGCGCATCATCTAGCTACCACTACCTCGTGCTTGAGAATTTTAGGCCGCAGTTTTGCCCGGATTTCTTATCCCTCTAGCAAAACTGCTTCTTTTCATAATACAAGAACATCTGCTAGAGGGATTTCCATTTAATTCAAAACTGAGTGAGTTCAAAATTTATTTGGCCTTTGATTTGGCCACATGCAGTGAAATTATTGAAAAACCGCCCACTTGGGGCTGTGTGTAGGCCCCAAAAAAAAATCTCCGGCCAATTTGGCCACTAATTTTAGGTGGTGGCAGCTAGGTGATGCGCACCATAGGAGAAATGTGAATTTCTCGCGCCGTCATCGTAAAGCACCCCCAGATTCCGGGAAGCTTCAGAAATTCAAAAGGCGCTATTCCATAGGTTAGTAGCAGTGTCCGGGAGCTTCAATCTGAGATGGCGTTGCGGTTGCGCCCGGGCCCTGTCGTACTGTCGGAGAGATTCAGAGAAGTCGCAGATAGTAAGTCGTGGCGTCAGGCCATTAATACTATGGCCCGGGGTTGGCCCTGCCAGGGATTGGGAGATCAATCCACTGATCGGAGTTGTACCTTGCGTCTGTGGCTCTGGCAGTACATCGGTCAGTGAAAGGCGCCTGACAGTTCTTTTCTTTTCATGGTGGGCAGGGATTCGGGGACTCAATAGCCACGTGATACAACACGCCCTCGCGCCAGTCGCAAACATCTACACACAACGCGTCGAGATTCTCCTCATCAGAATCATCTCCTCACTACGTCCTGCTCCTAATCCCTATCTCCCGTAGTCTCCGTCGCCAAAAGCTCTTTTTTACGCACCCTACACGAAGCACAGATGTGGCCGTCACGGCAGCTCACAGGGGATCTAAACCCATGAGGCTTCAGAAAGATTAGAGTAGTATGAACAATTAGTGAGAATTTAACTACGATGACCGTCAGGAATTCAGTGAAGCGGGGCTGGTCTATGGATTGGCAGGCGTTGCTGAGACGGGTTCAATCTAAGATGACGATGTGGCTATGGCAGGAGAGATTCAAGGACCCAGAGATCCAGAGAAATCGTAAATGAGCCGGCATGGTAGGATCGATCCAATGAGGTCGAAACAATTGCGAGGCGAGGTGGTGCAGAAGGGCTAAGATTTAAACAGGCAAGGTTGAATTTTCACGATTCGAGAAAGCTTGCCTTCGTCTACGAGACAATTCCAGATGCTTCAGATTCAGGTCGATGCCACAATTCCGGACAAATTCCTCGATAAAAGTAAGCCATGGGTCGACAGGCTCTCAAAGTGCAATTCAAATCCATTGGTATTGTACATGTGGCTTGGGTATGATACGTTAATACAAGAGTCCAGTATGTTCATGAAAAACATTACAATGAAGAACAGCGCCTTCAACATTGATCCTGGATGACTTGAATCAGGATCAAGTCGACGTTGGATTTAAACGAACGAACCTTGACGTCATCACCAGCCAGCGCAAAGCACAGCGTCCGTGCTCTCCTCCTCCTCCTCCACCGTTGGGAGCAAGGCGAGTTTGCGAGCCCTAGCTGCAGGCCGGACCACGGGGGCGGGGCCCTTCGGCAGCGGGAGCGCAATCGGCGATGAGTAGACGACGAGCGGGATCTCGCTCGTCAGGGTCAGGGGGTCGACGTGCGCGGGAGTGGAGGCCCGGACGCGCTTGGGCGTCGGCGCGAATAGGACGGCGAGCGCCTCGGTGGGGGTGGGTGCCCGCCGTGCGCGGGCGACGCGGCGCACAGTGCGGCGGTAGGCTTTTGCGAGGCGGCGGGAGAGGCGGGACGCGGGCGTGGACCGGCGGAGCGTCGGAGGCTTGCGGTCTGTACAAGGGAGAGAATTAGGATCGTTCGAGGCAGGAATATAAAAGGAGAGAAGCGTACCCTGCTCGTTGGAGATGATTATGTCCCGCTCGTACGGGCGCTTCGCGGGCTTGCGCTTTGGCGTGTCTGCGGCCATGGCGGGGAGGAGGAGGATGAGGAGGACGGACATGATACTCTGTGCGGAGTTCAGAATGCGAAAGAGCGATGAAGAGAAAATAGAACATACCATAAGCACTCCCAGGATGGTGGAAGGGAATGCGCGGAGGCGCAGACCCAGGGTGATACGGTCCTCGCTCGTGTTGAAAGATTCAACACTGGACACAGAGGACGATCGTCGGCGGTGGGTTGATGCTGTCGAGGCGGAGGCAACCGAGTCGACAGAGGAAACTGAGTCGACGGAGGCAACGGACGCCTTGTGCGGCGGGGACTCGCAGACCGTCTTCGTGAAGCCCGGGAGCTTTGCGAGTGCGGCCGACCGAAGCGCGCGGACGGGCGCCGGCATAGTCATCGCGCGCTTGAACGTCGGGCGCGTCAACGTCAGGGGCGAGATCTCCGACGGAGGGGCGCACGATGCGGCGGACTGAGTGTAGTCGGGTGTCGTGAAGATCACGACGGACTCCATCGAGGGCGAGGGACGGATTGTGCTGGCGGACGATGAGGTGGATGCCTTTCGGAAGGTAGACATCCGCCGGAGGCCCTTGCTCGAAGATGCGCGGAGGGAGGCGAAGGATTTGTCGACGGAAGGCATCGAGAGGGCGCGCCGGAAGGCGGGCATAGTCGTCGAACGGGCGAAAGAGGGCCTTGAGGGCATCGTCGGCGAGGTGTTGCTCGAAGACATCGTTACGATTTGATAGATGGATTTGAGGTTGGATTCGAGGTCTTGGTAGAGGATTACATCCAGCAAAGGGCGCACCTTTATACCTCGAAATTCCTGTCATACATTCGCAGGTCTCAGACACCAAGTCTCACCCATCTGTCCTCCGGGAAATCGCGCTCCAGTCACCTCACCACCTCCGCCCGCCCAGTGAGATGGGTGCCATCGTGTACCCAGGTGAGAGACGCGCAGAACAGTGGGCGGGAATGTGGTGACCGCGTCGAGGCTAGGGGTGGAATCGAAGTAACAGCAATGGACAGCCACCCAGCAGATAGGGGAAAAAAGTTGCCCCCGCGGCTCCTATGTTGGCCTAGGCCTGTGCAATTTTACTTCCGCATGTGAGACTGGGGGGCAGCGGGTTGACTGGACATCTGGAGCGTTCTGGAGCCTGGTCTCTGGGCTGCGGGCATCGCGCGTTGAGTCTTTCCGGGTGGATTAAGAGGAAAATACCGAGAGTCAAGAAACTGAAAGCGCATTCGAAGGAGAACTGGGCAAGGGCTTGAAAAAAATCTGGCATGGCTCCAGCGGCATCGGATTAATATTCAGAGGTGGTGGTTAATAGAAAGGACGGTACGTGACGTCACATCATTCTACAACAAATTGTCACCCTACTGTACATCGCACCAGCAGCGCCGGCCGGGCTGAAAATCGCAGGTACACACTGCAGCGTCCGATTCCCTTTTAGACCTGCCCTAGTGCCCGCCTTATACTCCCACATCCAACTCCCCGAGCAGCATCGTCCCGTCCTTGCTCCCCGTCAATACTAGGTCCTAAGTCAGCGCGCAGACCAAGCCGAGATGAAAAAGAAACGCACATATAGGCTCCTTGGGGTGGAAGTCGACGGCGGTGACGGTGCCCTTGTGCCCGGGGAGCTTGTACACGACGCGCGCGGTCTCGACGTCCCAGACGCAGACCATGCGGTCCGCGCCGCCCACGGCGACGCGCGCGCCCGAGTCGCTGCGGGACCACGCGGCACGGAGGAGCGTGTGCTCAAAACCCGCGGGGGCGCCGAGGAGGACGCGGTGCACGCGCGTGGGGGACGGCGAGAAGGGGCGCACGTCGTGGATGATCAGCTGCGAGGAGAAGGAGGGGGACAGGAGGAAGGAGCCATTGGGCGAGAGCGCGAGGGAGGTGGGCGTGTCGGTGTGCCCCGTGAGCGTGGAGAGCTGCGTGCCCTTGCGCAGGTCGTAGATCTGAAAAACACTGAGTATCAATCGCGCATAGGCGAAAAGAGGGTACGGACGTGGATCTCGTTGTCGAGGGCCGCGGCGTAGATACTCGCGCCATCCGCGCTCCAGCATACGGCGGTCACGGGGCAGCCGACCTCGAACTCGGCGATGGGGAGCTTCCCACCGTCCTCACTGCCGTCCCACACGCGCACCGTCCCGTCGTCGCTCCCGGTCGCGAGCAGCTCCGCCCCGTGGCCACCCGCCATCGTGCGGTCCACGCTGTTGACGATCTCGCGGTGCGCGCGCACCTTGCGCACGCGCTGGCCCGTCGTCACGTCCGTCGTGAGCAGCGTGTGGTCCGCCGACACGGTGTATATCTGCGGTGAGACCAGCGACCACTGCAGGTCCAGGATCGGCGCTTTGTGCATGCTCGAGAGCAGCCCGTAGTTGGTGTTCGGTGGGTACGTCCGCCAGAGCGCTGTATCCACATTTATTCATCTGCTTCTTGGTTATAAGAAGAGGGCGACTCACACACACTGCGATCCGCTGAGCACGCCGCGATGTTTTGGCCCGTGGGGTCGAACCGGCAGCTCAGTATCTCGCCCTAACGCGGGGTGTGAGCTATAACCTGCAGAATACGCGAGCAGAACGCACAGAATGTGCTCCTGCGAGGCTGACGATGGGCGCCTCGAGATTGCTCGTCCGCTGGACCGTCCTGATGAGGCCTTTGCTCCTATCCGAATCAGAAGAGGAGATGGCAATCTGGTTCGACGGCGGCGGCGTCCCCTTCGCCCGCTTGATCACGATACCCCCAGAGGGAGAGCCTGGCCGTTTGGACATTTTGAGGAGATAGAGAGAACAAAATACGTGACGCGTGATGTCACATAATTTCCTTTCTGAGTTTCTCACCTTCAACCAACACCTCGTTCTTGCGTGCGTTCTTTCTGACTACCAAGATTGGCGGCGCATTCCATTCCCTTTCGGTCGCTTGTATAATCTGTCCGTTCTCCGGCGCCTAATCTCAAATTCAATCGTAATCGCGTTGTGATTTTCTTGTCTGCTCCTCCTTCAAGACGCGCTGGGCCCTGAAAATTGTTCCGGGTAGCTAATCAGCTCGAAATTCTCAATTCAAAAAAATTGGAAACCTTTGACGCTACGAACAAAGGCCAGCTCAACAGCGGCGACTACATTTGACATGAGGGTATGCGCTTCTCGGGACTGCCTATAAGAAGTACTCCTGCCTTTTGCCCCATTTAGTTGCTATACATCCCAACGTTAACTCCCAGGCCATGCTTAACCCTCGCATCCTGGTACCACTGGATCTCTGAGGGCTGGCCTTCTGTCCGTCCACCTCACTTGACTTCGCTGCCTCCCATCCGCTCACCCCTATTCTTTACCGCCCGGCGCCAGTAGTGTGCGGACTTCTGCCTTACCTGCTGTGCGAAGAACCCAACTGACCCCAATGCGCGCAATACATCAATCCGTGCTACGGCGACTGCGGTGGGCAACTCCCAACGTTGTAACACTTATCCAGCACTGATAAGCTCTATCCCCGGTGAATATGTAGCCAACCCGAGGCATCCGACTCTCCAGGGCATGAACAAGCATAATCATCGGAGGGAAAAACTTGAACATCGAAGCAAGTCCAAATAGCCCAAGCTCTAATCCCCAGGGCCCTAAGTCTAGCCAAGTGCAACAAACCTGAAGCTTACTCATCTCGTCGGTAGTGAAGGTGATGGTCATATGTGTTTGTGCCTGGCTCCCCTCCACCTTGTCGCGTTTTAATCAGGGATGCGTACCAGGTCTCGAGCGTACAGCCCTTGCACCGCAACAGCGGGCCACACTGTACCGCGTACCCGTCGGTAAAGAAACATCTGATACTTACTTACGAAGCCCAAGTTTATGCCACAGGATCTTCTCGTTTGAATTTCGGCAAAGAATCTTGCGAAACTTGAATGTTTGGCCTCCAGAAGCCTCCAGAAAGAAAAAAAACTGTGGAGAAATTTGAATCGTAAGCGAATCGCCTGGGGACGGCTGTGCGGGAGAAGTTGGGGTGCTGTTCATACTGACGCCGAGCAATCCGGACAAAAACCGGCGGAATCCCCGACTTGCAAACGCCGAAGCCATGACGGGTTTTTCAAAAAGGCGATTTGTTGGGAGCGATGTTTCATCTGCGCCATCACCGCATGCCGGCTTGGTCTTGGCATCCAGTTGCCTTTAAAAACTTCTGCGCCATCTCTGGACTGTTCCATTATCATCCGCCCTTCCACGTAAACCCATCAAAAGCCTCCACTAGCTCCTCTTTCCCCCTCGCAAAACCGTACAAAACCTCCCAGCATCTAAACCATGCCTCTCTCACCTCGCTCGCTGGCTATCATGTACTACGTGCTCTCCGCCTTATATCCATCCCGTTTACTGACCCGCATTGCAGCTGGGGTGCGAATCATCCACAACTACTTCTCCAACAGCTTAATTAATTCACTTTCCAGCTATTGCCTGCCTTTGCGACATTGCGTGCGTCCTCCGCTCCCTCGCGCGTTGGTTCACTTACTGACCCCTCACAGTGCCGTCATCATCCTCACCATTTCACTCATTAACCGTCCAAAGTGAGCCCACCACGCCTCAGACAGCCTCCAACATCCGAAATTGACAGTTCAACCCCACCTAGCCACCGCGACTGGTACTACATCATTCTGGTGGTGGCCGTCTCGATACTGGGGTGCGGCGCGGCATTCAATGCCTGGCGGTCGTGGCGCCTGCA
This sequence comes from Mycena vulgaris, assembly GCA_029204335.1. Classification (NCBI taxonomy): domain Eukaryota; kingdom Fungi; phylum Basidiomycota; class Agaricomycetes; order Agaricales; family Mycenaceae; genus Mycena; species Mycena vulgaris. The sequence goes on from JARGYA010000157.1 coordinate 283,677, forward strand.
TCACAGCCAGCGCCACGTCTTCGCTCCCCTGGTCCACTCTCAAGCCTAATGCTCCGCCCGTGCCGAGACGACTGTAACAACTGAGCATCTGTATTAATATCGCCATCCACCCGCCCCCTTACATTCCATGGGCCGCTAGGACTACTGTAATTTATCGCCTAGTTATTTTCTCCGGAACACTCTGCATCTTAATTTATATCAGCGGCGTCTCTCCTCCTTCCCATGTTGAAAATATGCAAGAAACCTACATGTGTTTTCAAACAGTGACACTGCCAGAACTACTCAAGCACCTTGGATTAACGAATTATGAAGGCTTCGTATCCAGCACGATGTCCAAGCGCCGTCCTGAGTAGCCTTGCAGGATGATTTTTGAACCATTACCCTGGGCTCTATTATGTCTCCACAATCTTGTCAGAATATGTCTAGGAGTATACATTTTATTTTTATGCGGGCACACGTGACCACGTCACCAGACGCGTCAACTTTCGACGTGCTCATTATACTATTATAGCTGACAACAATTCTTTGGCAAAAAGTCTAGGACGTGAACTCTTCCCAGGAATATAAATTTCTCTTTCTCTCAATCCTCTGTAATATGGACTTGGAGCGCCGGTGGCATGCTGCTGCTCGACACATCCCAACAAAATTTGTTCTCAACTGCGAGAGTTCCACACATAGCACACTATTCTAGGAGGCCAAAACACCATTACTATGCTCATGAACGATTATAAATTTAGATTCTCGTTCACTTAACAGCATGTGCGATGCCACAGTTGCCCCCGCCAGCCATCGATGATTGGTGATCCACAACCTCTGTTTTGGCACGACTACGAGAGTCGATCTCGTACCCAGAAAGTCCGGAAATACCCAGCGGAGAATGGGGAGAAGGTCCGATGCAAGAGGGAAGTGCAGGGAATCACCATGCTCGAGATCCGCAAACGAGCACTTGTAACCCTTTGAATAATGGGATGCGGTCCGGGCTATGAAGTCCAGCATTCGGATGTTACCACTCCGGATGCGCTCCGGAAGTTTTACTATATTTAGAGTGTACTGGGCGTTCGGCCGCGAAAATAGCTGGCGGGAATTGTTGATGAAAGACGTCGGGAGGAATAGGAAGGAAGGTTCTTCTCCGAAGAATTTAGATATATCACGTGGGGATTGCTAAATAGAAAATAGGTTATTGGCGACAGAGGCTGTTAAATCACCCCACCCTCTTTTGACCTCGATTGGTATTGAATTGACCCTACTTTTTTCTGATGGATGGGATTGAATCACCGTCACCTTTTTACATGCACGGTGTTGAATCACCCTCACTTTTTGGGTGGGTTCCCTTGAATCAGCCTTGGTTTCTCAATAGTTACTCCCCTTCTCCGCAATAAATGAGTGGGCCAACTAAGCATGCTGAGGACGATCCTAGAAGTTTTCTACACATAGTGCAAGCATTTCGCAGTGCAGCTCGCCAAGCGGTACGAATCCAATTGGATGTGTAAACAGTAGGGAGTTAAAGTACAAAATTTACCTGAAAAAACTAGGCTCTCTTGAGAGACTTCATCGAATCGAACTCACACCTTGTTCAATGCAAGGAGATGGGGATGGGTGAACCGATCGAATGGATTGAACAACACCGCCCGGTGCAAACTTATCTTCTTTACAAAATGGGAGAAGAAAAGGAAAGTAATTCAACAGCACTGGTCGCCAATACCATGTTTTGCATCGGTTACATGGCAACCCCCGTTCCTCTGGCACGGGGTTGCCAAATAGATTCATCCGATTTGTTGGGAGCGATGTTTGATCTGCGCCATCACCGCATGCCGGCTTGGTCTTAGCATCCATGGTTGCCTTTAAAAACTTCTGCGTCATCTCTGGACCGTTTCATTGTCATCCGCCCTTCCACGTAAACCCACCAAGAGCCTCCACTAGCTCCTCTTTCCCCTTCGCAAGACCGTACAAAACCTCCCCGCATCTAAACCATGCCTCTCTCACCTCGCTCGCTGGCTATCATGTACGTGCTCTCCGTCCTATATCCTTCCTGTTTACTGACCCGCATTGCAGCTGGGGTGCGAATCATCCACAACTACCTCTCAAACGGCGTAATTAATTCACTTTCCAGCCATTGCCTGCCTTTGCGACATTGCGTGCGTCCTCCGCCCCCTCGCGCGTTCGTTCACTTACTGACCCCTCACAGTACCGTCATCATCCTCACCGTTTCACTCATTAACCGCCCAAAGTGAGCCCGCCACACCTCAGGCGGCCTCCAACATCCGAAATTGACAGTTCACCCCTACCTAGCCACCGCGACTGGTATTACATCATTCTGGTGGTGGCCGTCTCGATGATGGGGTGCGGCGCGGCATTCAGTGCCTGGCGGTCGTGGCGCCTGCATCACAGCCAGCGCCAGGTCTTCGTTCCCCTGGTCCACTCTCAAGCATAATGCTCCGCCCATCCCGAGACGACTGTAACAACTGCGCATGTGTATTAATATCGCCATCCACACGCCACCTTACATTCTATGGGTCGCTAGGACTACTGTAATTTATCCAAATCCTATCCTATCTCATCTAGTTATTTTCTCCGGAACGCTCTGGCGGCTCTGCATCTTATTTATATCAGCAGCGTCTCTCCTTCCCATGTTGAAAATATGCAAGAAACCTACATGTGTTTTTGAACAGTGACACTGCCAGAACTACTCAAGCACCTTGGATTAATGGATTATGAAGGCTTCGTATCCAGCACGAACTGAAAGCACGATGTTCAAAGCGCCGTCCGATCCTGTTCGGGGCTCAATGATCAATGTGAGCTGCCTCCAGCACTGGTCAGGGTATGTATCCTTCCCGGGTATCGAGCACTGGAGGACCCTTGACTATACCGTTGGGTGTACGCTCAGCCCGGAGTGTCTATCTCAGCGCTCCATCCAACTACTAGACTAATAAAACCAAGTGGGAAGCGGGCGTACGAGTCAAACACCGCCAGCGGCCACGCATTGCTCATGGCCAGAAAATGGTCCACGGAGGTTTTAGACAAGTGGGACCCATTATATCGAAGAGTTCAATTTCCCCCGCAAATTTCACAAATAAATGCGAATAGCAACGAGTAGGAACGCGAGTAGGAGCGTGAGTAGGAGCGTGAGTAGGAGCGTGAGTAGGAGAACTTTGAACGACACTAATGGCTCGGCTTCCACATACGAACCACTGGCTGGTCCACGAGTGGTTCGTCGTTGGTTCGTCGTCGCTTTCCGAGTCGGTCGAGAGAAAAACAAGGCACGCGAATTTCCTTATTGGGCGCACGTGACTGAGGCCATCATGATCTGATGAGTCTGATGAGCAAACCCATGACGCGACTCGGAACAATGCTCGTTCCTTTATTTTCGATACAAGCCGGGAGACTCAGCTGAGGCGGGGTACAACTGGGGCAAGTCCACTGGGGGCGGCCACAACTGGGGCGGCTCGGTGTTCAGCGCGCGCAACGAGCATATCGACTAAAAATGATTCAGAATATTGACAGAAAACTACGGACGATCCACTCACGAGTACGCTCATCATAGAGCTCAGCGTCCTTATCAGCGGCTGCTTTGGTCGCCAAAGCTTTTGCTCGCGCGAGCCGCGGTTTAGCCTCTGGCTGAATCCTTTCCTTCTAGGTGGGTCTTTCCGTCCATGACGGATTCCTTCTGACGTGCCTCCCCAGACTGCAAATCCCGCCCACTTCGCACCGCCACTTCACCTCCCTCGCGCGGCGCCTCGGCCGCATATTTGCGCTCTTCGGAATCATCCTTCAGCGGTCTGGGCTGATTTAGAGCCCACCTCTGCGTCACCATCTTGCAAAGTGCTTGGTTTCACTGTGGTTGCGCGATCTTCACTCTGCACTCGTTCCCAGGCACCGGCCGCCCTTATTTACCCGATACTACTACGCCAGTCTTCTTCCTTTGCCACGGACCTGCCATCATACTCGAATTGGACCGGGACAAGGACGAAAGGCTGACATGCCTGAACGACAGAATACAACCAGTCACGAGGCATAAGAAGCTACGACCATCATTTGACCGACTCCATAACCCTACATATGAGTGTAAAACGTGCTCAATATGCGTGTGCTGTCAGTTATGGCGGCCGAGGTGCGTTCAACGTTCTCCTCTGAATGTGCTTAAGTGCTCACTGGCTATTCCCTCAGGATTGATCCGTCAACATTATTGCGTCTGATTCTTTTGCTTCTGAGGTCCTGTCCGAAGAGGGCGGCCCGTATCTGCCCGTTCTGGTGTCCTGTGACAGACCGAGGACGAAAATGATCTGCTGTAAGTACGTTCAAGGCAGGAATCTTCCACCCTTCCGAACACACCACGCTCTTCACAAAGCTGATCGGGTTCCTCGCATTCTGCGCAGGTGCATTTGCGGCCAGCCGAACGACCCCGCCCACAAGCGCGGTCATTGTGAGGGGATCTGGAACCCTGGCTGGGGAACTCAAGACTATCCAGGCGGCGGTGACTTCGCCCGCTGACACTTCTGCTCAAGTCATTTTCATCTTTCCCGGTATGTATCTGGCGCTAAATGACAATAGGAAGGCTCATCAGAGGTGTAGGGACGTACACAGAACAAGTCCATATAACACGTACCGGGACAGTGACGGTAGATCGCAATTTCAATGCGTTTTCAAGGATCTGACGAGTTGCCGCAGTTGCTGGGATCGACCAACAACACCGCAAGCTACACTTCGAACGTTGTACGCATTTCGTTCGGTTTATCCCAGGCAACAGCTGGAGGAGGCGATCTCTCTGCGACGCTGAGGATCAACAAAGATAACTTTGCCATGTACAATATCGACGTTGTGAACACAGTGAGCAGATTATGTGATATTCTCTTCTTTTTATCGTCGTTTAATCCCCGATGTTTCAGTTCGGTACAGGTTCGCAGGCCTTAGCGGTCGCTGCGTACGGGACGAATGCCGGATTTTATGGCGTTGGATTTTATGGGTGCTTCTCCCCATTGACATTTTACTTTCAATACCGTTTAACTTGATCCTGCCAGCTTCCAAGATACGCTCCGCGCAGAAAAAGGTGTCCAATTCTACGGGTCGTGTTATGTCGAGGGCGCCGTCGACTTTATCTTCGGACAACATGGTCATGCGTTCTTCCACCGCAACACTATCGCTTCAATCGCCCCTGGAGCTATCACGGCCGATGGTCCTGACACCTCTGACTAAAGCCTTTTCGTGATAAACGAGTCCAGTATCACTACCGGAGCCACAGCCACCCAGAGCTTGATTGGGACGGTCTTCCTGGGGCGCCCATGGACCGCTGCGGCGCGGTTCGTCTCATTTACATATTCTGCCCTGTATGGTCAACTGACGGATTTTAGGGTGGCGTATATATCATCCACCCTCGGCCCTCAGATAAACGCCGCAGGATGGGAGTAGTGGTCTGCAGCTATGCCGCAGACAGACGGCGTGCTCTTTGCCGAGTCTGGGAGCACGGGTGCGTCCTGCATAAATTTCACTTTCTTCAGATTGCTGAGCGAGGCCGCAGGACCTGGTGCTGCGGGAGCCCGGGCGCCATTCGCCACTAAACTTAGTTCCCCGACTGGATTCGGCATCGCTGACGTCCTAGGAGCTAGTTGGACTACTTGGGTCGATGCTACCTATTTCACCTGAGAGTGTACGTACGTTGAATTGAAAAAAAAAACCCCCGCTTGACGCTCCTTGAGGGGTTAGGCTGCGACCATTATTACCCTGCTAAATCGAGTTTGAATGAATCTTCACAGCGCATCGGACCTTACCCTCGCACCGCAAACATAGTATTTGCCAGCTGAGATTTTTTGGGGGATTGTTCTCATGTATGTCACGGTAATTTTGAGGCAACGGCCCTCATTCTGATCGTGACCGGCCTAAAATTTTGCAACGCAACGGCCCTTATCGTGATCGTGACCGTTGCTTCACTACAGGGACGTACAGTAGTATCATCCACAATTACCCTGCCTTGCCGGCCACGTCATGATCGTGCTCTCCGCCGGCAGCTTCCGCAGTCTGTTGCAACCAAATGCTGTGGTTCAATACATCCACGATTACCCTGCCTGGCCGGCCACGTCATGATCGTGCTCTCCGCCGCCAGCTTCCGCAGTTTCCGCAGCTTCCGTAGTCTGTTAAAGCCAGGTTAAAACCAAGTGCTGTGGTTCAATACTGACAACCAACTTTCCCGAAATCGACTATTTCGCTTACAAAATGACCCACGCATTCGCAGTAACCCGCCCCGTCAACCCACCTGGCGTTGAACCAGCCATCACGGAGGAACAGCTGTGGAAAGGGCTTGAGTTCAGAGTGCATAACCCAGCGGTTAGTGCCTCTATTTGCTGCATATCCCCGCCCTTACCTGTTACCGCACGATCAGGCCTTTGTCCCAATGATATCCTCGAGCAAGACGACGTTCGATGAAGGAAAGAAGGTTCGTCGGAGCGCAGGTTTAATCATTCTGATGTTGACGACTATCCCATAGCTTGTGTAGGAATTGACGCTGGCGAATTCAGGCCAAGTTATCGAGCAGAATGTCGAGGCCCATGCCGCGACCATCGTACGTCCTCGTCTCGGACCTGGAACAACTTGACTCATCAGTCAAAAAAACAGATGTATTTTGAGCTCAGCACAGGCACGCGGATCACGAACGTCATTTCGCATGGTCCGGACGACGAGATATTTCTGACACAGTCTTTTGCGAACGGGCGTAAGCTGCCTCATTTCGGATTGGTTGAGTCCTGACTCGCTTCCCAGTTCCCGGAGTCCCTGGTGACAAACCGAAGCCCAGTGCGAAAGAGCTCAACGCCGCCATTGGAAAGGTCGTGGATAAAAGTATCGGTATTATCAGACAGATGGTTAAGGACGGCGAATTGTAAATGTAGGAAGCCACCGAATACTTATCTCGGAGCTAAGCTAGTGAAAGACTTGAAATTGATGAGGAAAAAGTAAAAAAAACGTAGGAGTGTCAAAATTTGAGGGTTGAGCTCTTGGGTCTGAGCAGAATATGTATGCTTCAGAAATGGCCCGCTTTCAAGCCTTCGTAACATGTTGAACTTCCTCAACAACCAAAAGAGGGATGGGAAGAGAGTCGGGTCCGAACGCCGATCGGCAATCACAACGCCACGTGAATGCTGATGCCCTTTCTTTCTGCGTCCACTCTGGCGTTCTGCATATTCTCGAGCACCCTGCCTTCACCACTGGACGCATCATGATTCTGACTAGGATCTTTCCACCATTTTCCAGCAGATGGTCAGCCGGGTACGACAGCCAAGAAGCATGCGATGAATGGATCGTGGGTAGTGATGGCCGGGTCGGGCTTCAAGCCCAAGCCCAGGCTTGGGTCGGGCTTCCAAGCCAGGCCCGACCCGAGGTAGGGCTCAAGTCGGGCTCAGGGTCGGGCTTGAGATTTTGATGGACCCGCGACCCGGGCTCAGGCCCGGGCTTCAACCAATCTTTTTCTGCCCGAGCCTGGCTGAGATTTGAGAATTCAATTTTCGAAGTAAGGTGCGGTACCAGTTAGTCTAGTTTTTACCGCGCGGGTTGGACCACAGTGCCCCGTTATTATGTAATCGCGGAGTTTGAATTCAGGTCGCAAAGTGCGCTCTGTGTGGGACGCGATATTTCATGGAATTTCTACATAGAGTGGGTTGCCGAATGTGTGTATGAAGGTTTTTATCTTCAGAAATTTGAAAGAGGTCTCCAAAATCAGGGAAGCGGGACGATAATTTGGGCGCGTGATTACGCAATCAACTTTCAACAGTATTCTCAAATGAGGTGGAAATAGCTTCATAATGTCCAGGAATACTCCACAGCTTCTTTGGTAGGTATTCAATGAGCTTCAGATGGTCCTTGTGGCATTTTAACACCCAGAAGGCTTGCACAAGGGGATCGCGAGTTTGGCCGAGGAAAATTCAAACTCCGCAATTTCATAATAACGGAGCACTGTGATCGGACCTTGATCGGACCGCGGTAACTAACAGACTTCAACAAGTGAGGTACGAGCTTCGTGCACCAGATCGTGGGTGTGTGATACATCACGCACCTCTAACTAGAGATGTGCCATGATGCATCATATAGGGAAACCTCACATATATGCTTGATACATCACCTTAGAGTACGTCCCTTCGGGGTTAAAAGTGCCCAGAGCAAGCCAGAGAACTCTTTCGATAAACACGGCTGATCATCAAAAGGCGCGGTGACATAAGAATTTGATCTTTGATGGCACGATGAGCTCCAGCTCTCGACGTCGCCATCAACGACGAGCAGACCAATTTTTCTGTGTGTGCCGACCGCGGCCAAAATGGGCGGCCGAGAAGCTGTGATCTCTGTCCTTGTATTGAAGCCGGTCTGGTATAACAGCATGGGCTTCAGCGGCCGCAATTTCACTTTTATTCTACGAAAATGCGGGTACATCGCGCTCCGCTTCTGCTCCCTACACTCCCAGTAACCCGTGCCACCGGTTAGTTTTGCATCCATTCACCCGCCACCCACGCTGCAAATGTCCCCGTCCAGGCTGGACATGCGCCATGCGTTGTCCGGGGGCGTATCCCTTCGCGCGCTTGATCCCAATCCTCCGCCCTTCCTCTCTGATCCCCCCGCACCTCTCTCGGCCGCCAGCTCTCCCACTGCTATCACAGACGCCGTGCACGAGACCAGTGCGCTGTGGCTTCGCAGGGCCCGCCGCATTGACGCATTGACGCTGCGCACTCGCTTGCGCAGGAGTCCTTGTTGCGTGTGCTCACCCTCTGGAGCATGGCGAGCACCTCCAGATGGGTAGCACCCCTCCGCGAACGCCCCGCGCGCGTTGCCGGTCACGCATCCCTCGCATCGTTCTCTGTGCGCCCCTTCATTCACCTGCCCTCCTCCCTCCCTTCCTGCCCTCTGGGCCCTGGCGCGCCAGTTCACCGCCGTCCATAACAGGTGTCGTACACTTCACCGCGTCCGCGAGCGCCCGATTCCGTGAGCATACATGTTGTGCACTGATGCCCTTGTGCGGCCGCGTCAGGCGCTGCTCATATCTTGCACGCCTACGCGTGGCTCATCCACGGTGCGGTGGGCCTTCCGGATGTGTATGGCCGGGATAGGCGACCATCTTGGTGAATGGGGGTGACTCGAGATTCCCGTTCGGCCGATTTTCCGTCCCGCAGTACGGGCCTCGAGTCGATTGCTATTGCACGTGTTGCAACCGCGTCCGACGCCGCGCGTGCACCATGTAAACTCCTATATGAGCACATTTCAATGGGGTAGGAATATCGGCGTGGCGCGGGGGCGCACGACTCGCTGCCGCACTTTCTGGGCCTCGCGCGATGCGCTCTGGTCTACATCAGGCGTCGCGCACCTGTCCCCACAGTCCCGGGGTAAAAAATGTTGCATGTGTCCATGCAGGCCTTACGCACAGGAGTTAGGAGCGCAATAGAAAGGGGAAATCTGTCCGAGGGAAGATGGGCTCACCGTGAGGTATTATTGGTGAATACTGAACAGGATATGGATTTGGGTCGTATTCTAAAGTGTATTTAGCTAATTGGAAGTCTAAACGTGACTAGGGCCCTCGCCCTTGGAAAGATTGTCAGGGAATATGTCAATACCGTGAATTGCGCGAATCAACTGCTGCGCACCTAGGTATCTCCCAGATCAAGGTTACATCAATTTAAAGTCATTCTCGTGATTCCGGCAAAGAACCGGCGTCGTAGTCGAAGATTCTGCGCCCAGGAAAGCCGGATGTAGGAGTACTACATTTCACGCTGGCAAGGCTCAGTACAAGGAACCGGACACAGGTGTGAGGTGCGAAGTCCACGGGTCGAATATGAAGAGTCCATCGCCAGAATCTTGGGTGGTTTGACGGCAAGAAACGTGAATTACAGTGAAAGAGAGAGGAGGAGCGAGAGCTGGTTTTGATCGGATCAAACAACTCTTTTGGCCATGTGCGCACCTTTAGCCACAAAACATTTTGATTGTGGGGACAAGAGTATCACAGATTTTACACTTCTGAGCATGAGGAAACTATAGTATTTAGAAACCAATGCGATCCATATCTTCTGGTACGTGATTGGGGGAGGTCAAAATTTAGCCACATGTTGAACCGGTCATTTTCGACAATACAGAGGTCATCTGCGGAAGGCTTTGCATCGTGGAACATCGTAACTTGACCTACCGCTATCGATTATACTACAAATTTCGAGATTGAAGAACTTTTTTTTTCGTGTCCAAATTTTGACCATTCCAGAACCTCATTAGCATCCACACGACGGAACTCGACGCCGTCTTCCAACTATCTCTGTTTTTTTTTGGGAAATAAAGTTTTTGCCAGCCAATTCGTGTCTTGTGGCCGTCTCTGGGCGCCCCGTTCACCGAGATATAACCCCTCCGATGGAGGAAACACCTGGGAATGTAGCACCGGATCCACCGGTTGCAGGATGCTGTGGTGTGACTTTCTACCCCGCTGGATATTTTTCTAGGTTTCTAAAACGAATCAGGGCCGACGTTATTGCGAACTGCAGACGCACATACACCCGATGCATCAATGGAACGGGAAAATAGGGATCCGGAATTTCGAGGTGGATGCAGGCTGAAAATAGATATCCTGTTCCTTCAAAGGGTTCCAGACCTGAAAGGTAGGATAGGGCACTCGTAATATCCTAATGGATGACGCCCTAATAACACCAAGGCCCAGCGTGCCGATGCGAGGAGCAGATCGCGGTCTCCGAAGATTAGACGCTTGCGGGCGCTTAATTCACCGAGGTCCAAACGAGGCGCTACATTCCCCGAGGGCTCGAGTGAGGATTTTGACTATGAAATCTGATGTATTCAGCTGGTAGGAACATGTTAACAAGCTAGCAAGCATAGGGAGGAAGCCGGGGAGGGGGGAAATCAAGATAAAAGGTATTAATCAGTACAGTTGGTACAGGGCGGGCAGATGGGATACGGGAGGGATCAAGGACGTAAGCAAGAGGAGGAAAGCGAGGAAAAAATCAGAGTATCCTCCACTGGCGGTCCGGGGAGCAAGGCCAGCGAAAACGCGGGGGAGAGGCGGGGCAACAAAGCTTGGAGCGCGAGGTGGGAATTGGGTCCACGGAGGCGATTGCGAGCTTGCGGGGAAGGAAGTGTATGTGAGATACCCAGGACTGAATTGAATGTCTGGCGCGCGTGCGATTCATCAGGCGGGCGGTAGAAACAGTGGGGATGGCGGGTGCGCTAAAACCGGTAGCACGCGGTAAAGAAAATGTTAACGGTACCAAGTATTGATCCACCAAGAGAGGAGGATATTTAAAACTACACCCTGAAATGCAGGAGCCCCTGCGCGGCCCAAGGGCGGGAGAAACGGCGGGAGGCGGGTGCATTAGAAAGCGGTGATAATAGGTCAGAAGATAGTGTATGGCGACGAAGGCGAGAAGCGCACGTAGGGATTCTCTAATCGAGCCTTGAGCGACATACTGTAGGGACTGAGCACGTACCGACGACCGAAACGGGGAGCTAGGCAAAACCCCCAAAGTCGTGAGTGCGGGTGCAGAAGGGGCATGCTGCCGCGAGTCTTCTCTACGGTGGAGCGTAATGTACGCAATCAATCGCGATGCGCACAGGTGCTGGGCCGCGCAAGGGTGGCACAAAAGGCGGGAGCGGCGGAGACAATAAAACGGGTGAAACAGCCCGAGCAGAGGGTCTAGCCACACCATTAAAAGTTCCAACAGGACACAGGGAGCGGAATAATCTGTTGGCGACATCCCGCCGGTACTGGTGCGCGTAAGGAGCGCGCAAGCGGTGGCGGCACTAAACTGGTAGTGTGGCCCGACAAGCGGAGGAGGGAGCGCAAGGAGGCTGCCCAACGCTCGCGGGATTGTGGTATAAGTCGTCCTGCGAATATCTAAGGGAGCAATGGAGCAGGGGGGCCGGGAGGACGAGCACAGTTGTGGGCGGAAGCAAGCTGTTAGCCGTGGCATCCTAACATGTGTCAACAGGCCGCCATCACTGGCGGACACGCGCAGACACGCGCCGCCGCAACAGTGATGGCCCAAGAAATCAATCAGCTGGAGGAACCCGATCAGGAAGACCCACCGGACGCTGCATCATGCATCATGCATATCTCTAAGCTGACCCTGTATGATGCATCACGGCACATCTCTAACCACAATTGCGTGATGTATTCAACTACCACTATCCGCTGCTTCGTGTTGAAGCTTCTGTCTACGAGAGACTAGGTACCAGTGTTCGATTGTGGCCGTATTTGGTCAGCTTTGATATGGAAGGTCGTGCATAATATAACCCCTCAAATTGTCCTTTGATTCCTCTCATGGGCGGTCAAATTATTTGCAGCCCTAACCAGTTCTATGTAAGTTGTAGCATTTCGAAGTTCCCGCTTCCACGCCGCTTGGGGATCATTGGCCCTTGACTACCTCGCAATCTAAACGGAATCCGTTTCGAGTTAACGGGCCTTCTGGTATTACAATTTCAAAACGACGTAATCGGTTGAAAGTGATGTCGTCAAGGCACTTCAATTCTTGAAGTGTTCGATCCGCGGTGAAATCTTGTTTCCCGATGTGCCTTCTTCCTCCAATGAACCTACACTGGCGCCTGATGGGGCGGACAGCGACGGTGACGATGAGGACCCCGATAAATTGGGTGTGGGACAGGTTGCTAGATGACGACGAGCCGGACGAAGGAGAGGATGACGACGACATACTTATATTTTAGATAGATATGGCATTTGGACCGTTTTTCTACCCCCGAGCCCGGGCCTCAGCCCAAGCCCGACCCGACCTCGGCCCGACCCCCTAAGTCGGGTCGGGCTCAGGATCTTTCGAAGCCCAAGCCCGCCAAGACCCGACCCAAGCCCGGGCTTTCAAGACCCGACCCGACCCGGCCATCACTAATCGTGGGGATACTGGGCCCTCGATGTTTTCATTTTCTTGATCCTTCTGTGACTCGGATTCCCATGGTGGTCCCACCGTAATTTTACGTTGAATTCTGTATCCCGATCCAGCCTCAACGCTGTGCTAGCTGATGGGTTGTCGTTTCTCCCTGAGGATACTCAGACCCGCACTATTCAATAGCGGTATTGCTCTTTCTCCTTTGAACCGCCATATCGCTACCCCTATCTCATCCCGACACCTTCGACTTTGGCGGAAACGTAGTCCAGAACACGCAATTGTCTGGTTATTTATTCGCAACCGGTTCAACATCAGGCACCACCAACATGCGATGTTTGTTCCGATGGAACCGAGCTGGTCTAGATTTCTTATCAATCCAACTGCGAGACTGCCGATCAAGCCCGACCACCTCGTGCCTTTCTCGACGACTTCATATCCTTTGCGCATGTTTCTAACACCAACTGAAAGTTTATGATATAGTCAGGCCAGCAAATGCCGTGTCCGCCCATCGCCGACTTGCTCTTATTTCTCAGCACATTGGAATGAGTATCGCCGAGATTCGCGTGGCCGGTTAGCTGCCAATGGGTCATCACGGCGAACTGTCACCGCAGTCGATATTAAAAACTCGCTTGCTAAGGACAAGGTTCTCGACACCAATGCTCAAACTTGCACTTCTCGCCTCCCTCGCGACAGCCGACGCATACGTCTGGCCTTCACCGCAGCTCGATGCCCTGGAAGCGCTGCGCTGGGACCAGGACCGAAACGGGATCACTGGCCTCGTCCAACCCTGTGACTTCTTTATATTCGGGCCCGCAAATTCGGGGAGGTCAAATGCAGCGGACTGGATACGCACCGTGAGTAAAGCTTCCACTTTTGTATTCAACTTTCTTTTACACATTTGTTATGCACAGGCGTACCATGACATGGCGACGCACAACAGCACTGACGGTACTGGGGGCATGGACGCGTCGATCCGGTTCACCGAAGAGCAGGCGCGCCCAGAGGTGAGTCGTGCTCCCACTTGCTCGCATGACAGATGCTGACGAGCCGGGATTCAATAGGACGTAGGCGACGGGTTTTCAAACAGCGTTGCCGTGCTCCAGTCGGTGTCGACGCGCTATATTTCCAGTACGTCCGCGACGTTGACGTTCAGACCGGCTGAGCTGAGCGCTGTCTTCAGTCGCTGATACACTTGCTGTGGGTTTAATCCTCGCTGTCGAGAACTGGTGCGTGCACAACGGTCATCGCATTGATTGACTCACCCAAATTTTCCTGCAAGCGGCGGACCAGAAATCGCGTTCCGCGGCGGGCGCGTCGACGCAGTGGAACCAAATCTCCCCGGTGTTCCTGAACCGCAGCAAGACCTGGAATCTCACATCGCCTCGTTTGCCCGGCAAGGATTCACGCAGACGGAGATGATTGGCCTGGTCGCATGCGGGTACGTGCGCTCCCTTCTAAATATTTCCGACCTCTCACTTTCTTCAGTCATACAATGGGAGGCGTGCAACACGACCCATTCCCGGACATTGTCCCGGAATTGAACGACCCGAACAGCACCGAATCTGTAGTGCACTTTGACTCAACCAACCTTAATTTCGACAACAATATGTGCGTACTCAGTGTATGACTTGAAACTGTCTTAACCTCCATGCAGCGCAACTGAGTATATTGCTGGCACCACACAAAATCCCTTGGTCGTCGGTTTCAACGACACAACGAATTCAGATAAGCGTATTTTCGGTAGTGACGGAAACGCGACCATGCAATCGTGCGCCGCCCAACATCTTCAATGAGGAACCGGCTGACGACACGTAGATTTGCAAACTCACCGGACTTGTTCGCATCGACGTGCGCGGACTTGCTCGCGCGGATGGTCGATACTGTGCCGGCGGGCGTGCAACTAACGGGCGTTATCACCCCGCTGCCCGTCAAGCCCGCCAAGCTGCAACTCCTTTTTGTAGGAGATACGAACACGATTCAGCTCTCCGGTGAAGTCCGGGTGCGTACGCACATCCATTATCATCTTTGTATGTTGACATCATTTCTTGCGTCGTGCTAGCTATGGGACTTGGCGGAAGGTGCCGACCCCATCGTGCGCCTACTCTGGGACGACCGCTCTGGGGGAACCACCAACAACAATGTTACCCTCGTCCAAGACAGCGTCGTCACCGTCAGCGGCGGGCGCCACACCGCGACATGGTACGTCTTCGACCACATCGCGATCCCAGCACTGGCAACGCTCGACGCTGCGGCTGGCATAACAAGCATCCGCTTCACCGTGGACAACAAGCTCGAGGATCAGGGTGGCGTCGGGTTCGCGATGGAGGACGACGTCATGTTCTCCACGTCTTCATGCTTTACGTCTGACACTAGTAGTGGAGATACCGGCATATTCGACGTCGCGGTAAGCGTTCTTTGGGATCGTGTTCCCTTCGCTGACATAGCGCAGGTTCGCGCTGGCGTGAACCCCACGCGCGTCTATCTCGAGCAGCCCGCGCGCGACAGCGTCGGTCGCCCTACAACGTCTGAGATAGACCTCACGCCGCCTACGCACCCGGACTACAACGAGACATACGTGATATGGAGTATCCAGATGCCGCTTGTGTTCACTGCATTTACCGTTGGCGCCGAAATCGACGGTGTCAAGGTGACGCGCGGCGTCCTGACCTCGATGATCAATTTTGATCAGTGCCCAACTTGAACCACTGTCATCTTCTGGAGTGGTTCTTTGACTTGAAGCGTCGATTCGTTCGTCTCTCCCAAACTCCTCTCCGCATCTCACATCTCCACAATACTCGCAAAGCTGTTCATGAAATCTGATTCTTTGGTCTTACGTTTGCCGCGCGAGCGCACTTAGTCCATGTTCAAATTTCTAAATTCCTATGCTATGAGGCTATAGCGTTGAACGTCCCATTCCAATCCAATCCACTAGCCCAAATGAGGTTCTCCAGATGACTGTGAAGGCGTTACTTGCTGCCACGTTTGGTTGAGGTGCATACGAACTCAACTAATCAAGTGCCGCCGCTCTGTACTCCCGCGTCAAATTCGGGTAGGGTAGTCCGAAGTCTATGTTTCCTAGTTGGATCAACATCACACCCGTAAGGCCTCCATCCAAACAGTTCGATGGGTGGGAGAGCGTATGTATTTCTTGGAGTGACCACCAATGTATTTAGCTGTAGCATGAACGAGACAGCGGTGCGAGCCCTGTATCAACGGGATGAGTGGAAGGAAGGGAAGCATTCAATACAGTTCAGAGTTAGGACGGGTGCGAAAGTCCGAAGAGCTGTAAGTTGTTTCTGTGAATTTTATACGATTCCATGCCACTTTATGCTGAGCCGTCACCAAGAACGAAAAGGTTCAACGAGAGCCCTTGAGACAACGGCTTCGACGAGTAGGATCCGGAGCTGTTTTCGCACTGTCCAAGGAAATCAGCAAAACGAGACAGAAGAGCGCCGAAGATGCAAGGCCTATGGAGAGTACAGTTGCGATATGGCACAGAGAAAGGGTGAGTCCACCGACGTCCCCAGATCCTCGAATACGAGCATTTGGGGCTGGAGATGACCGATGATGGTTGAATGGGCGACATCCGCAGAACGACTGCTTTCCGGGCTTGATTAAAGCGGATGGCAGTAAATGGGGAGGGGAGAGGCGGAAGAACATAGCAAGAGGGCGCAGGGCTCGCAAAGATTGGCGCTCTTCTTTGTCGCCAATTTGTGACTTGTCGCCGACATGGGTTGGTAAGACGATGAGTCACGTTTTGATTGCCGGTTGATTGCCGTTCTCTCTCCTCTGCTCTCGCCCATCCTCTCTGCTCTGTCGGGGCTGGCCAGCTCATCCGAGTTCCGCTCGAGAAGTAATGACCTTGCCCTCAAAATCTCACACCGCATGCGCCAAATAGCCTCCGGCCAAACGCGCTCTTTTCCTTCGGCGACAACGTCACATCTCGCGCTCGGTCTCAGGGTAGAGGTCGTAGGGCTTCAGGATCGCGTGAAACTCCGCACTGGTTAATTTTAGAGAAGAAATAGATTGGTGAATGCGTGGTATATCCAAAGCCAGGCCCGGTACCGTTAGCCGGCACAAAAAGCTCGCAATCAAGTGATTCTCATGACATCAAAACGTTTGTATTGAGGCGTGGCCAAGCGAATTTGTCTCGTCTTCCCTCTTCTCCCTATACATCACCGCTCTGTATTCCTCTCCCATTCTTGGTCGATCTCTCTCCCGTTGCCCTCGTGTCGGGGCTGTACTCGGGCTTCCGCTATCTCAGACGGGACTCTTGCGGGCTGTTTTGTTGCTGTGCGTTGTTTTCGACTCAGAAGGTCTGGTATGTACTATTCTTTGCTCCTCATACATCCCAGCCCTCCTCACCTACGTCCTGGACCCTTCGACCTTTAATCCCTTTTGCCACCTCCCACCCTCTTGGCAGCCTTCCGAGCCGCTCGTTCGCCTCACCATGAAACAAGCGCTCACTGGACTGGTTCGTCTCATTTGTACCCTTGATTTCTGTCGTATTCATCGCCATGCATTCCTGTACCTGATTCCCGAGTCCTTCCTCGAGTCAAGAACATTTTTGTCACAACTTTTCCTGGATACGGAGGTATCTAGGTCCACCTGTAATTGTCTGTCTGACAGGTCGTCAAGTTCTTTTCCCATGAAGACTCAGCCTCGGCCTTCCGCTTTACTCACTAGCACCCCGAAAAGAAAACACGTGGAGGAGGCGCAAATGAGAGGCGTGATGCGCCGAGTGCACAAGAAATAACGCCAACCTCCCACGAGCCAAATTAAAATGAAAAGGTGAGTGAGGTGGGAAGCGCCGACCGAGCGCCGACGATTCGACTGGATTATTCTGAGGACTGAACCCAAGTGCATCCGGAGGTAGCCTCTCATGGAAAGAGGATCCAGGTCTGCCCGGAGGGCTATGGTATTGACCTTGGCTCTTTTTTTTCACCTCCATTTGACCGCACATCAGGTTACAACGGACGACGAGGTTCGAGTGAGAATTGATATAAAGCCTCCGTCAAGAGAGGCTATTGCTGAACCCTAGTTCCTCGTCCGAGCGGTTCTCCCATCCTTCGACTTCTTTCCTTGACCGCCACCATCTGGTTGAAGCACCCCGTCCTCTGGCACTCGTCCCGTGGGCCCGGCGGTTACGCCCGATGGCACGGCGTGGGCATTCTCCCTGTTCACTCGGTATGTATTTTTGTACTGTGGTCAATGCAAGTGGCATGCAGCCGACTGGGACTATGGTCAGAAGACGCTCGCGTTCTTCTGCACCGCCATCTTGGCCTCCGCGATCTTGAACACGGCATCGTGGTTTCACGCGTGCTCCCAGATGTAAGGCATTCCCCTCAGCTCTTGCGAGGGAAAGCGGGTCCCCGGCCCTGTTGACAAGCTTACCGCGGCGTTCAGATACACCACCGCACTCCAACGCGACCAGGTGATATGCCCCGCCGCTTGCACCACTCTCGGGGTCTCTGGGATGTTTATCTTCATTATATGTTCGTCCCTTATGCCCAGCCAACCTTACGTACCTTGATCCCTCTTTCATTCCACCTCTGCGCAACCTTCGCCGCCAGCAGTGCCTACCCAATTTATTGCCCGCGAACCCGCGCGCCGCCTTCCGAGGCTTTCAACAATTCCGCGCACGCCCTCGACTGCCTCACCCGCGGCGCGCGCGCCAATGACCTCGCCGCGGTCCACCAATGGTGGGTAGGGGAGGCGAGCAAGTCTCCCCTGCCCGCGCCGCAGGCATTCTTTCTTCGGGCGCCGCAGCCTTTCTCTTCCCGTCGCAGGCATCCACTTCCCCGCGCCGCGGGCATCCTCCTCCCTCGGGCGCCGCAGGCAATCTATGCGCCTGTATTCCTTCTCGTTTATTCACCCATCCCCCACGTGCGATGCAAGGCCTCTGCGCCGATATTCATTTTGGGTACCCGAGCGCAAGCCTGCCCCAAGCGACTCAAGGACAATCCCAATACCAAGATCGCGGTGTTCCGCGAGGACCTCAAGCCCCCGATACCGATGCTGAATCAAGACCCCCACTCTGTCGGTTTTCTCTGGACCCGTGCGCAAGATCAGCTCAAGCTGCGCAATACCAATACCGACGACTGCGGCGTTCCGTTTCAATGCCAATACAAGACGCGCTCCGTCGGCGTCTGAATCCGCGCACGTGGCCGCCTCAAGTTACGCAGTCCCAACACCAACAGCGACGACTGTTCTCGCGCTCCCTCATCAAGCTCCGTCCCGCCTCGCGCGCTGTGTCGAGATCCTCGTGCGTCGCCCGTCAAGTACAAGATCCTCGCCGCAAGAATTCAAGACTCAGAGTCGTCTTCCTGTTCTCGCTAGGCGCGACTCCTGACCTCCCTTCCGCTGCTGAATATTTGAATACCACCCACTTCGCATGCTTTTCTGCGGGACGTTGGTCTCCGATTAATTATACACGGAGTCGTGAAGAACTGCTCGTCATCACGCGCACGGACCGCCACGTGTGATGCATTGTTTCACGGCGGGATTCAGCGCTGGGTTTGTATATATCATCCCTTCGTAGAGGTGCAAGATAATTGATTAACTACCTCTCTGCCCGTCCTCTGAGGTTGATTCTGCATCCATGACAGAGTAAGCACGGGCCGCTGGCGTCGTCCCTCGCCCGGTGATCTCTGCTTGCAGTAGTAGAACGCTTCGGTTCGCTTTCAACGCTTTTTGAGAAGGGTATAAGCAGCGATTCAGGCGCGTATTCAAGTCGAGGCTCGATGCTACCGGCTTGTATTTTCTTTTAGCTGCGAGATTAACTGGGAGTTTCATCCAGAACTCATTGAAGGTATGTATTGAATCCGTTGGATCCGAGGAAGAATCCAGCCTCCAACCTCCCGATACTCACCATCACATCATGCCATCTCCAGGATTCATGTTGTTTATTCCCTCGAGGCGATGGGTCACCTCTCAAGCCGGCGTACTTTTATTTTTAGTCCTCCTACGGTGCGCTTCCTCGGCAGCGGCGACACTGGAATTAGGGCAGCAAATCATTCACATTGACGGGATCGACGCTGAACTTGAAGCAGTGTCTAGTTACAGCTGTTCTCGAAACTAATGAGACGATCGAGTTTTTTTCCCCGCTGTTCCCAAAAGGGAATTTCGGTGAAACAACGCCACTGAAGCCCAGAAATGAATTTGTATGGAGGTGGGCTGTTGGAATAGCGAAATCAGGTAAAGAAACTTGTTGTTTGTGGACCAGGAGATTCGAACCGAGGTGGTCAAGACCCGGATCAATCACAATAGATTCCTCATGCCAAAAGCTCTTACTCGACTATTTCTGGCTCACAATGCAGCCGGCTTTTATCTCATTGCCAGTAACTGCATAAGTTTACTTCTCCTCGAGAATTGAGGCCAGGAGCGGTGGACCACACTAAAATTTCCTTTTTGGGAACCACAAAAAAAAATTGATCTGGTCTCATTAGTTTCGAGCAGCCGGAAGGATTGGAGCTGCGAGGTCCCCGCCGCGCGTCGGGCAGAGAGCGCGTTGACCAAATCCTCGTATACACGTTGATCAGGAAAGAATTTGCAGACCGTGAGGGTCCGGAGGTTCGGAAGGAGATTAGGGGACGTCGCTAGCGCCGTCAACAACTCAAAATCCTCTTCTGTTCCCACCAGCTCGAGATCCACCAGGCTGGGGACAAGAGTGAATATGCGTGCCAAACTTTGAGTTGACCAGTACTCGATATAATACGACTGCAATGGCGGGGCTGACCAGGTTAGGAAGGAGATGATGATGTCTTGCGGGATGGCGAAGCCGGGTATGTAGAGGGTTTGCAGTGCAGGCAGCGTGAAGTATGGCAAAATTAATGCGCTGCGGTCTTCGTCATTCTCTATACCAAGACGTAGGTGTCGCAGGGACGTATGAGTGAATGCTCGTAGATCGGTTGGGGATGGTAGCTATAATACACTCGGTCGAAATTGCATTCCACGAGGTTTGGCGCGGCAAGGATTAGCCCGGCACATCTACGAGCATTGGGCGAGAAGAAGGCTAGGCGGTCGGGATTGTGGTCGTCTTGCGCAATAGTCAACATCGTTAAGCACGGAAACGAGGTGTTTATCTGTTTCAGTGGCGTCTCGGACGAAAAAGTACAGTTGTAATTTCTGCACCCGAGGTGCGTGCTCATTCAGCACAGACGCTTCAGCCTGCGGTAACGGTCCACGGAGGGAGATGGAGGTGGCACGAGTACCGGCGCGTTTGAGCCAAGCGTCAAACAGGTGCTCGAACCCTGGTGCCCGGGGAAACTCGATCTGAATGCTGGTCCACAGCGCGGAGGTGGAGAGAGCGTTATTGGACCATGAATGCCATAATTTGAGAAACACCATGGGCATCGTGAGCGGATCAGCTCGCGGGATGGCGGGGAGGCATTGCATGATGATATCGGACGAGATTTCGAGTGGCAGCCGCGCCATCGGGTCCAGGATGGCGTTGAGGATGGCGTTGGATGGCCGTCCTAGTCTTTTCGAGGTCGCGGATGATTTCCTAATGGTGGGTTATGGTGGAAGCAAGGTCTTCAAGACGAGTACGGAGGGCAGCCGCTTCCGACATGGTGGTTGCAAGCCAAGCACAAAATAATCAGCAACAGCAGGGTTCAAGTTTAAACCGCATCGTACCCAACGATGCCCCTGGGTTCGAATCGGTTCGAACCATGAGTGTTTCTCCTACAGAACTTGCCTCTGGCTGTGGTTTGCAGTTCGAACCGTGGTTTAAATCGATGTGGTTTGAACCGCGGTTTAAGCCGTGATGGTTTGAACCGTGGTTTAAGCCGCGATGGTTTGAACCGTGGTTTAAGCCGTGATGGTTTGAACTGCGGTTTAAACCATGATGGTTTGATGGTTTGAACTTGCCATTCAACCTATCATGGTTTGAACTCAGAGTCAAGATGTTCAAACTGCAGATTCTTTTTGTTGACACAAAAGGGGCTGCTCAGCTGCTTCAGCATCAACTTCTCTTGAGAGCAAACAGGCTTAATTTCCATTTCACTAGCTTTGAACTTGCCTGAGTTTCCTGAACTTTTCCCATAATCCGAGGTTAAGTATCTGACATAAGATGTGATGGAATGGTGAAATGAAGTGAAATCACCAAAACAGGAAGATGATGACTCAAAAAAATTCCTTTTTTGGTATGGGCAACAATCTTCGTCGTGAATGTATAAACATTTGTTTTCATCAGTCTATTTATAAAATTGCTTTTGTCTGTCCATCTGTCTGAAGTCTTTTCAACCTCTGTTGTCAGTTTTGAATTTCCGCCAAATGTCATCATCTTCCTGTTTTGGTGATTTCACTTTATTTCACCGTTCCATCACATCTTATGTCAGATACTTAACCTCGGATTATGGGAAAAGTTCAGGAAACTCAGGCAAGTTCAAAGCTAGCGAAATGGAAATTAAGCCTGTTTGCTCTCAAGAGAAGTTGATGCTGAAGCAGCTGAGCAGCCCCTCTTGTGTCAACAAAAAGAATCTGCAGTTTGAACATCTTGACTCTGAGTTCAAACCATCACGGTTTAAACCGCGGTTCAAACCATCGCGGCTTAAACCGCGGTTCAAACCATCACGGCTTAAACCACGGTTCAAACCGCAAACCACAGCCAGAGGCAAGTTCTGTAGGAGAAACACTCATGTTTCAAACCAGGTTGGTTCGAACCGGTTCAAACCCAGGGGCATCGTTGGACACGATGCGGTTTAAACCAGAACCCTGCTAGGGTACAAATAATAGGATCAAATACACTGCCACCAACCAACCGGTGCCGTTTCTCACCTACAGTATGCAGTGTGTTGTCTGGGTCGTTGAGCTCTGTCACAATTTATATGAACGTGAATG